>JAODKN010000063.1:16785307-16809052 GCA_026774425.1 Petrocephalus zakoni
AGATACCGTGGGTAACAAACAGGCGTATCTGTGAAACAATGTGTGCATTATTTTATAGAGCGCCTTTCGCTTTAGCGCTGTCCCGATTTCCGGTTCGCTTTCAGGTTCCCATTATTAAATTGATAAGATAAGAAATATAGTTCGTCCGCCGACTGCCAAAACGGCGCATTCCACGGCTATTCCATGGTTAATAAGAGATGTAACTGGAAGACGCTGTATACGTGTAACACGTCCGCTAACTGCAGGCATAACCCGGCGCATTCAGGCGGATGGCTCCGAAAAGTTACTTTCGGCTGCTAAGAGGCTCCGAGCGCCCGATCCGAGCCAGGGCGCCCGGGCGGTGGTGGCCGCCGCCGTGCCCGATCCCCGGCGATCTTCCCGGCGGCTCGCAGTCCGCGGAGCGCGGTACCTGTACGTGACTTTCACTTCGGCGCCTGGCTCGTCCCTCTCCCACAAAAGGGCCACCCTGTCCGGATGCTTGGCCACATGCACGTCCAGGCAATTCTCTGTCAGGTCGAGAGAATAAGTATTAAAGTTAATGTCAGATGTACAAGCATCGTTACTGTGCTCCCTGTTACCCGGGGTAAAGGCTGAACCTGGTACCGGAAACGTTGAGCTGTCCCCCGAGAAACCAGCCGACTTTGCCTCGGCTGAGATCGCAGTCCTTGACCCGCTCGAAGGGTCTGCTCCAGGACAGCCTTTCCCTGGCTACGGTGCCCCAGAAGCTCTCCGGGTCCCGCAGTGACAGCTCCTGCAGCTCTCGGTACGACCTGCCCGCAAGCGATGGGCTGGCAGACTGCGCGAAGCCCGCTCTGCCCCCGGAGCCCGCAGCCCGGGTCCCTTTAAGGAGCGGAAGGCTGCCGCGGTGCCCGGCAGCCCGGCTCGGGTAGCCGGGGCCCCTGCGCAGCAAGTACAGCAAAGTGCGCTCGTACGCTGCCATGTCAGCCGGGTGGCTCTCCGCCGC
The DNA here is from genome assembly GCA_026774425.1 of Petrocephalus zakoni. Lineage (NCBI taxonomy): Eukaryota > Metazoa > Chordata > Actinopteri > Osteoglossiformes > Mormyridae > Petrocephalus > Petrocephalus zakoni. The sequence continues at coordinate 16,786,272 of JAODKN010000063.1, forward strand.
GCTTCCTATCCGGCCAGAAAGGGTGGGAAGCGCCCGGAGATAAAAAGGAAAAAAAAGGCAGTGCAGTCACGGGTCAGCATGTCGCAACGGGCCGAGAGGTCCCGCAGGCGCCCCCCGACGCGGGAGCGCAGAATGCACCCCCACTTTCCGCCGGAGCCGTACTAAGGAGCCGGCGGCGGAAATGTAACCGCTGCTGCTACAAAGTTGCCTTAAGTAACTGTTTCGGTGCTGTCCGCGCTTAGCGTCCGGTGGCGTCCGGGCTTAGGCTCCGGCTCCGCGGGACGGGCGTGTGTGACGGCGCTCGGAGCCACGTTCTCCGCGTCGGTAATGTCAAATAAGAGAAGATACTCGGAAAATAAGGGACAGCGAATGTGAACTACCCGCGCTGCAGGACTCGAGTCCGCCATAAGCGAATAGCCCAGGATCCATAACATCATTACAGCGCGTTATCATTACGCCCCTGTGGTGGTTTGATTTATGGTCAGTTATTGTAATAGAAATGCGTTTGTAATTGTTCGGCGTTCGTTCGCAACATGTTATTGGAAAGCTACATCGCTGTGTAGAATTACAAATATACTTGTCCATCAATAAAGACAGGTAAAGTCCAAGGCTGCTTTGGAGTACGTTAAGTCGTGTTTTATGTGACGCTTATGCATTCAAAATGGGCTGCGGGCGCTGTGTGGTTCGGCGAACTAGGGTTCTGTGCCTAGGGGTCGCCGGGTGAAACCCCAGGGCCCATGGAGTGATGTCGCCGTTAGGCAGGGTCCTTAACCCCCACGAACCGACTGATCCTGCGTTTTCAAAAATGTACGTTGTCAAATAAGTGAATGAAACAATTAAATGTTTTCTGTTCAGTCAAGACACGTTGTGACCAATTTGAGGTAAATTACTGCCACCTATAGGGCATTTGTCAAAATGGCAAAGACGGCCTGGCGACAGGCTTGGTTCATAAGATCCAGAAGAACGCCGTAAGCTCCAACAAAGCCGGATCAATTAACCATTTAGTCGATTCGGCTGGCCGCAGTCAACATTGATATTGCGACTGCTATTAGTGGAAAGCTGGGGGGGTTAAGAAAAGTATTATAGGTGTGATTCTAAATATTTAAAATTATGAAGTAAAGTACTTGCTGGATGGAAATGAAGCACTTTACATGCAGAATTCTATGGACTACAGTCTAGCAGTAAGGTACTCGCAGTGGATAGATAGATCCACCTCTTGAACCTAGGGAGCACCATCGGGGAAAAAGTTTGAATATCACTGATCTAGCACAATCACGTGAGGAGTCTGATTGGAACATTAAACCCTGGTATCCATTTTGGAAAACCTGATGGAGTACAAAGTCGTTCTTTATGAGATCTTAATAAGCAATAATGGAGATTTTATCAGAGTCATTAAAAATGAACTTATAGACTGTGCAACACTATAAACTTCCATCAGGCTGATATAACTGCTTAGCCGGTACAGGATCATGGTAAGAATAAACAGTCATAAATTTGCATTACATTCTTTATATTTACACAACTGTTCAAAGTTTGGAGTGACTTAGACATGTTCATGTTTTGCCTGAAAACATATATGAAATGAGTTTGAATAGCAAATAAGCAAAACAAATATAGTCATTGACTAAACTAGAAATAATGTTTTTTAATTAAAATAACAATTGTGTTATTCAAACTTTGCTTAATTTGCAGCAATTACAGCCTTGCAGATCTTAGACGTTCTCCTACAAGCTCCATTGGCTTGTTGTGGGCTGGGGGTGGAGATCAGGTGCAGCATCTTTTCATTTGGTCTGTCCCTCAAACGTGTTCTTTTTTGCCTCTGAACAAACTTACATTTGTCTGTCCATCACATTTTTTCCCCCAATCGTCCACTGTCCAGTGTCTGTGTTCTTTTGCCCATCTTAATATTTGCTTGTTATTGGCCATTCTAAGATATGGCCTTGTTTGCAATTCTACCTAGAAGGCCAGCATCCCAGAGTCACCTCTTCCTTGTTGATGTTGAGACTGGTTTTTACAGCTACTGTTTAATGAAGCTGCCAGATGAGGGTCTGTTTGTCAAACTACACACTCTAATATATGTATCCTCTTGCTCACTTGTGCCCTGGGGCCTCCCTCCCCACTTTCCATTGTGGTTAGAGCCACTTACGCTGCTCTGTAAAGGGAGTGGCACACAGTGCGGTATGATATATTCAGTTTGCTGGCAATTTCTCACCTGGAATACCCTTCACTTCTCAGAACAAGAATGGACTGACAAGTGTAGAAGAAACTTCTTTGTTTCTTGTTTTTGAACCAATAATCAAACCCATAATTGCTGATGCTCTGTGGAAGTTTCTATTTTGCTTTATTATTTATTATTTATTTTTGGGGGTAGAGTGTGGCTCCGGTGGACAAGCTTCTGTGCCTGTGATCAGAAGGTTGCAGGTTCAAGCCCAGCCTCAGTATGTCTGTGGGCCCTTTAGCAAGGCCCTTAATCCCCAGCTCCCTGGGAGCCCCTCAAGGTCACTGCCCTTCTCAGCCAAGCTTGCTGTCATGGAGAGCAAGGATGGGGGTGGTGAGAAGAGAATTTCCCTACAGGTATCAATAATTATTATGTTTATTTGTAACCCACAAAAGACAATCAAAAATATATACCATGATCCAAAAATATGTGAAGTCTTTATGTTTTCGTGGACAAAATGTGACTGGAATTTGTCTTTCTGTGGTCACAATGCAGCAAGACATTACTGGATTTAGTCATTAAATAATGCTTTTTGTGGCACAGAATGTATTTTGTGGACGCTCGACACTTGACGCCCAATGTATATTCTGGATGACAGCATCATATGGAAAGAATAATTGCTTAATAAAATAGATAATAATAATAATAATGATAATAATAATTTCCTTAAAATCTTGGTACAAAACAGCACAAACATAGCACTAACCAAACACTGGATTTTTATTTGTGTGACGTATGTCGCCACTTGCTGGATACAAAGGAAGTTTACGAATGTAACGTGATCCACAAACGTGCGAGTACAACGTGTACAAATCACTCCATATTTTTTGTGGATATGATTTCACGCAACAAAAATAAAAATAAAAAATACATGTCTGTGATTAGTTAAATATTTCTGGATTGTCTTCTGTGGGTGACAAATAATGAAGTCCAATAAAAACTTCCAAAATGCTCCAGATACTCAACTAGTCTGTAGAAGGCCAGTTTAATTGCTTATTTAATCAGCACAACAGTTTTCATCTGTGCTACATTATTGCAAAATGGTTTCCTAATGATCTACTAACCTTTTAAAATGATAACCTTACATTAGCAAAAATAATATTCCACTGAAACACAGGACTAATTGTTGCTGATAGTGGGCCTCTATACACCGAAGTATATATTCCATTTAAAAAGCTGTTTCCAGCAACAATAGACATTTACAACTTGTCTATACAATGTCTATATTGTATTTCTGATTAATGTGATGTTATTTCAATGGACAAAAAACGTGCTTTTTTCAAAAACAACGGCATTTCTAAGTGACTCCAAACTTTTAAAATGGCAGTGTAAATTTATGTATCTAGCTTTTGTGAGGCAGGCGGCACACTGAGGCATAGCCATGGAACTGTCAGTGTGGAATCTGTAATGCACTTCTCTGCATCACAAATGTAGATGTTGTTGTTATTCATCCAATTAAGTAAGAGCAATAATAATCTCAGATAGGACCTATCTATGGCAGCACAGGCAGATCCCAGACAGGATGTCAGCTCATTGCAGTGCAAATGCGCAGACTGGGAGTTTTCATACTGGGCAGCTTTCATATTCACGTCCTTGGAGACTGAGTAAACACGCAGATTCCTCAGTCAGGCAAAGCAGAGACGGGGGGGGGCAGCCCTGCAATACAAGGCAGTGGTGCGAGCCACCATGGGGGGGTCCTGGATTTGTAGAATAACTTTTGAATGATAGCATAGATTTAATTATGATAATTAGACTATTCTCAACAACAGTTAGTTGTAATTTGATTTATGTCTGGCCTTTAGAAATGATCTTTGATTAAACTTATTCTCCTCACAGAAACAATTCATATACTAAGATGGTGATTTCAGTTTGACCAACTTTTTCTGTACTTTTGTTGTGAATTCCTAAACTGAAGCAAAAAAAAAAAAATCAAAGTCCAGTAGGTGTCATGTCCATGTCCTGTGTTTGTCAGTCCGATCCTTGTTTACATGTCGCATCCTTTCGCCCGGTAAATATAATAAATTTGATCCTCAGTCCTCCTACCCATCCATTTTCCATAACCGCCTATCCTGTTTAGGACAGACTCACACCATTCATTCACTCACAGACACTAAATTCACTATTTACCATAATAAATACCTGTCATTGTGTGGATGACTACTGGTTAGTAACTGTGATAACATCAGTATTTTGTAGCATTTTAATGATTTTTTTTATATTATAACCTATCACCTCCATGTAACAGTAAAGGCCTACTTACTCTAAAATATGAGGTTCACACAGTCAGTCATAATGTTGTTTTCAATCCACCCTCATCCTTTGAGCTATAGATTAGTGCATTCATTATTATTATTATGATCGTCATCATTATTATTGAAATTATAAGGCGATTGAAAGATGGGGCCTTAGACGTATTATAAGTAATGGCATTACTGAATTCAGATGAAGGGAGAATTTGAAGTCAATGCTATATCGAAAACACATAATCCAAAAACAAAATTAGATTATACATGACGGTCCATTAGGGAGGAGCAGGGAAAATAGAGGGAAGCAATTATATGATTTGTGAACCATTAAGTGGGAATTATATGTGATTATTCCAGAGGTTTAAAGATTAACGGTGACTTTAAAAACAACCAGATATTAACATCCATCTTAAAAACAATAATTCCAGCAGGACAGTGGTTATAGTGCCTCATCTGTTTAATAGCTGCTTAGGCCACAAAATAAAGCTAGATAGGCAGAGTAATGTGCCTAATGGTTGGGGGGTGGGTCGACATGCACTTACACTGCACAGACCCTGCCCTAGTTTGCGATCTATTTTAGATATCACAGTCTATGACTTAAATACAGTTACAATTTACATTTGAGAGCTTTTTTTCCGCATGCCCATATATCCATTTATCCATCCATCCATCCATCCAACCAACCACCTTCCACCTGCTCATCCTGGATGGGATTGCAGGTGGGCCTGGATCTCAGGCAGCATATGGCAGCACACCCTGGAGATGCCAGTACCAGGGCTCATACAAACTTTCTGACACAGAGTCATACAATGTGAGCATTTCAGGGAGACTGCAGGAAACTGGAGTACCTCAAAGAGAACCTATGTGAGACAGCGAGACCATGCAGACTCCACACACAGTGGAGGTGGTGTGAGATTGCCTGTGTGATGTGAGATGGTATGCCTGTATCTGTGAGCATCATCCCCAAGTCCAGGGTGATGAATACAGTATATTCACAGATCGATCATCATAATTCTAGTCAAAGGGTACAATTTAGGCGAAGTGCTTCATTTTAATGTGTATCACTAATATACCTCTAAAGACTGACAATTTCAGCAGAGAGTGGGATGAGTATAGTGAGAATCATCTTGACCTTCTGAATTATTTAAACAGCACCTTCAGGCAACCATACTCCAGTAACACAATTCTGGACTTCTAAATGGCGGGAGGAAAATGGGGCCAGCAGCTGGCCTGGCCGGCTCCCTCAGAGACCGGCCACGGAATGACCTTCCTCTCTGAGCTAACCCTCATGTCAGACCGCAGCACACATGCAGACACACACAACGCAACACACAGTGCGGCCAGCTTAGGCCATCCTTACAGGGGCGAACCCTGTTCCTACATTGAAGTAATTAACAGCCATGGTTGATATGCAGATGATCCAGAGCCCTCTTCTCAACCAATGGGAGAATCAACTGCGAGGATAGACACTTCAATGACTTCAGTCAGACTTTGCGCGTAGAACACATTTTAAGCCAGTATAATTGTCATAGGCTTGAACCTGTGTCATTCAGAAACACCCCAAACAACAAGTATTTACTAAGCTGGCAGACACTAGTTGCTTAATCCAGGATTAATTCATATTCTTATACATTGAACAGGAAGCCAGTCCCATCCCCTTTCAAACACCCTACCCTGGGGCGCAGTGTGGGCATGGATACCCTGGTAGATTTAGGGGACACAGCACTTCAGGGGCCCTAGAATACCTAAAACTACACCTCAAATTTTACAGGGGGGCAAAGTGACATTTGGTCAGGGAGTCCTGAATTTCCTAAATATTACTAAAAGGAGTATACGGTACTGTATCGCGATGATCAAGCGATAATACAGAATTACACCAAAAAGCAATGACAACGTAGTTTTATTTTAGCAAATGTATTGTCGTATACCATTGATTTTTTTAATTTCCGTTCTTAGTCACATTCAAAATCCACACACTGTTAAAGTGCTTAAAATTGTCATTCTCGCATTTTTTTTCTTGCTTCAGGGGAACCAAAAACAGATGGGAGGTAACATAACATTGCATAGCCATAAACGCAAAATTATTTTACATTATTAACATAAGACGAAAGTCTGGTGAAAATTCTTGGCCATGTTAAATTTCACAAGTAGCTCGAGACATTTGACATTTTCCGTATCGTGAACGAAGCCAGATTTAAGTGAACTGCTTAAGTGCGTCTGACAGTTGGATAAAATTAAAATGAACAATTACACGTCATTTTTTTGTTATAAGTTATAAAACCGATTTACACTTAGAATGAACGCAACGCGTCCGGGACAGAGCGGCGGGCGGGACGGGCTCGCCGTGTTCAGCTGTCGGCAGCGCAGTCGCTGGCCGAGTCGTCGCCGGAGGAGTGCGTCCGTCTCAGAGCGCCTCTGCTTCGCTGCTTAGACGCGCGGGACAGGTCCATGGCCGCTTCCTCGCAGTCCTCCGCCGCTTCGCCTCGCTTTTCCCACGCGATGTCGCTGTCCTTCACCTTCGATTCTTCCGCATATCCGTCGCCCTTCGACTCTGGCGTACTGGGCACCTTTTTAACCACATCCATTGACTTCTTGTGCATTCCTGTGTAAGCGACGAGAAATGGTTAATGGGTTTAAAACACGTGCAGGTTCAATAATAAACACATCACACAAATCAAGAGATATTGTCATTCGCTCAAAAGCACTAGCACACGAAGTAACTGTGATGTTATTTAATTTGATCAATAGTGAATCAAAAGCGTGGTATCCCCTAGGCATATTTATTGATCTGCTTCTCACAGATTAGACAATATTTATTTTCTTATCAAGGAGTAACCGTTGATCTGAAAATTAACAGTGTAATATTTATTTAGAATATATTTACAATCGTCTTATATTTACAACTGGCTTTTTTTTCCTAATGTCTGTGGGATTTAACTTAACTGGGGATAGGAAAACGAGATGCCAGATAATGCATTAGGCTTAATGGTATTTTCTTTTGAATCTTTATAGACAGGGCCGTTTCTAGCTATTGAAAAGACCCGGGGCTAAGTCAAGTTTGCCTGTGGTTTCAGTTTTTTTGAAGGAAGATCTCGATGGCATCTAATGCAAAATCCAACCTTTCTACCGATAATAGCTCGTTTGTGAAATAACATGTAATACAAATTATCTATAGCATGCATTTTAGTTCCCATTCATTTAGTCTTTACTCAAGTACCCCGAGACCTCACATGATATATGCATATAGAGCGGATAGTTAATCTGCAGCACCTGAATTGCATTAATCCGCCTCCTTATATGCGAAACGTCTCGGCGCTGAACTGTATTAGACATACGAAACTTGTCACGAAGGCGGAGATGCCGCGGCCGCACCTAGCAGCCAGGGAGCGCAGGAGCCCATCACGCCGCTCTTGGCGGAGTTGATTATGGACTCGGGCAGCGGGATGGAGTGGCGCACCATGGCGCCGTAGAGCCCGTACTCTGCCATCACGCTGCTGCGGCCCCAGCACTTCTCCCGCTTCCGCCACTTGGCCCTGCGGTTCTGGAACCACACCTGGAGGGGGAAAACGCAGGGGCACCCTCACTACATGAGATCCATCAAGATCCCCCTACAGCGTAGAAAAGGAGGAAAGCACCCCTGGTAAGGGGTAATATATTGCAATAATATCATATATTACCCCTTACCATATATATCATTAAATATGGGTGACTGACCGCGTAGCTGCGGAAGGCTCGGTTGTCCACACACCTGTATCCTGTCTTCAGGTAACTCTGTTTTCATTGCCAGCATTTCTCTGGCGTAGACATCAGGGTAGTGTGCTTCATGAAAGGCCTTCTCAAGCTCCTCAAGCTGATGAGATGTGAACACCGTCCTAGATGAGAAAAAAACCCCAGAGTGAGTTCGGGCGTTAGGCTGTACAGCCGTACATTTGGGCGGAGCAGCTCGTTCTCCGCGGCGTATTCCGTACCGATGTCTCCTCTTTTTCCTCTTTTGTGAACTTCCGGAGCTCTTTGTGTCAGTGCGATCCACGGAAACGCAGTCGTCATCTGAGAAGAAGCAAAGCCCACCTTAAATAGCTCAGTGGAACGGCACAAGTAACGATAAGCAATCCAGGATCATTGATGATTTCAGACCGGAGAAAGAGGCAGAAGTATTACTTCGTGTTTTAACCGGTCTGTTGGGTTTGGTCTTTTTTTTCTTATATTGAAGCTTATTCAACAGTTGAGGTAATAGGCCTACGTGAAAATTTGTTTTGAGAATATTACAGTATAATTCAAATAACTTAAATCATGTGTGGATATGTGTATAAAATACAAACACTTAATATATAACTACCTTACAAATATTTAGGCGCTTTAAATGAAAAATGTCAGAAAAAAAAGTTACCACCGTAACATTGATTATTCACTGCCTTTAAACTGTCAGCTCCAAAAGTTCTTCTGAAGAGAAAGAGCGAAAGCAACATACCGGAATAGTTTTCCCTCTGCTGGTCCAGATTCTGTATGAAATGGGCCTCCGTCCTGGACTGGAGTAGGGGTATGTGGCTCGGCAGAAAGCAGGGTGTCCCAGGGGGCTGTTGGGCAGCCAGACTACACAGAAAACCTAAGCCGAGAGGTAGGGAGCCCCCAGCAAAGGAGAAGCCCCCGATGCCCGCACCCTGGCCATCGCCGTTGCCTCCCACTCCAGGTACCCCGTGATTTGGTTGAAGATCTGTCTCGAGATCCAGTAAGTCGGTGATGGCGAAACCTTTGGATCTAAAGCCTGATCCGCCGAGTCTGGCTTTGTCGATTCCAAAAGTCGGCGCCAAAATCTTCACTTTGGGCTTCACATCAGGGACATCCTCTCTTCCTGTCATGGTTGTCATCGAATTCTTCATACGTTAAAAAACCGAAGAATGACGGAGCACGAGGGGCACCATTTATCCTCGGGCCAAACCAAAGGGTTAATTTCAGTGACCAATCAGATCCCTACGGAAGGCGTTTCCTTTTTTTCAATCCCAAAGGATTAATTGCCTCCAATTTTACTTCAAATCCGATAAGGATTTTTCTCTATTTCTGAATTGGTTCAAAGTCTTTTTTTCCCTCTAGCTGACAGATTTCACTTATCCACGTCGCTTTGGTAAACCCGGTTTGGTGGGATATACACCACAGACCACTAAAAATCCAAACCCCAAATAGTCTGAAATAATATCTTTAAAGATTGCACTCATTTTCTGATGAATGCATTAACCAAACCAAAATAAAGCCAATTGCTTCAATTCGGCAGTCATTTCGCCTTTCAAACAATAAACTATGATAAACGACAATTACTTTATAAGACAGCAGCGAAAGCATAAAATATAAATACTGCCTTGAAATATGTCTGTCGATTCATAAACTACACTGAAAGAAATTTAAATACGTTTGACTACTAACTTTTTTAAGTATCAGTGCTCATTTTTTGCCGTTTCTGTAAATTTTTTATGAAGTTTATAATATCCGCTTTACGCAACACCATTTGAATCTCCTCCTTCGATTAAGCATCTAGGTTAAGCGCCGAGGCCTTGATAAAGATAATTACAAGGGGAACGCGCATTAATTTTACGTTATTAAAGAAAGACCCCAATCTCCCTGACAAGCTGTCCTCGGGATTAACAAAACATTAACTTTCATTTAGGATAATTGTAATTCGAATTGCATGGGTATTTGTGCTTCATTAATAACTGAGTTTATTTCAGGTCAAAAGGATACCTTTCTTTTTAAGAGTCTTAAGCAATATTTAGCATTAGTGTGGCATTTTGTCCGAATACTCCCACAATGCTACACTTGAGAGCTCTTGATTCCTGGCATGTGTACTGAAAACAAAACATTCGTTTGCTTTATTATGTTGGACAACTTGTCATTCACAAAAAAGAGACGCATGCATGCACTCCTTGGGATTTTACACTCTTCCGTTTTTTGTCTTTGTCTATTATAATTGGATAGGCCGAATTAAACCGGTATCAGAATAAACAAACGTATGAAACTTTAAACAAAATATTTATCGATCCTACCTATGTCGTAATAAAACGTTTGAGAATCCTTTATGTGGTAAATTTTTGTTGATTCTCTTTGCGCATCAAATCAATTTTGATTCTAGTCAAATGTATGGGTATACATTTATAATAGTATATGTATATCAAATAATATACACATAAATATATAATATATAATTATACAGTATGTGCAATCTACAGATCAGATATTCGTTTCTAATATTTTAAATATTTAATCTATTTATAATAGAATGTCCTTCAGGAAGAAGGTAAAAGTAAACTGTTGGTGAATAGGCCTATGCCATATCAGGGTAATTCAGTTTCTAATGTTCATTTGTAAACCGATTTTAAAAAGAATGAAACTGAAATTACTTTAAAATGACTGCGCGCGTGTAAATAGGCGCACTTCCCGTGAGTGATGCTGGTATAAAATCGGGCGGTGGTCGTTAGCATTAGACGTAGGGTAGCCACGCGTCCCTTAAAATACGGAATCGTCTCGCATGTGACAATAAAACGGTGCTTCCCGTTTTTAATCAATAGGGTTTTGATTTTTGATTTGGTTTTGAAGTTTTGATTTATCACCACTGGTGCGTCACTTGGCACATGGTGGTTGTGGCAAGTCCCCACTTTGGTGGGCGTCCTTTATCTTTATGAAATGTGGCAACCCTAATTGGACGGCGTCATATTTGGTAACACGTGGGTTTGTAAAAGGACGTTTGCAAACTACATCGACTCCCCCGTAACTGTGGCATAATAATTTCCACGGAACACGTGACAGCAAAACTTGAAACTTAACTTCGAAACATTTCCTGTTGTAATTAAAACTCGTAATCTGACTCCCCCCCCAATAAATTTAGCGAACTCACAAAAAAAAAATCCAATTGTTCTGACGTAAAAAAAATATATATTACTTCCATAAACTTAACGAGAATTGCTTAATGTTTATTGTTTTAGGGGGAGCGAAAGAAGACCTTTCTTACAACGAAAATGCATTGTAAGTGCAGAAGTATATGTTAACGTAAACGTTTACCAATTAGGTCTATGTCAATTATAAATGCAGGAGTGAGACTGCATCGTGACACGTTCTGTTTAAGCAGCAAGATTCTACAGGTTAGTAGTCGGAGCCTGAGAGACCGGTCGGTGATTTTTTAAAGACGAATTCTAAAGATGCTGATAATTAAATTTACAGAAACTCAAAAACAAGTTTCATCTCCATCCGTCTGCTAGGACTTTAGGGTCGACCTTTATGTGCATCTTTAGGAAAGTAACTTAAAAGGAATAAATTAAGTGATTTTGGTTACTGCATTTCGGTGTCCACATGCATTCAAATGATTTGTCACAAATTTATACAGGCTATATGTATTCCTTACCCTGGCTATAATCGAGTGTCCGAGTTAAAAATATAACCCATTTAAAATTTCAAACGAAGGCTTGATACTACAAAGATGCGTGATTCGTATTTTTAGAATGCTCTATATTATTATTCGGAAACTAATTGCTTTCATTCAGGTGGTGGGGGTTTCTAACCTACCTATCGAAAGGTTTTTTTAAGGTACAGAAATGGACTCTGAGGAACATTTTTGTACCACTGGGGATACATTAATGTTGTTTGTACCTTGGGGACGCTCCTCAGAGTCCATTTCTATACCTTAAAATTTACCATTACATACAGCGTTACTGAGAGTGTACTGTAGTCAAAGGATACACTGTTTAAAGAGAAAATAGGCCAGATGCAGCTGTCCGTTATTTTACTAATCAATGGAAGTCGTCTCTAACTTTCACAAAATCTTCAAAAGCTTAAAAAGTTAAAAAATCTAGACACCAACTTCATGGCAAAATTTTATCACATCATATAGGCCTAGTAACGATTTGAAGGTTCTTTTTCAAGATGCAAAATATTCACAAATACTGTACATAGCATAAAAACTTAAGATGTACTGTGGTGGATGTAAATTTTGATTCAACGTTTAAGTCCACGTAAATAGCGTATGTACTGTTTTACTATGTATACATTGGCTGCAACAGGGCCGCAACAACATTACTTTGCGATTTGGATTAAGCGGTTAAAGTAACCTATCGTAATAACATGCACAAAAGAATCTTTCTTTCTTTCTTGTAGCGTATATTGACATTCATCAAAACTGCTGAAACATTTAAATTCGTAAAAACTGACCCCTTGGCTCGGCAAAGCAAAACGAAGAATTAGGCTACTCCATTAAAGATGTAACTATAAATTAAATGAAAAAATAAGGGGAATTATACCTCTCAGAAGCTGTCATTGTGAAAACTGAGAAAGGAAAATACCTGGTATTCAAGAGCCAGATTACTAGCTGGGCTGGTTTCATGGTGTCATTAGACGAGATTATTTGGGATTAAACTAATCAGTGAATGTTTCTCAGCTCATTATTCTCCAGAGAAGATTTATAGGCGATTCTCCACCTCGAGGATTATTTATCTCTTAAGGAGTGTAAGATCAAAAAATCGCTATTTGGTCTAATTTCCTTGGGCAATCAAGCGGCGCACACAGATGATCTGATTAAACAGACGGGCCACGTGTCCCATTTCCGAATTTCCGTCCCTAGCAAAACAACGTAGGCGGGGGGGGGGTACTGTCCCCTCCAATACTGTGAAAATACCAAGTAGTTGTGCCCTCCCAATAAACAGCACATCCCGATATACAGTACAAACAAATGTTAAATGCTTTATTTTTAAGAACCCTCTCAACAGATCTGCACTTTTTATTTCCTTTTTATTTTCAATTTATTTCCATCTAGGTTTTCGAGCTGTGACGGTAATCTGGCGGGTTTTTGTAAATGGTCAGTCAGCGGAGGTGAGAAGTGGAGGAAGAATTAGTTAAAAAGCAGAGAAAGCAGCATATATGAGTGTTTTTTTTCCAGGAGGTAAATAACTGTACACTGTATACTGAAAAAATACCAACTTGTACTTTTGAGGGTGCAATCAAATGTCACAGGGGCTGTACCCTCGAGCGTCTGCCATAGTCCCTAAGCTGAAGGTTAATGTACCTTTTAAGGCACAGAAATGGACTCTGAGGAACATTTTTAAACCATTGGGTGTACATTAATGCTGTTTGAACCTTGGGGAACAGAACTGAACCAGGGCTGTACCCTTTTTCTGAAATTATAGATAACTAAATAGGACGTGAGCTTAGTATATAATAATAATAATAATAATAATAATAATAATAATAATACATTTTATTTATATAGCGCTTTTACATGAACTCAAAGACGCTTACAGAGAAAGTACATGCAACACACAAAAAAATATATAGGGAATATATAAGGAAATAGAATAGAATTTTCCACGTCACTTTTCTCGTCTAAACGGTATTTGCATCTACATGCAGTGTCAAATTGGAACAGTTAGTTTTCCCTGTGCTGATACTTGCATTTCGTTGTTTTCCCCCAGAAATTCGTAAGTAGACGTGATTACACTCGGGACTGAAAATGGAGTGATTGACATTCTGGAATTTTTGACTTATTTTTTCGGGACCGTGGTAGACCGCTGACACGGGATTCCCACTGTACATGCATATATACCGCTAAGTTGCATACTCAATTTAAATTTGTTTGGACAATGCTGTTCAAGACACGTGAAGACCCCCCTCCCCCACCCCAGGGACGCAGATAGCTGTCTCTCCTGCTGTTTTTCCATTGCAGTTTATGAGGAGACCATCGAAATATTTTTATACACACGTCAAAAAAAGATACCTATACTACAGAAGGTGAGGAGATGTAATGGCGGGGCCTACAAACATTATATTAGTGATATACATAGAGACAGTGACAGGCATGCGCTTACTGGCCGCGTGCCAGCCAGTTGTGACGTCAGTGGTGACGCAGTCAGAGGGCTGGGCTCGTCTGCCGCGCCTGGCGTCTATCCCTGTGTCTGCAGCCGAGCTCCACAAATTGGCGATTTTGACTATAAAAATATGATTCAAATCATACAGAAGTGTCATTTCTAACAGTTCACTTGTAAAAATCTCAATTTAAATAATTATTATTAGACTTTTCGTAAAAGCCATTTTCACTGAACTTAAACCGGTGAAGCTCTATCTTCCCTGACTGCACGTCAATGGCAGAATTGTGGGAAATGCACTTTAAAAACATTCTTTTGGGAGGCTCTCATTTGAACCCCCCAGTGTGCATACTGTACCATGGTTACGCCCTTGAATATAGCCAATTTAAAAATAATGGTGAATCAACTCAGGGCTCAAATACTATGGGAAAATCAGCAATAAACACAGTGCCTGTTGTATCATATAATTTGGCTCATATATAACTGCTTATAGGATCCTTTACAATAACTCTTTTATAGACCAAGACTAAATAGTGAAAGAAAAAGTTTGCTGAAGCTCCTGGATTGGTGGCAGTTGCACTGAAATAAGAAATAATTGAAATAATGAAATAATTAGGGCGCAAATAACTACGACAAAAAAATCACCTGTATTTTATAAAGAGTTGGAGGCACGGTAGGTTAACAGCTCCAGGGTTAGGGAGTCACATCCCAGCTTCTCTACCTACTGTATGACTTGTGCTGCCTGGCATGTAGATTCAGATTCAGGATACTATATTGATCCTAGAGGTAATTATGTAGGAAAAAAGACAGGAGCAACTGCACAGGCTGCATGCCCGTTGATGCATGTGCACGAATATTATCACTATAATGCAACAAATGCATTATAAATGTGCTAAAGGATACTAGAACATGTGTCATTGGTTCAAGCTATTTAAATATTGTGTGTAAGACCTACATGTGATCGGTGTACATGCGTGTGTATTCAGACTAATATCACAACTGGCCAGGTACGAGTGAAGGGGGACCAGAACGCAGATACGAGTATAGGAGGTTTACTGGGGTAGGCTAAGACCCTGCTGTTAGCAATGACAACACTTATAACAACAAACTCGACAAATGCCCGACTAGCCAGCCAGAGCCCAAACCCACACATGAAGGTGAAATCACAGGTGTAACACATGTGGCAAGAGAATTGGAAATGACTAGACGATATGGTAACAAAATAGGTAAGTCTGACAGTGCCCCCCTCCCAAGGCACATTGGATGCTGTGGAATGCGGCTATCTGGTGGCAACCACCTGGAGGCAGCATGGACCACCTGGCGCCCCCTGTGATGGGACAAAAATGTGACTGACGATAGAGCTTGGAGTCAGGGCCAGGCTCTGCTGTACCCTTCCTATGGTGCCGCAATTCGGTCATCTGCCTGGGATCCTCGAATTACCGGCCTATGGAGGCTTCTAGACTCCTGAACATGACAGTAGCCAGGGCCAGACTTACCAACAAGACAGGACTGGGAGCAGAACGTGGAGCAAGACTGGACTAGAGAGAGGACTGGGTGGGAGACAGTACTGATCAGGGCCTGACCAGAGACCGGACAGGACCTTGGACTGGGAAGAGGACTGAACCTTGGGCTGGGGACAGGAGGACTCAGGATTCTGCTGTCTGGTGGGCAATTTTATTAAGACCATTCAGGACCTAGTCAGTGAACTGGTCAATAGCTGGTCAATACCCCAGGATACCAGCTTGCAGAAGCCTCAACTGGGTTGACAGGACAGGACTAGAGATGGCATTTGAGGAAAACAGGACAGGACTGTAGACAGGACTGGGAAGAGGACTCTGCTGTCTGGCAGGCACCTTTCTCCAGGGACAAACTGGTCAGCATACGCTTAGCATTTGCCTGGGATCTCTGAATTATGGGCCTGTGGTGGGAGGCCCGAAACTCAGGGGCTAATGACAACACAGGAGTATGGGGAACATGCAGGGGGGCGGGGGCGTAGGCCTGCAGGACCAGATAAAAGAGGGCTTGGGAAGTACAGGGCTCTGGGACTTGGGATGGGACTTGGGGGCCTTAAAATGAGACTTAGGACTGGGCTTGCTGCATCCTTTGGCTTGAGACAATGGAGGCCTAGGAATCAGGTGTTTGTATCCTGGAAATATAAGGTTTCTAAGTTGTAAATAAGCAAAAAATGTTTCCTTGGGGGACCATATTTTTCACAACGCTGAGGAAATGAAGTAAACTGACCATGCATTATACAGCACGTCTGACCCAGGGTTTAAAACGGTAATTCGAATAGTTTTGCAAATCCATTCCGTTCTCCTTGTGTAGTCAGTCTCACCAATCAGAAGTTCTATACTCCTTGTGTGCCAATCATGCTCACCAATCAGAAGTGGCCCAAAGTGACTGTGTATATGCCCAAAAACACAGACACGTGAAACCCAAGGAGTCGCAGTTCCGCAGTTCCAGAAATATCGGTTAGCTGCAAGATCCATAATGTTTTTATCACTGGAATTGTTTTATTTTCTTTACTTTATTTAACTTAACACAGTCGCGGCTTTATGCGTCATTGTTCTCTGCTAATTTGACCCTTGTGTAAATGGGACTTTCCGGAAGCATGTTACTAAGGGTAAAAAAGCGGTTGAGCGCTGTTTGCAAATGCGGCACTTAAAACTTTACCATCACTTTACCATGTTCGGGTTGCTAGAGAATTCTTCTGAGGTTTATTAGGTGTATGTTATATACAATTTTTGTAAGAATAAATACATTTTGGACTGAATTAATATATTTCCATTCTTATCTTTGGAGTAATGTATAGCGCAGTTCAGATTTCAATGTACGGTTGTGCTCAATTACAATTTTTTATATACATATAGTGAATACTGAGTTAAAAAAACAAAATCGCAATCGCATTATCTGTCAGATAAATCGCAATTCGATATTTTCTTAGAATCGTTCAGCCCTACTGGCAGCCCAGTAATACCATTGAAGTCCCCCTCTTATGGCAGATACAGCAGCCTGGCAGCCTGGCTTTTTTATTATTCCAAAAAGGAATTAATTTAACCCCAAAATTATAATGCAAGTGGGAATGATTTAAAGAGGTATAGAAATTTATATAAAACCATAATTTTTTATTACATTTATACAACCAATCATTGATATGGGCATTTGAGACCACTGATCCTATGTTTCTGTGACTGTGGCCACCAGCAGATTATAATTTATAGAAACAAGGCTACTGAGCAGCTTCACAATTACCTGCTCATGTCCTCACCAGGCTCCTCCAGCAGTCTTAACAGAAATAAAATTGCATCTTCACCAGGATTCAAAAGTCATCTGAGCTACATAGATGGTTGCTGTAATCCTTTGTGTAATCACAATGAAACATGGTGCATTTGATGGTGCTGGAAAATTGTAGCCAATGTCCCACCTGCATTATTAAATATTAATTAGAAAAAGCATTTTTAAATCGAGTTTCAGCTCCAAAACATGAAAAGACAACAAGTTCTTCAAGCAGAAACATGCTCGTTTTTATTCGGAAACATGGGTTGGAATTACAGCACTAAAGGATTTATTGATTATGGTGAGTACATTTACATCCAGATTACATTCAGGATTCTTGGCTTTCTGCATATTTATTTCGGATGTCCAGGGTTATATTATCATCTTCATTTTAAATATGTGTTCTAAATATCTGTCACTGGTCAGAGTGGTGAACTAACTGGCAACTTGTTCATTGTGGGGGAAAAAAACAGAAAATGCAGCTAGCCAAAGCAAACCCTTATTTTTGCCTGGCTACTTCAAGATTTCTATTGAAAGGAATGAAAGAGTGAGGAATCTGTAATGAATTTTGACGAAAAGCTGGCTATGGGCCAAGGCAAGGCCAGCGAGCAGAGAGGGACACACGTCCACGGCGTGCATCAGGTGCTGTCTGTGCCCGGCGTCGGCAAGCGGCGTGCTCCAGCTTCTCCAGGGAGAGGGTACAAAGGCATCAACTGCGCCATCAGGGACTGAGATGGAGGTCATTAGCTGGGGGATCCACTGGGAATATGCGTCAATTGGGCAATTATTCATCGTCTTTTCTCCATCCTGATGCTTACTGGCTCTAAATTTCAGGATTACCATTTATGGATTGATCATATCACAATCAGGATCTTTATGTCGGTGTATCATCGGCATAAAACATGAACATGTGCAAGCTGAGGTTATCACAATAAAAACTATTAACAATTTATGTTCTTTTTGGATGGCTAGATAAACACCACCTCAGTTTCCAAAACTCTCCTCATGGGCACGCCAGCCATTCCATGTATCTGTTAAATTTAACCACCTGTTCACTCAATTAATTAACGTAGGGTAACTGACTTAATGAGGCACTGGTTAGCCTGACATAACTACCTGGATAGGCTCCAGACCTCCAGTGGAACGCTAGCGGCTGGATAATAAAACATGCCGTCGTATCAGATGGTTGCTCCAAATCCTGGGGTGAGAAGTTAAGCTGACACACTTGGACAGACGTCAAAGTCTTACGCCAACATAAATATCATTTAAACATAATGTCCTTCCACCACCTAAAACTATGCACTATGCTGTATATTATATATTATATATTATATGCAAAAGTAGTAAGGCACTCATACATAATCATACAGACACAGTAGGTTATAGCTGACAATAAATTTCTCCCTCAAAACTGAAATGACAAAAACACTCGTCTGTTGAAAGAGGGACACGCGACAGCAGTCCTGACACGAGAGCCCGACCCGGCTCAAAAGGCCCAGATGGGTCTACGTCGAAGGGCCCCCCTAACAAAGGCAGCCACACTACTGCTTATCAGCAGTGCTGTCAGTTGTTTAGCCCTTTGTTAATGTGAGTGGGGGGCTGGCTATGTTTGGCCCTCCCGCCAATTAAACATTACCCTGACGCAGTTACCATTTAAGACACACATTTATGTAAATGTATGCCGGTAGATTACCCTAATTCAGCCATGCAGGCAGCTCTCACACTGGGATTAAAGCCTACAAATTAGACAGCAGCCCCACTGATGGCTAATAGCCTGAAGTCAAAGGAGTTTAAAAGGGGAATCAACTCTTAGTTTCTAATCTCACTTTTAAGGTTGGGGGTGGGTACAAAAAGAGGTATAAACACTGTAAATTACCGTGTATCAGTCTGAATGATCTAAATCAGATGGGACAGTCCTCTGAGAAAAATGCAGCCCAGCTTTCCTCTCTCGGCAACAGAAATGAACACAGATTGCATGGGCCCAAATTTTTTAAATCAAATGTTATTTATATATTTATAATAATTAAATAATTCAAAATCTGTATAACTGATATTTTCGTGATCTGGAATTCAACGAAATAATTCAAAGATTGTTTCAAGGAGGGCATTGTTTGCCTGCTTCCAGTTTATGAACATTTTTTTCTCAGTAATGTATAAGTAATATTTAACACTAGAATAAAGCCAACTGTGGCTCTTTATTATAACTTTTGCTCACTACCCTGACAGAAAAAGTCTACCAGAGATAGACAATGTAGTGAGATATGCTAAGCAAACAGCAAAGCGGCCTGACTGCACCTAGCTGTAGCCCCCTTGGGGCTGCGCCCTTTCCCCCCGTCCTGGTAGGACAAGGCCTGCCCCATCTCTCCCCAGGACAAGGCCTGCCCCATCTCTCCCCAGGACAAGGCCTGCCCCATCTCTCCCCAGGACAAGACCTGCCCCATCTCTCCCCAGCACCCAACTGTTGCATGCAGCCTCAGTCGGCTAACAGGAGCCCCACTATATGGAGGGCTTAGTGGGATGCTCCAAAAGGCAGGGGCAGACCATGCTTAAGACTCTACATCCTGCTGCCAGCAGGTCCCCCCACAGACAAAAAAACTGTCTGCTTTAATTATCTCTGCAATGCTGCAGTTCTCCTTCCCACCAAATGCCTGTCCAAAAGACTTAGTTTGTTACAAGGAGATCTATGCCCCAAAGAGTGCTAATTACAAACAGATCAGCAAATCAATTATGGGGAAACTCATTAAGAGAGCCTCCTTGTGGCAAAAGCCGCACAACATTGGCCAGCCAAGCACTAAACCGTCACGATGTTTGCTGGTGGTGGCTGTCAGTGCTGCATTCCCGGGGGGTTCTGGTGGTGGCTGTCAGTGCTGCATTCCCAGGGGGTTCTGGTGGTGGCTGTCAGTGCTGCATTCCCAGGGGGTTCTGGTGGTGGCTGTCAGTGCTGCATTCCCGGGGGGTTCTGGTGGGCTGTCAGTGCTGCATTCCCGGGGGGTTCATTGTGTGAGTTCAGAATGTTTGCGCTGAGAAATGCAGGATACCAGGGGCTGCCAATATGGGAACTTTGCTTGTATACAGTGCATAGTACACTGTTCATTTGCTCAAGAAATACAACATTTTAACTGATTTAAACAATTGTGAAATTTGAAAAACTTCTCTGAGGCTGGTATAATAATGGCACGTTATTGACCTTACATGAGGTAATTCCCTTCTTCCCTACCCCATCTTCTTCTCCATGACACAAAGATGCATATTCCAGGCACTTGGCATGCTGCACCACACTAAAAGCAATGTCCTGTTTTTGTTTAGTGCACAAAATATTGCAGAAGGCAGTCAGCCTTTTTCTTCTATATAATAATAATAACAATAACAAAAAAAATTTGAAATGTGAAATTAAGTCTGTTTTTTTTATCACAGGGCAGGGGTGTCTCCATGTCTGTTGTTCTTAATACTTAGTCAACAAATGTCTGAATGGGATTGATGAGTGTGGTGGGTCTCAGGATTAACTATTATGCTGAGAGTCAGTGAGGATTCAGACCTAACTTCTGGGTATGATCAGGGGGCCTAAGTGGTTACTGGTGAGCTGGATCCTGCAGCAGTATCTCCAGAACAGAGATCCCATGCTGACACTGGGCTAAATGTGAACCTGCACAGTCTCAGAACCAGAGACCTAACTGCCAAAGTAAAGCATCAAAGGCCATTAAGTCTCCCCTGGCAATTCCCGAAACAACACGTGGCATCGTTGTCGACATGTTTTGCATGGCAGGAATATAGCACGTTCTCAGGAAAGGGACCATACATTACAATCCTCAAGAGTTATTGCATCAGTTCACCAGCAATAATCGCAAGGCCATTCCACACCCAATATCGCGACCCGCGCGACCTGCGGCCTGTCGGCTGCGCCGGCGGGATTAGCGCAAATGAGGCTAAGAACAGATTGGCGAAAGAAGGGGGAAAGGAAAATAAGAAGAAAATCGGTTTAAAACCTTTTAAACATTAATTCACAATTTAATTCAAGATTTTAAACCTTCCTCTCTCTACCTAGTAGAGTTCAGCTACAGTGGGCCAAATGGTTGAATAAAAACAGAAACAAATGCTTATTAATCACTGTAGCACATTCAGATTTTTGTGCCCTTTGAATGAATTAGTTGGGAATGTAAAACTATCAGAAATTTGCTCTTCATTTTAAGGATACACGTTAATAAATATAGCACTTATTTAGATATATTCTCATTATATGTTACTG
Organism: Petrocephalus zakoni; assembly: GCA_026774425.1. Lineage (NCBI taxonomy): Eukaryota > Metazoa > Chordata > Actinopteri > Osteoglossiformes > Mormyridae > Petrocephalus > Petrocephalus zakoni. The sequence continues at coordinate 16,808,088 of JAODKN010000063.1, forward strand.
TCTTACTCATGGCTATGTGCGCAGCTCCCAAAGTGAGTCTGCTCCTCCTATCAGGACTAATTCTTCCAACATGCTTAGCGTGTCAGACCCACACAAGATGCGACAATGTAACAGAGCAAGATAACTACCCTAAATGTTCAAAAAGGTAACCTGCTGGGTCCCTCTGCCCTTGCACCCCATGGCTAATTTCTTGCATATGCTAGGTCTCAACCTATGCCCCTCCTTTCCCAAATCAGTCATGCAGCATGAGATGCTTTGGGTGGGGGTAGGAGGTGAACTCATTTTATAAAGGCAACTACGCAAAGGTTCATGGTCAGAGGTTTTCCAGTCATCTGCTGACATGAATGTATTATACAAATGAAGTTTCTCTGTAGTTAGCTGACATATAATTGCACAATCATCTATTGCATCATAACATATAATCGTGTAAACACACCACTGCCAAAGCCAGCCAGGTATGATGCATTCAAATTTCTATGACATGTTAAGTGAAGCAGAAAACACAGCTTCCATCACACAAACACAACTAAATGCAGTAAGGTAATACTTGAACTCTCTGCGACATTCAGCGCAATCAATCAAATCCTCTTGGCCACCCTTTCTCAGCTTGGCGTCCTGTGCTGGTTTGACTCATAGCTACCAGGCGGATCATCCCAAGTCCACATCATATTAGGTAACAACTGGTGTTCCCCAAAGCTCTGTCCTCAGTCCCCTTCTCTTCTCTCTCTGCATTACATCACAGTCAATCATCCAATCCCAGGCTTCTCCTACCACTACGAGGACTGCACTATATATTATTTCATGGCTGAATTACATATCGTATCGTGTTCATGTGCAATGATCACATCGCATTTGTCAGCATTGCTTTGTGTCTGCTGACAGAAGTCCAACTTATTTGACACACTCTGTCATAGGTAGATAAGTTCTATTTGTTGTCTATTTATTTCGGACAATTTCATCTTCTT
>JAODKN010000063.1:16834148-16844294 GCA_026774425.1 Petrocephalus zakoni
CTGTCTCAATCCCCCAGCTGGGACTGGACCTGGAGGAGCTGCAGGAGATCGAGGAGGATGCCGGCTTGGGCAACGGCGGACTGGGCCGTCTGGCAGGTGAGGGTCTCGCCGGGAGCCGCGGGCCAGCTTCGCCATGTGCGGATGCTCTCGCCGTGCCCCAGTTTCTTTCCCATCAGAATTATTGGGTAAATGTACTTCAGTTAATGATCAGATACATTTATGGCATTTGCCAGATGCCCTTAGCCAGAGCGACTTGCAGAAGCCTCCATCAGTGATAACATTCTGATACTGGTTCAATAGAAGATACCTGTATGTAACTCTGGAGTAGAACCTCCTGGCCCAGTCTTAAGCGCTCTCCTTTTGAATGGTGCGCCCTGACTGTCGTCCTGACTGCTTCACCTTAGACACTTAGTTCATCCACTAACCCTTTGTCCTTTTACCTCAGCTTGCTTCTTGGACTCTTTGGCCACCTTGGGCTTGGCAGCTTATGGCTATGGGATCCGGTATGAGTTTGGCATCTTCAACCAGAAGATCTCTAATGGCTGGCAGGTGAGCTGGGCATCAGTGGGAGATGCTCTGTAGCAATTCGCCTCCCTCGCTCTCTGTTGCAACAAGTGTGCCTCTCCCGGCCACACAGGTGGAGGAGGCAGATGATTGGCTGCGCTATGGCAACCCCTGGGAGAAGGCCCGCCCTGAGTACATGCTTCCTGTCCATTTCTACGGTCGAGTGGAGCACACTAGCAGTGGGGCCAAATGGGTAGACACTCAGGTAAGCTCCCTCAAAAACAAATTTGCATAAATTACAAATTTGCGTTATTATTTTTTTGCATGGCTCCCTGTGACATGACCAGACTGTGCCGCTGTGCTGTTGGAGGAGTTTTAGCAAAGCCCGGGATGTCTGTGACGCATGCCTCTGTCCGTCTGTGCTGCAGATCGTGCTGGCCATGCCTTACGACACGCCAGTGCCTGGTTACAAGAACAACACCGTAAACACCATGAGACTGTGGTCAGCAAAGGCTCCCAACGACTTCAACCTGCAGGAATGTACGTCCCCAGCGCCCTCTGCTCATTACCATGCTGCACCAATGAGCTTCAATATGACTTCAGATCCATTAGATGGGATAATCCATTACCTTGATAAAATGCAGCCTCACTTCAGATGGGGCTTATGTAACATTGCAGGGAGTTTATGTTAAATGCAGGAGTCATATGATGACTCACTGGGCTTTGGAAGAGACTGATATTCTTACATAAATATATAGATTCTTATTGAGGGCAGGAGATGAATTTCAGGTTTTGGGGTTAAGTGGACCTCACAGAGGCTCCAGCATTCAATTTATGCAAAATTTTAAATTATGTAAATGGTGGCCTGCTCTGTGGCAAACCTCTGCTGACTCACAGGCCATGCAGGTTCCACTCCCCATATTTACCTCCATAGACGGATAGGGTTCAGCGAGGGGTGAGCGCAGGCATTGCTGAATCTGCGTGTGGCAGACCCAGACCTCACCGCTCCTGGGCTTGGCTGGCGTCCATTTCAGTCCATTTAATTCTGTCTCTTAAGCCTCCATTACAAACTCGCAGCTATTAGGACCCAGTCCGCTGGTTATCATATGCTGACTTGCCTCCCAGCAGGATCTGGTTTTTTGGTACCAGTCGGAGGGCCCATTCTGGATGGTTTGGCCAGCCCCTGTGGCCACCGTGGGCTGAAGGTCTCATCCCTGTCCAATCAGCAGTCGTTCTAGAATGTAGCTGTGGCGATTTTGCATGTACAAAGTACAGTTAAGCCTCCCTTATCCGGGCAGAATGGGACCAACTGGGTTCCCGTAAAGAAGAAATGCCCTTAACTTAGAACATGAACAGTACCGTACAACAACGTATTGTTGTTGGTTTTCTTTCCTTTGATGGATATTACTGTGTATTTTTTGTTTGGCTTATTGGATTTCTGATTTTTGCTTTGCCCTTGTCTGTACTTTCGCTTTGGTTTACTTGCTATTTGGTACCGAACTGGTTACCGTCTTTGCGCGCCCTCGGACTTTGACGCTTTGATCTGTGTGTGTGTGTCAGGTGCATAGGGAGTGACTGCAGTTTGTTTGCAGGCTTATGTTGCATGCTGTTCTTTGGATAGGGAGTAAGGTGTAGAATTTGTTGTTGTGTTTTTGTTTTCCCTGCACTTAGGTAAGTTAGCTTTGACTTGCGTTCGGAAGCTGAGTTTTGTTTATCGTTTTCGCTGTAGTCACTCCTGAGTCCTTTTGCACCCGATTTATTTGTTCTGTGTCCGTGGCGCGTCGCTAAAAACTGATACCCCTTTGTCCATATGTGTTCCCTTGTCCATCGCACCCTATCCTTCCCGTACTCCACGTCCCCTTTCCCTTTCACTCTGTACCACCCCAACTGGAGGTCCGGATAAGGGAGGTTTGACTGTTATAACAGTGTAGCCAAATCAGGAGGTGGACCTAGGATAGTTATTCTTTAACACACAGATAAAAAATACTCTTATATTCGAACTGAGGCCCCCTTAAAATGCCTGATGCTTTGTGAGGCATAGCTGTCCAGGCCCAGATTTGAAATGCACAGTAAATCCCGGCTAATGTGAGCGACACTGCTGTGGTGCACAGTGAAGGCTGGCCCATGATTCACTGCCCTCCGCTGCTGAGCCTGTGATCACAAGAAGGACCAGTCTGAACTGTGTCGGTGTCTCAGTGTAATTGTAATTGCGGTGCCTGCCCGCGTAGCGCTGGGCATCGCCAGGCGAGTGACACCAGTGCGAGGGTCCCGGGCGGGAGATGTGTGGCTCAGAAAGTAGCCAGCTGGAATACAAAGTAGGGGCCTCGATATCGCCCAGTGTTGGGGGGTGGAGGGGGGGGGGGTCAGGTGGCGTCTGGCCAGGGTTACCTGGGAGACGCCATGGGGCAGCTCAACCCATAGGCTCCCCGCCCCTCCCATCTCCCACTGGCAGCGCACTGCGTTCTGCTGTAATCCTCTGGGGCTCCAGACTTTGCAGTGGCTGCATTTATTGTTGCATCATTCTTTAGCTTTTAAGTTATTAGTCGATACATTAGTTCAAACAGGTAATGAAATAAAGCACAGTCTTGTCATCTGCAGATCTAAATGAGCAGTAATTTTACTTTGGCTGAAAGACAACCTGTGTCTTTTGTAGTCATGGATTAAACCGTCTATCTGAAGCTTGTGAGGCCACGTGTTTGTGTGTGCTCCATCTGACTCTTTGTGTCTCTGTCTCTCTCGCAGTCAACGTGGGTGATTACATCCAAGCCGTGCTGGACAGGAACTTGGCAGAGAACATTTCCAGAGTCCTTTACCCCAATGACAATGTGAGTGATGCACACAAAGTTGATGGTGGGGCTGGACCTTACCCTACTTACCCTACTGGCAGAAGGCAGATACTTCCCACCCTGAGCTCTGTCTGCTCCGGAGAAACAGGGCGTAACAAAAACTGTGGTGATGTTCAAACACTCAATATAAAATGTCAGGTTCTCCATCAAAGCGCATTGGCAGTCCTGTGCGTTTCCGGATGGCCGTCTCGAGATGAGTCATCACACGCTCTGCTGTTTGCACTCCAGCCGCTTCGCCCGGCCCAGCCAGCAGGGGGCGGTGCTGAGGATGTGCAGCCCGCTGTCCAGCAGACACACAGGCCCTAATATGGAGATGTGGTGTGGGATGCGAGAGCCTCACTGCACCCTGGGCCCTTAGGCGCTGCACTTCCTGGATACGTGAACTGCTCCCGGTCTATAAATATACATGCTTATGGGGCTCGTGTTCCTTCACTGGGGTCTTTATCAAGTGGAGCAGCAGCCCCCGTCTCTCTTAAAGTGACAGGCTACACAGGGAAGTACTCAGGGGAAAAAAAAGCATCATCATCCCAGAACCTCACTGATGCAAGTTACGGGGCACACAGTGCATCGGCCACAGAGGACGAGGAACTGCATACTCATGCTGACTGTCACTCAGGAGCAGTGTTTCCTGCTCCTAGAGCCGCACCTGCCAGGATGTTCTCACTCCAGCCTGACCTTAATTAGCATCAGCTGTAGGTTGTAAGCAGGGTGGGTTTGACTGAAAACCTTCTGGCAGGTGGGGTTCCAGGAGCAGGATTAAAGCAGGGAAGCCCTACATCAGCGAGAAGCAGGGAAGAGCCAGTTTGCTAGAAAATGTATATTTTACACAGACACATACCCATAAATAGAGAAATAAGTGAAACTGAAAGGTTTGCCATGGTCTTTTTCCAGAGCTTTTTCAGGCAGTTAACCGGGATCCTCTAGCCGTAACAGAAACGGGCCTTGGGAAATACTGCAGCTCTGGGTGTAGCTATGGGTGTAGCTATGGGTGCAGATGCGGGTGCAGATGCGGGTGTAGCTGGGGGTGTAGCTGGGGGTGCAGATGCGGGTGCAGATGCGGGTGCAGATGCGGGTGCAGATGCGGGTGTAGCTGGGGGTGCAGATGCGGGTGTAGCTGGGGGTGCAGCTGTCGGTGTAGCTGGGGGTGCAGCTGTCGGTGTAGATAGCTGGCCCGGTCCCTCCGGGCTCCGTTTGCTTTGCATGCAGCTCATGCCCAGGCCCCTCTGCTGTGGGACACGTTGGAGTGACAGTCCCATGAGTGACAGGTCACTGAACTCTGGCGTACAAGGTACTACGGGAGCAGGTGGGGGTGGGAGCCGTCCCTGCAAACAGCCTTTAGCCCATTGGGGGGGGGTGCAGCATGTTGATTAGGTTACCTATGGGTAGTACAGGCCTCCAGCACAGACCTTAGGACTCACCGCTGATGGCGGCTGGCCCTCTAATTGTGACGGTGACAGTTTTTCGAGGGGAAGGAGCTGCGTCTGAAGCAGGAGTACTTCGTGGTGGCTGCCACCCTGCAGGACATCATCCGTCGCTTCAAGTCCTCCAAGTTCGGCTGCCGGGACCCCATCAGGACCTCCTTCGACAGCTTCCCCGAGAAGGTGGGGGCCGCTCTCTTCCACTTTGTGGCTCCTTTTGGCCAGATAAGGTTTAAGCTACAAGGCTGCAGGTGTGCTGAGCTTGACCAGCTGCCCACTCCATTGACCTTTATCCTCTCAGGGATCCTTTTCAGATTGGGAGCCATTGGCTTTCTGGTCTCCCAGTAGAGATGTCAGTCAGTGACCAACCCATTACAAATATTGGTTCCGCCTAATATGTATACTAAGCATATCAGCGAGTACTTTTATAGTGCTCCATGATGACTGGCCTGCACTTTCGGCCTGCCTCTGCCGCGTGAGACGGGTCATGCCCGCTTCATGGTCACACTTCTGCTTATTACGATGCAGTGAGACTTCTATTAAAATGGTGTTACTTTTATTTTGAAGAACTAACTATGAATTCCGTTACAGGGTCCCTGCTCTGAATTCACACTTGGTTGATTTGACACTGATGTCTTGCTGTAATAAGCTGAATAAGTAATCCCCCGTCAGACGTCATGCTTTCTCCTCTGTCTTTATACCAGGTGGCGATCCAGCTCAACGACACCCATCCGGCCCTCGCCATTCCCGAGCTCATGAGGATCCTTGTGGACGTGGAAAAGCACGATTGGAACAAGGTGCGGAGCACTTCAGGGGGTGCCGGGACGGGACAGCCGGAATGTGGCATTTAGCCGAGTCTCGGAACAGTTATTGCCCCTGCTGCCTGAAACTCCATCCTCAAGATATCAGGGTCATTGTGTGTATAATTGATTAGCCATAATAACTTTGATCTGAAGTGTCTGACGGTACGGCGATTGTTTGACCTGAGCGCTCCACTAGCTCCAGGGAACAGCACGGGTGTTTTTCCATGTTCTTGTTAGTGCCTCCGTCTCCCCGCAGGCCTGGGAGGTGACGGTGAAGACCTGCGCGTACACCAACCACACCGTGCTTCCCGAGGCCCTGGAGCGCTGGCCCGTTCACATGTTTGAGAACCTGCTGCCTCGACACCTGGAGATCATCTACGAGATCAACCACCGGCACCTGAAAGTTAGTTTGGCCCGTCCCGGACGTCGAGTCGGCGGCGGGCCTGTGCGGCACGGCACCTCGCCAAGCCCCCTGCCCACCCATCGCTGAGGTCATCTCCAGCCGTGGGTGGCGCTTGCGATTCCTCCCGACATTGCCACGTGTGACACCACCTTCTCCTGCCTCCCCACAGAGGATCGAGGCCTTGTACCCGGGCGACACTGAGCGGCTACGTCGGATGTCCCTGATCGAGGAGGGTGACCCTAAGCGGATCAACATGGCCCACCTGTGCGTAGTGGGCTCGCACGCCGTCAACGGGGTCGCGCGCATCCACTCGGACATCGTCAAGCGCACTGTGTGAGTGCCCCGGGTCCCGGCAGCCACAGCGCCCCCTTCAGGCTGTTGCGCTGCTTTGATTCAATCACACACCTCTAAATCACCCTAGTATTTGTCGCAAATGACACCATATATGTGAATGATAAAATCCATTTTTTTCTGCTCAGCGATACTAATATATTCTTAAATTTTATGGGAAACGGCTATAGCAGGAAGTATTTATCTTCTTAATAAGTAATAAAAAATTATAATCGATAAAAATGTTCCAGCAGGGTATCCATAATGTATAAAAGCAGCAACCACAGACGGCAGTATATACTGTATTTAAGATGGATTTGTTGGTTTTTCTGCTGTTTTTTTGCTGTTATCTTATTTCTGGGTTTTGCTCTATAAGCACCTTGTTAAGTATTTGCGGGTACCTGCCTAAAACAAACCTACCGCTTGTCGTGAAGGTTTAAGGACTTTTGCGACATTGAGCCAGAGAAGTTTCAGAATAAGACCAATGGGATAACTCCACGCCGATGGCTGCTGCTCTGCAACCCTGGATTGGCTGACATCATCGCCGAGGTAACGGGCTTAAGCACTGCGGATCTTTCGTTGGGGGAGTGCCAGCTGGTCACAGATTCTGTGGCTCTCCTACATTTTCCATAATTGAGTTTTTTTGGCACAACAGTTATATCTAATGACTTTTATGGTTAGATGTGAAGAAATGGTTGACTTTTAAGAAAGATTTGTAGTCAAAATGCATGATGGTGGCAGGTTTGCACTGCCTTGCCTCATCCACCTCGAGCCCCTGCATTTTGTCTACAGTAAGCCCTACTTGTGTTTTATTGCAGAAAATTGGGGAGGGGTTTTTGACTGACCTTTCCCAGCTGAAGAAGCTGTTGGAGTTTTTGAATGACGACGGCTTCATCCGTGACGTGGCCAAAGTCAAGCAGGTGGGAACGGGGTGTGGGAACGGGGTGTGGGGACGGGGTGTGGGGACGGGGTGTGGGGACGGGGTGTGGGGACAGGGAGGTCCAGCCACAGCAAACCTGCTCTCTGAGTGCATTTTATTTACAGCCAAAGTGCCAAAGTGTAAGAGCAACGTGTGTTAAGAAGCTGCCCTAACCCAGAACCCAGAAGTGGGATTACAGGAGAAGCCTGCAGAGGGCAGTCCTTCCAAATTTCAAAATAAATACATTATCACTATCACAATATTGGAACAGAATGGTGGGGGTACTGGGGAGGGAATTAGAATAGTGTGTTGGGGGGGTGGCTGAGCTAGGGACAGAGCTATTTTGAAGCCCCAACTTTCAGAAATATTAAAAATAACCTGTACACGTTATATGACACTAACAAATTTGTAAAACAGGCACCACATATTGAATACATCTAACTTATGACTAGTAATATGAGGGAAGTTTATGGTGGGATTGTTGCCCAGTTAATCATGTACTTGGAGGAACTGTGGGGACATTTATAGCTATTAGTAATGTTGAAGAAAATGTGATAGCAAAGCTAAACATAAAATACGGCAACATATGTCTGGAATACTGTTGTGTGTCTGTGTGTGTGTGGTGGAGGGAATCAGGACAGATATATCAGCCCTTGGCGGGCCCTGTCAAAAAAAAAAAAGTATGAGTACCACTGCTCCAGAACAACTACTGTCACCGCAGGAGAACAAGCAGAAGCTAGCGGCCTACCTGGAGGAGGAGTACCGTGTGAAGATCAACCCCGAGTCCATCTTCGACATCCAGGTCAAGCGGATCCACGAGTACAAGAGACAGCTTCTCAACTGCCTGCACATCATCACCCTCTACAACCGTAAGGGCTTCGCAGCAGGGGGCGGCCATCAGTGCTGCTGCTAACCTGTCTCTCATGGTCCCTGCTACTGCATCTGACTGTAAACGCAGCGCCTTCACAGCAGGGGGTGGCCATCAGTGCTGCTGCTCTCTCATATATCTCATGATGTGAGGCAGCCAGCCGCCCCATGGTCCAGAGCAGAAGTCTCCAACCAGTTTGTATTCCTGATCCACATGATCATGGTGTGGCTAAAACATGTGACTCATGAGGCATGGAGGTCATGGTTTATGAATGAATGGCAGTGCACAATTCCCCCATCCTTAGCACTTTAATTATGTGATCTGAATTCTTCTGACATCACATTTTATATAAACATTCCTGAAGGCTTTTCTCATATCGCCTGATCTTTACACAGGAATAAAGAAGGACCCCAATAAGCACTTTGTCCCCAGGACTATGATGATTGGAGGAAAGGTATGGTGTTCTTTACCTGAAAGTCCTATGACAAGCTTGCTGATGTCAGTCAACGTGCAAATTTGGCCACGATCATTTACCGATTGTGATTGATAGTTGCGTACCAGAGAAACCACACTGCACCCCTCAAAGAGGTTTATCCCGCTTATGACACGGCCAACGAAGAAAAAAATAATACTGGAATGAAGTAGTGACTTCATTTTTCAGATAAATGATTTCATTCAGCATTTATTGGTGTTCTAATGTGCTCTCTGCAGAGGTAGAACATCTGGTCAGGTACCTCACTGGAAGTCCCAAGTTCATTAGTAACATTAGAAACCATCAAGCTTGCGTTTTGAGAAAAGAAAATCATGCTTATGAGAGTGACTGACTGCTTATTTTTATGAGTATAAAAACATACTAGCTTGTTTAACAAAAACCTTACAACACATTAATATGGGAGTATTATTAGTCTGCTTGAACTACCTGTGCAGCTACAGGGAAATAATAAGCCGCCACATGGCATCTCTCTACCCAAGGGTGTAACCACGGTGTAGGCAATGAGAGGCCTCCCCCAGAATTACCTTAAAGTGCATTTCCCACAATTCTGTCATAGATTTGTGATCAGGGGAAGCAGAGCCTGACTGCTCATTGCCCAACTGAAAATAGCTTTTATGAAAAGTAAAGTAATGATATATTGAAAGTATGAAATAAAAAGAGCAGATCCATTGAGAGGGTTCACAGAAAGAAGACGCATTTAACATTTTCTACTGTATGTTGGGGGTGACAGATTAGTATTTTCTCAGTAAATTATACCATAAATGTGTGGTTATGCCCATGTCTGGACCAATAAGAAAACAGTATTTGCCAAGGCCGTGGCATAAACATAACTGACATAACTTGCAAAGATTTGAAGCATTTTGCTAGTAGAGGGTTGAATCCATTCAATCTCATCTAACTGCACTGTTCCCACCTGTCACCTCCTACAGGCTGCCCCTGGTTATCACATGGCCAAAATGATCATCAAGCTCATCACCTCCGTGGGCCAGGTCGTCAACAATGACCCTGTGGTGGGGGACAGACTCAAAGTCATCTTCTTGGAGAACTATAGGGTCTCTCTGGCTGAGAAGGGTGAGGGATTCTCTGGACTCAAGGTCATTGTTGCAGATGATGTTGTGCTGCATCCTTGGCCATAACCATCACCCCCTCCACCCAGTGGTCCCAGCGGCTGACCTGTCGGAGCAGATCTCCACGGCCGGCACAGAGGCCTCAGGCACTGGAAACATGAAGTTCATGCTCAACGGCGCCCTCACCATCGGAACCATGGATGGCGCCAACGTGGAGATGGCTGAGGAGGCCGGTGAAGAGAACCTCTTCATTTTCGGCATGAGGGTGGAGGACGTGCTGGCCATGGACAAGAAGGGGTGAGGGGTGTGGTGGCTCGGCTAGGATGGGGTAGCAGAAAGACCCCGATGCCAAACCAGATCCGGTAACAATCTGTAGTGTCTAAGTTCTGCTTTACGGTGTTGGGCAGGTATAGAGGCATCAATGTCTGGTCCAGAAAGTAAAAATCCAGACCAGGATTTAGTTTTAACCAATCAGTTGAGCATAAAGAGTCACAG
>JAODKN010000063.1:16909115-16920144 GCA_026774425.1 Petrocephalus zakoni
GCTGCAGCATTCCCGTAAGGCAGTCCAGGAGATGCCGGAGAACCGGTGTTCTTGCATTAAATAAACATTTTCCCCCCCAAATCGTGTCAGTCACTGTAAGGCTCAACCCAAAAAAGGAGCAACACAGACCAGTTTGACCTCCAATAATACTTTGGATTAATCATGCTGGGCCATCTTAATATAAAAGGAACAGCAACTCTACCACCTTCAAACTATATCCCGACTCCTGCTATACACCTTCAGGCACTGGGTCTGAGAGCCGCACATTCAGCCCACCCCCCAGGAGAGAGCGTTGTACATTATCAGACCAAATCTGAGACTCCCTGCATGCAGCCCAAATCATAGTGAACTAGTGCCAGTGGCACATCAATATGACAAGGTGAAGTGTGGGTCACCACCAACTTCAATGCATTCAAATGAGCCGAAGCCCAGGGGAGTGGCTTCTGTCTGCCCCATTAACAGGGGTGACATTACTATAGCCACACTGGGTAGGCCAGCCACAATTCAGGTGCCAAGTGACAGTTAACCAAATACAGCACACGCTGAAACCAGCAGTGTCCATCCCTTGTGGAACCTCAACCCAGGGCCACACATGGAGCAGCATCTGTTATCTTCTTGTAAGCACTCAATCTCATTTCAAATTGATTTAGCTGAGAAGACTCCTGTCAAAAGGTCATTTTCCCCCTCCACAACAGCACAATGGATACGCGTCAATCCATAACCACAAATAAATTAAAGCCCAATTCACCCAACTTGAAGCCCCTGTGCTACCACGAACTCTGTGCCAATTTTGTAGAAAATCCTTCATCGCCAATCACATCCATCTCCATCCAGCCAGGTCTCGTTAGGGAGTCCAAGTCACAGTTATTGCTGTTGCTCATTTATATATTAAAAAGGCTGCGCTGATGGGCTACAGTATTAAAGCCATCATGACCGGTCCATTCAAGATTAAGGGGGGGGGGGGGGTTGTTAACTTTAGAGATTAAGACAGCCAGTCAGCTGCTTGCTCCTGACGAGTCTAAGGAAAATATGTGAAGCACACTTACAGAAGTCTGCAGTGCTATGCTGGCAGCAGAGTCACGTTCAGCTTAACTGTAGTTAGCAGCCTAGTCTGCCTTTGAGCATCTGCCACCGCTGCACTTGAGGTATGACTGGTAGAAAAAGAAGGCGAACAAGAGCAGGTAGCTGAGGTACATGAGGGAGGCCCACACAATGTTGTCCAGATAGGATGGACAGCGGTCCACCTGCATCCAGCGATAGACACAGTAGCTAACAGTCAGTCCCATAGCCATCTGCATTATCTGGGCAGCAGTGATTAGCATGGCACAGGGCCGGGGCACACGCAAGCCGGCCGCCCGCACCGCGTAGTAGCTGTACATGAGGGCGTGCACCAGGAAGTTCATGGTCATGAACCAGCCGCCACCCGCCACATGGTCCTTGTAGGAGTACCAGGAGTAGAGCAGGACGGTGATGTGGTGGTACCAGTGCAGGAAGAGGAGGCGCTGCTTCCGCAGGACCACGAACATGGTGTCTCCTGAAGGGGACAGAGGGGCTTGTGAGACAGCTGGTGGGGGCACATGCCGCAGCTGCCACAGTCATCCCTTCTGACAGCAGACATGCTCTAAAGTTGGAGCACCCCCCATTCACATTTAAATGTAAAATATACATGTAAAATAACCACTCGGGTGGGCAATATGGCCAAGATGTCAACAATATTTTCAGTTAGAATCATGATCCACAATATAAATCCAAATGTTAATGGACCATTTAACTACTTAACTAGCAAATCCATCCTTACAATGCTACAAGCAGCATTTAATCGTACATAAAATAAGGCACATGTGAAACTGACCCATTGCTAGCATTTTTTAATCCTAAAGTTGCTTACAAATGAACAGCATGGCTTGGATCCATGCTTCCTCAGTCACGAGTTATGCTACAGACTGACATGAGTGCGAGTAGCGATTTAGCAGCATAGCTTTTAGCACAGAGACCTCATGCAGGCTGAAGCTGCCGCTCCACACTTGTGCTGTAGCACTGTGGCAGCCCTTTGATTTGTCCACTTACTATAGCATTAGTGCTGTATCATGATTCGTGCAAAAACTAAATTGCGGCTCCAATTGCAAATGCAGATAGAGTTACCATGACGCCCGCCACCAAACCTGATGGAAAAGAGGAAGTGCGGCAAGAATCCTACTTTGAATTTGCTCACAATCTCGTCTCCGTCCACATACCCAGCTCTGGTGCCTTGCTCAGGACAAATGCATATGCCCAAAACTTGCTCACAGGTCCACTGTAGAAGCTCTGGTCACAGACCGATTGCTTAAAACCATGGGTGGTGAGGATATGCAGCATGTACCATCCAGTCCGCGCGGCTCCGACGATACTGTGGCAAATAGGAATGCCAAAGTCAGTGCATCACATGTACAACTTGGGGCACGAGCTCAGCTCAGGATGATTTCTCACAAGACACTACTGCTCCACATGGATCCATGGCCCACGTCTACATGGGACAAAGGCAGAGGCTCACGTGGCCAACATGCATCCATTTGCCTTTATATTCACAGTCATGTTAAGCTGACCAGCACCCTGCCATCGCCAGTAACCAACAGCCTTAAAATAAAGGACCAAACGTTATGCAGCACAGGGGATGAGAGTTCATTATGGCAGGGTTACTGGGGTGCTCCTCAGTGCCATTCTGTGCTCAGATCACTTTAACTGGACACCATTCAATCAATAACCCTTAACCTTGCTGAAAAAAAGTCACCAGACAGGATGACCAGCTAATTCTAGCATGGCATTGATCCTGGAGCTCAATTTGCACCTCAAAGAACAGAAACCTTGGAATTCAGGAGACCGTAGTTTCAGTGCATTTCACCCTCAGCATTCCTGCTACTTAAACCATTTAACATTAGCGAAACTCACCTAGAGCCCAAAACGTAGTTTCACCAAGATTGACCAACCACACCATTTCCATGCAAATTGGCATGTTTTGGGAGATAACGGCATGCGTGCATTCAGGTACCTCATCATTGTGGTCATGCAATGCGTTGCCCACGACCAAACCAGCAGCGAGTGGCACTCACCTGAAGACGGCCAAACTCAGGGACCAGAGTACCAGGGGTCTCCGGAGCTCCAGCTTTGGCCTAGCCCTCATGAAGTGCCGTCCACCAAAGACGAGTGCAGCGTACAGGCCACAGAACACGAACGACTGGCTCCTGCCAAACAACAACCTGCATCAGCCAGTTATGGGCAACACTTTTTGCAATAATCGGTTTATGCCAGGGAACAGCACCCACTGGAGCAGACACAGGAAAGGTAGAGGGAAGCTAGCCCTTTCACTGCACAATGCGTGTGGGGATGTTTGACAAAATGCAGGGCAATTCAGGGGTAAGCAGCCCTGATTCTGGAATGCAGCTTTTCTGATGAAAACAACCGATCGCAGGCAGACAGTAACGCATCAGGCAGGACAGGAAACTAGCTGGATGCAGATACTCCAGGACCGGGGTTGTTAATACCACCTGGGCTAATCGCTTTGGCTGCAGAGTCCCCGTCAGTACTCGCCTGACGATGGCATCTTAAGCCGCGACCAGGCACAGCGGAACAGATGAGGACTTAGTAACTAAGTAACAGCAGCCGAATACATTTCCGCTTCCAGATTCATGACAGCTTCTCTAATCAGTGTCCGGTTGGACAAGTCCGAGTTTAACTGGAGAATTGGCTACTTTTTGCTTCACGTTCAACAAGACACGAATTTAGTTGCCTTGCTGGGTGTCAGTTTAACGTCGTTTAAAACGCATTACAAATCTACAAGATTAAAAAACGCGGATTCACACGCGAACACCACTACCGAGTATATGGGGGGACCACACACACACGTCCGTCAGTTCCTTTACTCACCAGTTTTCCTGCATCCATTCAGTAGCTTTTCTCTCATCAAACCGCCGCTCAAAGTCGTATTCTGTTACATTCATTTTTTTAATAGATTAAAAACCGCAATCCAAGCTGCTTGATTGAGAAGTAATTAATGCCAAAACCCACTAGAGCTACAAAAACATTTAAAAAATCCACACCCACTAAAGCGCCAACAAAGTTTAAAAACGACCACGATCACAATGTTACACTTAAAATCCAGCAATAAGTACTAAACGCCTTTTCGGGGGTCTTTATACGCTTCTGCAAACTAACCTTTCCAGTTTGATAGCCGCACACTATTAATTATAGGGCGGGCACTCTTAAGCCAATGGAGGTGATTAAAACGTGTTTGGAATCGGAGTTTCAATTGTCGATTGTCTCATGGACCAGAGCTCCGACCCGGCTCACGAACTAAGATGCTTATTAAAGTATATCCAATCCGGATTATGAAGTTTATATTCGTCAACCGTCTTATATGCACCAGCCAGTGTATCTAAAATACGCTATTTTGAATTTTAATATTATTAATGTAATTTTATTACCCCTGATTAGGATGAGCAATTGTAAAATTGGATTTTTGCCAGCTTTTTACGTTTTTAACGTGGAAAATCTTATGAGATTTGCCCAATCGTTTATTTGTAGCCTCAAACCGATGGTTTCACGTTAATTCAAGTATGATTTCCCAGTGGGTATATGGAGATGACGCATGAAAGTAGGAGAACCGGAAGATTAGTGGCTGGTAACGTGCTCGCTTTCAGCTGTACCGATGAGCTTCCGAGCAAAGCAGCTATTCCTGGCTCATTGGAACACAATGCTCACAATTCTTATAAATGGCTATATATCTGCCTACTTGATTCCCATAGGCATTCAAATAAAAGATTAAGTTATCCATTTACCACATTGATTGTAGGCTGAGTGACTGCTGTAAATCTTGGTTTTGATGGATAAATGTGTTTCATGATTCAGTATGAAATGTCTTGATGTTAATCTTGTTGACTTGGTGTCCAAGCACAGAGCACTGATGTGAATAGCTGAAAGGGTCCAGCCAACACGGACACGGTCGTCTCCAAAGAGCTTTATCAGTCTTACTTGTTTACATGCTTTACCCTCTTTTGCCACTGTTTAGTTTGTTCAAGTGTTCTCAAGTGCTATCCAAAATGGGGGAAACTATTGTTATAGGGATATAGATTTTGTGTTTTTTTGTACTTCTGAAATAATATATATTGTTTATAAGGTAACTGACACTGGGTTGTGCGTGGCTCAGTGAGTACGAGATTTGTAACACCGTCTCTGGAAGTTACCGTGATCGTATCGCCGTCGAACGCTTGAGCAAGGTCCTCCAAGCTGCCCCGGGATGCGAGATACTGGTTGACCCTACGCTTTTCACCACAGGGTCTCCTCACTTGTATGTAGCTTGGACAAAAGCATCTTCTAAATACATGAATAAATCAAGCAAATATGACCCAACGATCAGAAGTTTCTCAACCTAAAGAAATCATCACCCACATAACAGGTAGGTGCTGCCATCTAGTGGCAATATGGAGGATTTTGTCAGAGAAAGCACACTGTCCGCATTCCATGGTATTTTCCATCACTATGATATGACGGTCATGATCTGTTAATGATGTGAATTCTGCCAACGGCAGGGTGAAAGACAAAGGCCATGTGCAGCACCGGCTGGGTATCAGCATGAAGGGGAGCTACTCAGATAGACTAGATCTTGGCAATGGGCACTGCTTTTGGAGAATGTAGAATGTTCTGACAGGGAGGGACCCTTTATTAGTGCAGTCAGTCGGTCTCGTGGGAGTCAGCCTGGCTTCCATACACAGCATGGGCTCTGGAACCAGGCTTCCTGATCCAAGCTGGATTGAGCTGCTGATTGAGCTCAGGTGGGTGTGAGGTTACTCCCTGGCCGACGGCTGTGGTTCTGGAGCTGTCTGCGTGACTGCAAGCTGCCTAGAGGAAAATTGTGACCCTTTTCTGTGTGTATGCATCTAATGCCAGTCCACAAAGCCCAGGTACTATAGAGGAAGCTGGAGAGGAGCTGGGAAGGTCCCTGCCTATGGGCATGTGACTTCCTCACACTGGTGTATGAAGTGGATATTGCTGGAGGGACAAAAATGGGAAGGATGGCCTAAACCTGAGCCGTGAACTGCTATTAGACCATATAAGCAATGGATGTCCGTAACCAACACCATGTTTGAATACAAGGATGCTCACCCATGTATATAGTGCCGTAACACGCAAGGCCAGAGGTCACCTACTCAGGGTTCCCGTCAATGAGGGAAAAGAGGCCATCAGGACCAAGGGAGTAGCTAAACATTCTGCCCCCCCCCCCCCGACAAAATGTCACACTAGGCCTCCCCTTATACGTTATATAATTTTTAAATTTTACATATTCAAGAGCCTCTGTAAAGTCCTGGGCTCTCTGAATTTGTCAGGGTATCCATTCCCCTCCTAGGCCCCTGCTCAGGACCTCAAAAGGGAGGCTCTTTCAATCACTTGGGCAATAGGGTCATGGGGGGGTGTGCAGGTGCCCTCAGCCCCAACATGTCCCTGTGTTTACTGTTGATTCATCTTACTTGAGAAGCATTTTAAGGATGGATAAATGGATAACTGCCGTCATCTGTAATTTTAATGCTCTGTTCCGTACTATAGACCAGAGCTGGACTGGGATTGAAAATCAGCCCTGGTCTTTCAGCAGATGGAAAACCTTTCCTAACCTTGGCCTCAGAGATGACACAGGCTACCCTGTCATGGTGAAGGGTCAAACTCTGATGGTAACATGCCTGCAGCCCCACCGCTGCTAAAGGTGATGTCATGTCACAATTTTGTAAGCATAGCTTTTGGACTGATTTAGGCTTTTAATTTAATTTTTAAGGTTTACTCGCTCCACAGAAATTAGTCTCACGCTTATTGTGTAACTATTTGACCAAAGATGAGGATTTCATATTCAGCTCTGCAGTCTTTATGACCTGACCCATAGTTTAACGGGAACCAGAGACAGCTGCGAGTCATTCCTCCTGACTGCCTGCCAAGGTCATTTTACATCATAGATGTGAAACAGCTCAACAATGAGATGAACTTCAGGCTCAAAAAAGCCCTTTGTGACTGGAGAATGCTT
This sequence comes from Petrocephalus zakoni, assembly GCA_026774425.1. Taxonomy (NCBI): domain Eukaryota; kingdom Metazoa; phylum Chordata; class Actinopteri; order Osteoglossiformes; family Mormyridae; genus Petrocephalus; species Petrocephalus zakoni. The sequence continues at coordinate 16,916,155 of JAODKN010000063.1, forward strand.
GTCACGTGGAAAAGGTGATGCTGGCACTAATTCCTAAAAAGGTGTCGCCAACTCTCACTGTGAAGGTTTAGTCTGGTCACCACTTGATTATCTCACTTTGCCTTTTACTTAAACCAGAAACCCGCTACAGGGTGTCTTAGACTTGAGAATCAGGCAGATCATCAGACAGGTGCATGTGACTTGCTAAAATAAACATTGGTGTTGAGGCAAGACTGAAGATTGTGCAGGGCCCTTTGCAGTGCATGTGAAGCTGTGCCTGCAGTATCAACCCCACTTGGTACCCTCCCACAGACTGGAGGTGAGAAGTCTGATCTTTCACGATCCTCTATAGCAGGGGTCTCAAACTCCCGTCCTGGAGGGCCGGAGCCCGGCACATTTTTGGGTTTACCCTCATTTGACACACCTGATTCAACTCACTGTGCTAATTACCACACAGCACTTGAGCGCAATCAATTGTGATGGAACAGGGAAAGAATTAAGCTACACAGGACTCCGGCCCCCCAGGACTGGGGTTTGAGACCCCTGCTCTATCGTTCTTGCAGATAAGGTTGCTTTTTTCTCTCATAAGAATTTCTAAAAATGGTTAAATATTATATTCTCTTGTCTTTTAGGGCGGTGAGTTTCTGAATGATCTGATTGGGAGATACACAGCGGGCATTTAATGTGTTGTCGTTGTTGTTGTTTTGACTGTTCCCTGTCATTTTCAAGAAATAATTTCCTCTGGGATGATGCTACATTACTGACCGCTGCTGATATAGAAAGGTCGGGGCTGCTGCCCCCACCTCTCACCTCCATCCCTCTCACACAAGCCAGAGAGGACCTGCCTTTGGTATGTGACCTCAAAGTGACTAAATTCAGGTTGCTGCGCCAACATCCTAACTGACAGAATGCTTTTTGCCCTAAACTCATTTTTAATCATTAAGATTATTTTAATCTCCTGTGTTTTTTGAACATATCTCTTTAAACAATGTGGTATATATTTTTTCCCCAAACATAATCAAGCTTTCCTGTCTTTGTGTTACCTCCTTGCAAATTTCCAGAAATCTCCTATCTTATCTGTTTCCTTTTCCTTTAATCATCTCCAGTTCAGCTTCTATCCGTGAGAACACCAGTGTGTGAGTCCTCACAGCCCCCCAGAAGAGCTTCTCTGTCAGCTTCCCAGTTTTATCCCTCTCTCAGACCTAATAATTGAATGACATCAATACTGGGACTGAAACCTTTTCAATAATAAGTCCTGTAGCTCAGCCACTTTACAGGCAGAATGAACAAAACCAGTCCCCGAAATTACCACTTAGGCATTAAAGCCATCTTCCTTAGTTGTGTTAAGACTTATTTCGGTGTTTCATACCCCACGGTTAGGATATAATAACGATCCACGTGTCCAAAATGCACGTCCCCATGAGACAGAAAATGCTGTCCGCTAAGTCTCAAGGGGTAAATGAGGGGGCGGAAATTGCAAAGCATTTTTCCGTTTGGTCGCTTTAAATAAAATTAGGGTGACGAGTCTGTCATGCGTGTTTCTAATTCATAATTCCTCAGGTCTACGTGTGGTGTGTTCGGGTGAGCCGGCAGGGATCCCACAGGCTGCTCAGCGCTCATATTGTCTTTTAAACACCCAAAGGCTTTTTTGATGCTCGCTGATGTGTCCGGCGGCTCAGAGACAGTCCCCAGCAGTACTGCTGATCGCGTCGGATCTGGGCTGCGGCTAATCAATGTAGCGCTGGGTGTAAGTTACGGCTCTCGATCGGGAGGAGGAGCCCTGGGCATGCTCGCTCACGGCCCGGCGTCGGGAGCGTGTGCGGCGGACTGGCTGGCCGACTGAGCCCCGGGGAGCTGTCCGTTTCAGAACCGCCGAAGCGATCCGGGTCCTGTCCACTTTGGATCCGCAACAGGACCGCTTTGCCGAATCGGGACTATGCGGCAGGCAGACGACGATCGGCTATAGCAGAGCCTCTCCCCAGCCCGGTAAGTGTCTGCGGTGAACAGGTCCGCAGCTGGCTTTGGCAGGACTCCTGCACGCCGTGCCGAATGCATGCTGCGTGTAATACGCGGTAATCCTGGCAAGGCGACCCTTCTTTGTCCTGTGCAACTTTGTCCTGTCGGTGACGCTTCCTTAAAGAATGGCCATCAAAATGGCAAGCGTGCACAGCCGGAGAGTTTCCTTCAATGTGCTGCCTTTTCTTTTGTTATTGCGAGGTTCATTTGTGTCCACGCAGGCTACTTTTTGCATTGCAAATCCGTGCGACAAAAGATTAGCGACGTCCGCCGCGGCGCCGGGCGACTCCTCAGTGGCCCAGCGGTTATGCATATCACCAAAACGCGTAAAAAGTGGGGGCTCATCACCAGTTTTATTCTTGATTTGTATTCATTTTTTGTATTTGTATTTGTATTTAAAAAAATTACAATTTAGTAGAATGGGACCCGTTACACTTGGATTTTTATGAGTAATTGAAAATATGATTTCAGGATTTGCATTTTTGTGTTGTGCTAACCTTTTTCCTCAGAGTGTGTTCCTGGCAATTGTTTAAAAATTTATTTTGTCCAAAAACTCCTACAAAAAAATTGCTTAAAGCTTCTCGGTCTGTACCTTGTAAACAAGCTACTGGGGGCTGATGTTTTGTTTGCTTGTATCCAAATTGCACGTTTTGCCATCTGTAGTTTCTGTAGAGGAGCTTCAGCATGTTGACTAGGCTGTCGCCTTCTGTTCGGAGCTGGCCGGGGACTAAGCTTGCAGAGCCTTTGATAAGATTCACAGAAGGAAAGCTAAAGGTTTACGTGACAGGCTTTGGGGCTGGGCACATGATTATGTCCTGCTTGGGGCTGATTCACACTCAGGTCCCACATGTCTCTCTGTCTAGTGGATGTTGTACTACATATTTACTGTTATGGTTGGCATCATTTACTGCATTCCTGGAAGGGATGAGTCTGCTGGTTTGGCCAGAGCCATTTATAGGCCTGGCTAGCTGTGAAGCACTTGGCTTCTGGTCTATGACATCTCCAGTAGGTCATGTGTCCTGTCTCCTGGGAAATAGCTTAGATTAGTGTAGGGACACACCCGCAGGTTATGCTGGGCAGACAGATGGAGCCTGAGGCACTGCAGAATGGAGGAACGGCGGTGAAGCACTGCTCTCCTAGGAGCGCAGCGAAGCACTGTTCTCCCAGGAGCGCGGTGATCCACCTGATCTGCCTATGCTGTCCGCTCAGTCACAGTGAAGCACTGCTCCCCCAGGAGTGCGGTGATCCACCAGATCTGCCTGTGCTGTCCGCTCAGTCACAGGGAAGCACTGCTCTCCCAGGGGCGCGGTGAAGCACTGCTCTCCCAGGAGTGTGGTGATCCACCTGATCAGCCTGTGCTGTCCGCTCAGTCACAGTGAAGCACTGCTCTCCCAGGAGCATGGTGATCCACCCGATCAGCCTGTGCTGTCCGCTCAGTCACAGTGAAGCACTGCTCTCCCAGGGGCATGGTGATTCACCCGATCAGCCTGTGCTGTCCGCTCAGTCACAGGGAAGCACTGCTCTCTCAGGGACACAGTGAAGCACTGCTTTCCCAGGGGCATGGCAAAGCACTGCTCTCCCAGGAGCACAGTGTTCCACCCGATCAGCCTGTGCTGTCCGCTCAGTCACAGGGAAGCACTGCTCTCCCAGGGGCACGGCGAAGCACTGCTCTCCCAGGAACGCGGTGATCCACCCGATCTGCCTATGTTGTCTGCTCAGTCACACAGAAGCAAATAAACCCGCATCACCACAACGTACTTGGTTCACTTTCATGCAGTGTCCACCATCCATCCATAATCCATGCCTCTTTCGACCAGGAATAGCCTCTTAAACATTGTGTCAGGGTGGTTTGTCATTTGCTGGCTGAGGAGTCTGATTGGAGTGATGGCCTGTTGTGCTGTGTCTCAGCCTGATGAGGCGGGCTGACCAGCGTCCCCCCCCCCCGCCCCCCTCCCCATTTGTGTCCCTTCCCACTCTTTCTACCCTTTTGGCCCC
>JAODKN010000063.1:16920244-16939314 GCA_026774425.1 Petrocephalus zakoni
GATTGTGATGTGGCACTCAGCTGCACCGGCCCTGACGACGCCACCCTTTGATTTAAGCCTGGAAAATGAGGAATGGCTGTTGATTTGGCCGTGTCCATATCAGGCTGGCTGCGTAGCCCTGCTCCCTTGGAACCTAACAAAGGAAGATCCTTCAGCTGGAGCGGTTCCTAATCCCCAATAAATGGCCGTAGTTTTGCATGTCTGCTAGTGGGACCCGTTCGATCGGTTTCATGTCAACTTTTCCGAAATTGGCCTGGGCCATCTGTCTGCTCCACTGTGTGCAAAGAGTTCACACGTAGCTAAAGCTGTCAGGATTCATCAGCAGTCCGCCGTCTTTGCTGAAAGCCGACTCTGTTTGCGGAGAAGTAAAAGTGGTCTTTGCTTAACGCAATGGGTGGCAAACTAAGAAAGTTCTCTCTCTTTGTACCCATTGAAAAGGTTTACAATTTTTTTTTAGAATAATATTCACTTCAAAATCACAGCCAAGTGGCAGAACCCGGGGTGGGCTGGTGGGGGGGGCTGGCAGGCGTTTCTGCCATTTGTTCAGCTGTGAATTCTGCTCTGTAGCTGGTATGAGTGTTTCAGCATTTCTCGTGCTCTCACATGGTGACCGACTCCCATCAGAATTCAGAATCCAGGCGGCTTTTCACATCATGGTGGAAACTATTGTCGAGCTGTTTCCTTTAAGAGGCATGTAGCCGACTCTTATTGATTGGGGAATAATTCAGTGATTGATTAAATTATAAGCCATTATGTGTGCTCCAAATATATTCAGATTTTATGTGTTTCAAAGGACTCTACTGCAGGCTGTCGCAGTAAAGGCTCTTTGTTATTTACAGGACTGAGATCCCTGAAGCTGCACTTAACAGCTTGTAAGGACGCGCTTTAAAGGAAAACAAAGTCACAGGAACGCCGGGCTACTCAAGGATGAGTGTGCTACACAGGGACAGGAGCGAGTCCACGGCAGACTGCAGAGAGCTGAAGGTAATGCGTGGTGACGCCTCAGCCAGCCAGTCCGTGCTGCGACTGTTCCAAGGCGAGCAGCTGTTCGCTGCAACTGCAGAGGCTTCCGTCATTTCTTCAAGCAATCAGGATAATTATGCAGTTAGAATATTATAATTTAATTGGATAAAAATGAAACTTTAGGAACTGAAGAGGCGGTCTTTGTCAACGCAAGCTGGGTATTTTTTTGGTAGTTACAAATTTATCTGTTTCAATACCAAGCTGGGGCCAGTTTTAGTGGCGAAATCTTTTCATTAGTCCTAATTAGCAGGAGAGCCAGACTGTGGTTTGTGTCTCTCGGAGGGATGGAAGAGGAGAGTTCCGCAGAGTTTGGCGTTCATGCAGTCAGATGGCAGATCGTTAAATGACTCCTTAAACTACTTTTTAAACTTTCTGTGTTTGAGGATAAAGCTTGCGTGTTATTTCGTGAGGTTAGGATGGAAAGGTCAGCTGTATACCCCAGTTATTTCCAGTGACCTCCTCTCTCAGCACTGTCCAAAGAGAGGCTTTACATAACCTTCCAAAGAATGCACAAACCCTCCGTGTTGCAGATCTATCGTCTTGGTCAGTCGCATTTCCAATAGGATGGCATTTACCGGCTGTGGAGACATTTTAAGCAGGCACAGGCTGTTCCTGCTGTAGAGGGGGTACGCGTGTGGGACCGGAGGCCAGCTCCCTGCGGAGGACGCCTCACATGCACACGTCACCTCCTGTAGCTACCAGATGCTGTGTGACGTGCAGCACCGCCGTCTGCCTGGAGGGTGCGCTACTGGGCCGTAGGGCTCCCCTGGGAAGTAGTTGCGACGTGGGAACATTCCGAGCCAGGCCCTCCGGGTCTGCTCTGGGTGGGTGTCACAGCTTTTATCAGCAGAGAAGCATTCTAATCTGGCCTCAGCCACAAGCCTCAGAGCAGTAAGGTGAATTTCGAATGTCTATTTGGCTGCATGGCTTTTAAAATGATTATTTATTATATAATTCACTATATTACTCCTTCCTTGTCACTGATGTCGTTACGCTGACCCCCACATGTCTGTGTGTCTTCTATCCACCCCCCCCCCTCCCAGCTCTCTTCTGCCCATCTGCTCTGCCCCTCGGCTTCTGCGTCTGTATCGCTCCATATTCCACATGGGGGGAGACACTGGGCTGCCTTTGGTGGTGTCTGCTTGGCCAGGCCCAGAGCTGCAAAGGGACCCCCCCTCCCCACCCTGTTCTACTTCTTCAACACACGTTTTTTTCATGGCCCTCAAAGGTTCATGATGTGCAGTATGAATGTAGGACGAGGGCTCCCTCTGTAATACTCATGCAATACAGTGAGATCCGCGAGGTCCGGTCTGCACCCCTGAGTATACTAAGGCCCACATTCTGGAGAGGACGGTTGTAAAGCCATAGTCATTTTATGAATCCTGAAGGAAATGACAGGTGTAGGGTAGCTCACCATTTAGGCAGCAGTATAATATAAATGGCAAAGAATTAGTAATGGCTGTGGTTGTGGTCCGTTCAGACAGCTTCCTCCCTGCCATAGGGTTACTTGCCATACAGTCTAATGACTGAAGGTGGGAACGCCCTTATATAGTGCTGCTTGGAGCAGAACACCTATCTCCGCTGTCGCAGCACTAGAAACTACGCTTTAAGTGAGGGTTAGCAAGAAATAGGCCTTATTTGCGCGTTTGCTCAGAGTAACACGCTCTTGGTAACACCTGATGGTCAGCGCTGTCAGGACATTAGCTGCTAATTAGACCTGGTCTCAGGGCCCGCGCTGTGTTCTTCCATCCAGGCGCGCCAGGGTGCCCTTTCCCCGCTTCTCCCAGCATGCTCTCTGGCCAGCGGCCCTTGGCGGGGCTTCATTATTCATGATTTCGTCCTTACATGCAGCCCTCACCTTGGCCACCTGTATGCTGATAGCTCGTTCAGGCAATGCGACGGAGCCTCTGCCAGCCACGGGACGGATGTGACGCTCGGCTGGTACTCGGGTGCCTCGTCAGGGTTCTTGGCAGTCCGGCTAGGCCCGGTCATCTTGGCCTGGTGCTTGAACTGTAATGAATACTCAGTGAATGTAGCAGTATCGCCATGGCGACATGTGATCTGATTCTGTCGGTAATGGGGGTAACATTAGGGCGAGGGTTCAGAGGGGTGCGCAGAAACGCCTCCTTAGCGCTCTCCTTCCGTAGTTTGGAGCTGTACGGTGCGCTTGGCTCATGGGGATTATCAGTCTGAGGGCCTGCAGAGGCGATAAGCTGGCGACTTTGAGAGGAATCATTTTCTTTTCTGTGTCGAGTTACTTGTTATTGTGACAGCCAGTGCTCAGGGTTACGTGTTTTTTTGTTTTGTTTTGTTTTCGGGTGAGTCGCACGTCTCCGTTCCCCTCGCTTCGCTCCCAGTGGTTTCCCTCTGACCTTATTCCTTTGCCAGACACTCAGAGCTGAACTTCTCTTTGCCATCTGTTAGCCTAAATAGGCTAATTTACACGGCCTGGGCGGGCTGCTGCGAGACTGGGGGGCCGTGCTGATTGGCTAATATCCGGAACCAGAGGGGTGGGGCTGCATGGCTCGAGTGGCGGTGGGGTTAGGGGACGTGTGGATCACAGTCGGGCAAAGCTGGCAGATCTTCAGAAAGAAAGTAGGGGAAAAAAAGAGGAGTTAAGTCACGTAGGAGGCCTAAATGCAGAATGGAGGAGGCAGCAGTGCAGAGCGGAGCACTGAGACCCGGGAGAAGAGAAGGAGAGGGGCGTCAGTCCTCAGTGCCTCCATGGCTGCTCTTCTGGATCGAGTGTGTGGACAGATACTGTTAGTCAGATGAAGAATTCCCGGAGGTAACGTTACCAGGGCTGCCTGGGTTCCTCTGCATGCATGAGTGGAGGAGAGAGGAGTGGCAGGGAGTCTGGTTACTGTGGGAAAGGAGGACTTTTACTCTTCTTACCTGTGTGTGTGTCTATGTGAGCGTGTGTGTGTCTGCTTGAGAGTGTATGTGTGAGTCTATGTGAGTGTGTATGTGTGTGTGTGCGTCTATGTGAGCATTTATGTGTGTGTGTCTGCGTGAGAGTGTGTGTGTCTATGTGAGCATATGTGTGTGTGTTTATGTGAGCATATGTGTGTGTGTCTATGTGAGCGTGTGTGTGTGTTTATGTGAGCATGTTTGTGTGTGTGTCTGCATGAGAGTGTATGTGTGTGTGTCTATGTGAACGTGTGTGTGTGTCTGCGTGAGAGTGTATGTGTGTGTGTCAGCATTAGTGTGTGTGTGTCAGTATGTGTGTGTGTCTGCGTGAGTGTGTATGTCAGTATGTGTGTGTATGTGTCTGCGTGAGAGTGTATGTGTGTGTGTGTGTGTCAGCTTGAGTGTATGTCTGTGTGTGTGTCAGCGTGAGTGTATGTCAGTGTGTATGTGTGTGTGTCAGAGTGAGTGTGTGTGTCAGTGTGTGTCTGCGTGAAAGTATGTGTGTGTGTCTGCGTGAAAGTGTGTGTGTGTGTCTGCGTGAGAGTGTATGTGTGTGTGTCTGCGTGAGAGTGTGTGTGTCAGCGTGAGTGTGTGTTTGTGTGTCAGCATGAGTGTATGAGTGCATGTGTGTGTATCAGTGTGTGTGTGTGTGTGTGTGTCTGCATGAGACTGTGTCAGCATGTGTGTGTGTGTCTGCGTGAGAGTGCATGTGTGTGTGTATCAGTGTGTGTGTCAGCGGAAGCATGTCCATGTGTGTGTGTGTGTCAGAGTGTGTGTGTCAGTGTGTGTGTCTGCATAAGAGTGTATATGTTTGTGTATATGTGTATATGTATATGTGTGTGTGTGTGTCAGCGTTAGTGTGTCAGTGTGTGTGTGAGAGGGAGAGTTTGAGCTTCACACATTCTCTATTTTCAGTCTTCGCTATACTAGTTTCTGTCTCTCGTATACATTGGCTTAGTGTTACCGACTTTCTGTGTTTAATGTTATCCCCTGGGTGTTATCCCCTGGGTGTTATCCCCTGGGTGTTATCCCCTGTGTCGTATGTATAATGTAGGAGAGCAGTACTGTCATTTAGAATCAAGCTCCTGCTTGAACTGTCTTTTTAAGATACGCACATACTGGGTATCCTGGCACCCTGAAGGGGCAGTGTGGAGCCCCCTCCGTTCTTATGCTGCCGGATGTGATGTTTTTGTTGTCCTTCTGTACAAAGACTCCTTTGCCTCTAGAGGTGATAGAAGCATTTGGGCAGCTTGTGTGTCCTCCTTTGGGTTCAGGTACCTTGGGGTACAGGGGTGTGACACTTAGTAGGCAGGCACGCTAAAGCCCCCCTGCCCCGCTGCCAGACGAACCCCACTGCTGTGTCGGTATGTGCTGGTGCATGCAGGGACCTCTTGGTCTGTGTTGTAAAAACACACTGGCACCAAACATCCTCCTGTGAGCGCCTTTGTTTCTGTGTCTGTGCCTCTTGGTCTGTGTTGTAAAAACACACTGGCATCAAACACCCTCCTGTCAGCGCCTTTGTTTCTGTGTCTGTGCTTCTTGGTCTATGTTGTAAAAACACACTGGCACCAAACACCCTCCTGTCAGCGCTTGTGTTTCTGTGTCTGTGCCTCTTGGTCTGTGTTGTCAAAACACACTGGCACCAAACACTCTCCTGTCAGCGCTTGTGTTTCTGTGTCTGTGCCTCTTGGTCTGTGTTGTAAAACCCTGAATGCACTCTTGTCAGTGCCTGTGTTTCTAGGTATCTGTGCTTCTCAGTCTGTGTTTGCTACAGCCGGTCTGCCTGTTTGCTACAGCACGCATTTCACCGACCCCATTTAATGCAGCAATCAGTAGGCAAGCCTCTTCTCAAATGTATATATTTATATAAATATCTGTCTTTTCTGGTGTTTTTTTTTCCCGCAGTGGCTGTTTAGCCCTGCATCGCAGGCGCTGGTGCTGGCCTGCAGCATTAGTTGCGTCGCTGTGGTGCCAAGTCATCTTGCAGCTCCTTGAGAGGAGTGGGGGTGCAGATGGTGTGTGCTGGTCCCATGGTTAGTCACCAGAGCAGTGCATCAGCTAGCAGCCTGATTTCTTTCAGATTAATGCATTTAGGGAGCTCTGGTTTGCGTGTCCGGTGTGGGACTCGGTGTTCATCTTAAACCGAGGAGTGAAGCCTAAAGTGGGCTTAGCCCCCATCACTCCAGGCAGCAGGGAGGTCAGTTCGAGGGCAGCAGGAGGACTGGGGCTGTATGGATCAGAAATGGGTATTTACAGCACCTCCAATGAGCAGGGTTCCACTGTCCTATGTCGTAGCCCTATAATCCTGTTCCTGCTCTCAGATGTCACGTGGGAGATGGACACAGACCCAGCTTCCATAACTTAGTAGCATTTTATATGTAAAATTCTCTTTTGCCAACTTTCCTGGGTGATAAAGACTCTTTGGCTGGGTGGCAGTGAGGGATGTTGCTGGGAATCCGTAATTTGCAGATTTGGAAATTTCAGGTCCAGAAAGTAAAAATCCAGGCCAACCAGTTGCGTACTCTGTGAGTGTGAGTCTTTATACTTAACTGGTTGGTAAAATTCTTGGCCTGGATTTTTATATTCTGAGCCTGAAATTTCTACCAGTGGTAAATTGCAAAATTGTGACTTGGTCTCTTATGTGTTTACAGCCATCTGAGCAAATGAGTCGCTGATTAGAAAGTGATCCCAGACTATGGGTGAGCACTAGGGACGACGTAAAGCAGAGAGAGGCAGAGCTGTGAGTGATCACCATGGGCCATGAAGGAGGCTGGTGGGAGGTGGCATGTCTACTTTAATCTTTTGTCTATTTGAGTCTTGTTGGGTTTGAAGTTCCATGCTCGCACAAATAACTCTCCATAAATCTGACTGGATCTGAGAAAGTGCTACTAAACGCACAATGAGGTTTTATCACCCTGAGAGATCAGTTGGTGTGATAGATGTTTTCTTGTTTATTCTATTTTTGTCAGGAAGAAATGGCAGCGTGGTGCCTTGTGGGTGTTGATCTGGGTTTGATTCCTGCTCTTGTTCTGTCTGCGTGCAGTTTGATCATCTCCCAGTGTCCATGTGGGTTCCCTTCCCATGGTCCAAAGTCATGTACTTAAGATGAATTTCTACATTATCCTGTTTGTGTTTCCTGTGCGTTTAAAATGTTTTCCTAATTCCTAATTCCATGCTCCCAGGGCCCCTGGGCTTGTCTTACATAAGTGTCTGTATACCAGCCACTAGACCCCTCACCTGAATATTCACAAGTGACTTTATAGCGCCTATATTTAGTAGGGAAAGGAGCGAGGTGCCAGGTTTGCAGCTGTCTGTCCAGGACCAGCCAGAATGGCTGCCAAATCCCGAGAGCTCAGAGGTGGGGCGCACAGTACTTCGCTGACCCCCCAAGTCTGTCCTTAGGCCTGTTGATAGTTTTATACGTTTCAACAGGCATATCCCAGCTGCTCTCTCCTCTCTTCCCCAGTAAAGTCCCTCACTGCTCTCAGAAGCACCCTCTTTCGGTCTCACTGTGTAACTGATGATTCACTGCTGATTTTGTATCCACTGCAATGTGAAATTCACTGCACCCTCGATGCATTAATGCATTAATGACAAGGTAAGGTCAAGCAAAGAAAAGACAAAAACTTTTTAAATGATTTAGTAGTAGTTAGTGTTATTATAATTATAATTAATCTTATGAAGTTGTATTATATATTTTATTACAAAAACTACAAACCAAAATGTTTTCTAAAAAAAAAAAAGTATTTTGAAAACCAGCAATTCTTCAACCTCATCCTTGACTATTGCCTTTATGGTGAGAGATTTTTGTTTCAGCCAAGCACTGATCTCATCATTATACTAGTTGTACATATCTTAGCAAAGCTTTCATTCTTTTCCTGTGGCCGGAAGTGCTGTGCCCCTGCTTCTCGAGATTGTTAGGACGTTATTAACAGCTTTGTCTGGGTACCTGTTAATATGTCTTCTGACTGCCAAAAAACATGTGAAATATTATTTGGTTACCAGACGCATGGTTATATGTATCTGGGGCTTATGTAACATTATATTTGTAGTTGGGTGTAAGGGTGCTCTTATGATGAGGCTCTGAAGGTGAGGCTCTTATGATGAGGCTCTGTCGGTGAAGCTCTGACGGTGAAGCTCTGAAGGTGAAGCTCTGACGGTGAAGCTCTGGCGGTGAGGCTCTGACGGTGATGCTCTGACGGTGAAGCTCTGACGGTGAAGCTCTGAAGGTGATGCTCTGACGGTGATGCTCTGACGGTGAAGCTCTGGCGGTGATGCTCTGACGGTGATGCTCTGACGGTGAAGCTCTGACGGTGAGGCTCTGACAGTGATGCTCTGAAGGTGATGCTCTGAAGGTGAAGCTCTGAAGGTGATGCTCTGACGGTGAAGCTCTGACGGTGAGGCTCTGACGGTGAAGCTCTGGCGGTGAAGCTCTGGCGGTGAAGCTCTGACGGTGATGCTCTGACGGTGATGCTCTGACGGTGAAGCTCTGAAGGTGAAGCTCTGATGGTGATGCTCTGACGGTGATGCTCTGACGGTGAAGCTCTGAAGGTGAAGCTCTGACGGTGATGCTCTGACGGTGATGCTCTGACGGTGAAGCTCTGGCGGTGATGCTCTGAAGGTGAAGCTCTGAAAGTGAAGCTCTGGCGGTGAAGCTCTGGCGGTGAAGCTCTGACGGTGAAGCTCTGAAGGTGATGCTCTGACGGTGATGCTCTGACGGTGAGGCTCTGACGGTGAGGCTCTGAAGGTGAAGCTCTGAAGGTGAAGCTCTGAAGGTGATGCTCTGACGGTGAGGCTCTGACGGTGAAGCTCTGACGGTGAAGCTCTGAAGGTGATGCTCTGACGGTGAAGCTTTGACGGTGAAGCTCTGACGGTGAAGCTCTGAAAGTGAAGCTCTGACGGTGATGCTCTGAAGGTGAAGCTCTGACGGTGAAGCTCTGGCGGTGATGCTCTGAAGGTGAAGCTCTGACGGTGAAGCTCTGACGGTGAAGCTCTGTCGGTGAAGCTCTGAAGGTGAAGCTCTGAAAGTGAAGCTCTGGCGGTGAAGCTCTGGCGGTGATGCTCTGGCGGTGATGCTCTGACGGTGAAGCTCTGTCGGTGAAGCTCTGTCGGTGAAGCTCTGAAGGTGAAGCTCTGAAAGTGAAGCTCTGGCGGTGATGCTCTGACGGTGATGCTCTGATAGAGGTGATCTGTACATTGGGAAGTGGGTCTGTTGGGATTCACAGGGGCCTGTCTGAAGGCTTTGTGTGGATCCACCTTCTGCACCCCTTTCCTGTGCTAAGGGCAGGTCGTCTTCCCTAATAATTACCATTCAGTTGGTGATATGAGGGGAATGAGTGGCTTCGGCTCATAGTACCTAATAGGCCGTGCGGTAGGCATGTCCATCCAGAGCTGCTTTCAGTTTTATACATTAATTTGATGAGGGAAATTCAGGCTCCAAGATCCCACATCATCACTCCTTTTACACTGCCAGCCTTTAGGCTCCACACCCACACCTCTGCCCACTACCATCATGCAGACTCAGAGCAATTCTGGCAACATTAATGGTTCTCCCACTTACAAAAGTATGTGATGTGGGTAAACATTAGCACTCTGTGTATAACGAGGCCTTCGTACTCTTTTGGAGAATAGTCTGGGTTACTTTCCCATGATCCTACAGATGGCAGCTTCAGGCATGGTCAGAGATCCTCGGGTATGTAGGAAATTTTAGTTCAAATAAAGGTGTGTCTCCACCAATGTTTAGGGAAATGAATTACTTATACATTAATTCATTATTAATTAATTATGAAGTATTATGCTTGAGTAGTTGTTCCAATATCAAAGTCTATTATATCAGTCCCTAATTAGTCAGTTACTGGAAGATTCCACTCCAGAACCGGAATGGAATTCCCTTATTACAGTATTGCTAGTTAACCTGGGTTAGAATGTTACCTCACTGGGTAACCTAGCAACCATGAAACGAAACTCTGCTCTTGGTCAGAGAGAGAGTCTCGCAATACTTCTGGAGGAAATTGGGACTTGGAAAGCTTAGTAGCAGTTTCGCACCCATGACGTGACCTATCATGAGCACTCAATGTGACCGAGATGTAAAAGGTGAAAGGCATGCATTTATTCCTAATACTGCAGCTAATACAGACAAACGTTACACATAACATAAAAAACACACAAAATAACACAATAAAATCAAGCAAACTGGATGGAAACTAAAAGCCGTGATTAGACTTAACTGCGTATCCTTAAAGGAAAATACTGTTCTGCAAAAGCAAGCCTAGGATTTTAGAAAGGCAACCCAAACTACAAAACAGATTAATCAGAACCAGTTAAATTGGTATTGAATGGAAGTGGGTTTATGGGGTTGCAGAGGTCATGAGAGGAGAAGCGATGATGCTGGTGTAGAAAACTCTAGAGCAGTTCTTCTTGTTGAGCATTCTCTAATTCTGTATTTCTCAGTGAGGCTTTCAGTATGACCTTCTCATTTGAATCTTTGGATTTCTTCTCTGGCCTTCTTGAATTCTCTGGTTTCTTTGTAAACTTCTCATAAACTTCTTTGTCTCTGAGTCTTGGGTGTTAGTGTTTTGTGGTCCAAGGACCATGAATATGGATGAGCCAGAATTCGACCCTTGAGCCAGTGGTGTGGAATCTCAGTCCGAGGGACTGGCCACAGGGGCTAAGTTAGTGGCCCCATGGATGTATGACACGTCTGAGAACAAATTTAGAGTTGATTTTCATTAAACCAATTTAACTTTAAATATATACAATTGTATAACAATCCGAATTTTGCTGTCAGTTTGATACCAAACATGACATTCCAGTCTAGGTCCAAACCTTGTACAATCTGTATTATTTAATTCATACTTTAATTTACTCTATGCACACTGATTACTCTCACTAATGCATAGAATCCATCATTATGTGCAGGGGTTGACATAAGTGGTACACAAGTACGCATTCGCCGTATAAACAGTAAAATGCGCGTCAGTTTCTTGTGACAAGAAATTACAGTGTAATTAGTAAAGTTTATAATGCTCGGTAATTTCATCATAACAGCTCAAATGCGTTTATACGCCTATGTGCATTTGTTAACTAACTGCCATGCATTTTGTGGTATTAACAGTATTACTTAAACATTGACAAACTTAAACATATTTAAATACTGATGCTATATAAAAAAGAACATACATGCTAATACATGTATATGGCAAGTATTGGGGAACATAGAAAGGTCTCTTTGTTCTTCAGGTGATTGTGGGTGATTGTGAGGGAGGGCTTTCGTGTAAAGCTGTGGGACTCCCAAGCACCCTTATCTTCCTTTAGCATGCTGGGCCCAGGCCATTATTAGGCCCTTCTTCCTGGGCCCCTGCATCTCAGTGTCATAAAACTTCCTGGTCCCGGTCCTGAGTATGTGGGTGCGGGTTGGACACCCTGGTACCAGGCTGGCCCTTATCTCACGGCTCCTACCTTCGGGGGCTATAAAACTTGGAATATTGGGCCTCGCATGGGTGTGTGATCCTACAGGTACTAGGATGTGTTGTCACTGCTGATTGACAAGCCATTTGTGGGAGGATAAGGAGGACAAATTAAGGATAAGTCCTGTGTCTTATCTGTGGTAAAGCTAATGTTTGCCACCTCTTCCTCCCAAGCTTCATACTACTATATGTCCAAACAGAGTAGTCCCCTTACCCTACATACTTTAATGACAGAAGGTATTATGAGAAATTGTAAGGCTACTTTAAAAACCTAAAAGGAGATCAGCTGCAAAAAGGGGATCCTCAGCCACTAGGGCATATATGTCTCTGCTGATTGACATGTCTGTTCCTCCCTGCCCTAACAGTTGGGATGAAGAGGAGCGGCCTGTCGGGGAGGGAGCCTGGGTCTGCAGTTCTCCAGAACTCTCCCCCAGTGATGTCTGCACACGATAAGCTGGACACGGAGGGGACCCAAGGACAACAATAAAACCAGGACCCAAGGGAACCAAACAAGGTTGAGTGAAGGGAACAAAGCAAGCTGAAGGTCTGGAGGTTTGCCCTGCTGTCACTGAGGCCATGTCCCAAGGCGGGAAGATCCTTCAGCTGTATGTAGAGGTGTGCTCAGCCCCAGAGGAGGAGGCCCACAGGCTTCAGCATGTAGAATTCACAGACCTTGCCGCAGTACAGAGAGCAGACATCTTGCAACACCATAGGCACACATCTATCCCTAGCACCTCACAGGCCTTGCACAGGGGCATCAGCAGTAGCCACAACCTCACTACTTCCAAATCTCCTTCCAGACACTCGGTCAGTTTCCAGCTGCACTCGGCAGGTGATAGTTCGGAGCCTTCTGTTCTTCACAGGCAGAGATTGCAGTATGACTCTACGGGTCTCTTGCCTTCTCCGTTGCATCCTGGAACCAATGGGGCAAACTTACTTGTATGTACACAATCGGACAGTTTGCCAGGCCCTCCGTCCCCCACAGCCTCTGGAAGGATCACCACCCCCACCACCCCAACTAGGGGACATAGCTCCTGTGTGATGGCAGGAGTGGATGATGGGAGAAGGTCTGTTGTGACCTTCAGTTATATTGAGAAGGCCAGTGTGATGTCTGTGGAGAGCCCTCAGAGTGTTTTGAATAATTCCTTCAATAGATCTCTTGAGGAGAGGCCAATGCCGATCCAACACCAGAATAGGCTGAGTGAACCAATCTGTCAGGATGGCAGAGATTCATCTTGCCCTTCAAGCCCAAAGGTCCCTAACCTGGCCTTGAGAAACCAGCAGAACATGTCCCCAAATTTCCCCCGTGCCACTGTTGAGTCCATCGGCCGAGCTGCCACCCACCGTGCCGTGAAGGAGTTTGGCTCCCCAGAGCTTTGGCGCAGAGTAGATAATGTACCAGACAGTCCCAGAAGCAAACCTGAGTCTCACGGCACCTCCAATGTGGACCTTGAACAGAGCACATTAGGGTATGCCTTGCCTAGGAGCCCAGCCAGTGACAAGCTTTTTGCCCACACCCAGCAAGCAACTGTGTCCCAGGGAATCACAAATCCTGACCAGTGGATGGGACCTGATAGCCCCAGATCAACGCTCAAGTCAACCAAGGCCTTGCATGACCAGTCTTCAAAGGCTAACAGTCAAAGCCCTGGCAGCCAGAACCGCAGTCATGATACAAGCAACGGCCCATTCTCAGTTCTCAGGGTCAGCTACAAACCTGGAAACTCTTCCAACCAACTGGCTGAGGGGACAAACCAGCTAAGTGGCAGAAAGGGTGTCTCTCCCGCTAACAGTCCTGAGATGGCCCGCAAGTTAGCTGAGGAGGCCACCAAGTTGTCTACCCTTTTTAAGGAGGTCAGGTACTCTCCGTCGCGAACCTCTTTGCGAGGCTCAGGCAGCCCCACATCTGAGCTCCAAACACAGGGAACCCAACAGCACTCAAAGGATCAAGGGTCACCGGCACCCCGGGATGTCAAACTTGACTTGAACATCCCCATCCACATCCCCTCCAAGTTGACAAAGGCCCCCCAGAGTACTGAACACTCTTCAAGAGGAATTTCCCCACTGCTACCAGCGACTGATGCAGGCTCACCAGGCCATCAGAGGAAAGAGCAAAGGGAAGGAGGTGAGGCGCGGCCATCAGACCCCCACGACACTGGATCCCCCACTATCTCTGCTCAGCGACATAGGACCAGTTATTGCAGCGCGAATGTATCGCCAGTCCCTGTTAGAGATCACCTCTCACATGCTGCTGGTAGCCCCACCCTGCATCGCTATCAGCCTCCTCAGTACCAGGGAGGTGGCAGGTCTCCCACCATGAGCAGAAAGCGCAGCTCAAAGCATGAACGTGGGCAGAGGAAGAGCCCAGAAGCTGCCAGCAAGATGCGCTTAGGCGGGGTTTCCAATGTGGAATCTGCCCTAAGCACACAGACTCACGGCGGGGAAGAGATAACAGCGGGATGGGGCAGCCCCAAACTGGACCACCAAGAGGATCCATATCCCTCCCCCCTGAGCCAGCTATCTAAGCAGGCTAGGCAGAAGAAGAAGGAGGTCGTCTTAATTAACCCCCTGCAGGGGGCTCCAGCTACAGACGTGGACCAGAGCAGCTCCAGCATCCAGGCAAAAGAAGGGGATCAAAGTTCTGGTCTGGGGTCCTCCCGGAGCTCCAGTGGGGTCACCGGCAGCTATGGGGATAACAGCCCACTAGACCGGGACTGCATCTCCCCGGAATCCAACCAGTCTAGCCAGAAGAGTACTGACGCGGGGCAGTCCAGCTCGGGAATGCAGGTGCGCAGTGCGGCTGGATGCTTGGTGTCCCCTTGACACTCCAAAAACACACACACAGAATCACACACATGTTTGTATTCATATCTAATCCATTCATTCCTGTGAAAAAATCCTGATTCGAACTCTGACAACCTTAACTCCTGCCCAGCCCTAAATTTAACCTTAAGTAACCAAATAAAATATGATACTTTGGCATTTTTAGTTTTTGAATTGCACTCACAGATCTTTATAAAACTGAAGCATATATTGTGGAGACATTGCAAATTGTCCCCATGGCTAAAAAGTAACAGGTTTTACTACAGTGTGTGAACATTTGGCTCCCACAATATGGCAAATGCAAACCTACAGACACAAACTCACGGAAACACATGCGACAAACACTGTTCCCCTGGTCCTACTCAGCATGATGTGCTCTGTGTTTGCAGTCAGTCTGCAGCAGTCCCATCGCTGCACTGAGATCAGCTTTGCATGCTAAGCGGCTGTGAGCTGGCAGCCCCATGTGCTGAAACAGATGGTTAGCAGGAACGAGCCGCTAAATCCCCCCCCACCCCCCCACACTGCTTTCCTTCCTGTGTCTTTCCTCACCTTCACTGTTACTCAATATGCAAGAAAATGTCATTTTTAGGCTCCGCTTTCTTTAAGGGGAATGCATTGCAAGATGGAGTCCTGATAAATTACGCATGTCTTAGTAATAGGCTATTTTCTCCTTCTGTCCCTGTGTACATGTGCGTTTCAGTCGGACGGGAGCTCTTCTCCGGTGGGCCCCTCCCTGCACTCTCTAAGGATTGCTCGTGCCAAGTGGGAGTTCCTGTTCGGTATGTCACCAGAGGACAGTGCCATCTCTGGAAGTAAAGGTAGCTTTATTGTCTCCGTGATTGGCTTGGTTCTGGCCCTGTGATTGGCTTGATTCTGGCCCTGTGATTGGCTTGGTCTGGCCCCTTGCCTGCCTGCACTGCCCCCCTCCCTCATTGACTGTCCTCGAGGAGGGAGCTACTGGATTTACTTGCAAATGTAATCCAATTACGCGCAGAGGAGCCCTGCCGTGACGTCAGTTAGGTGTTTCGGTCTCGGGATTAGCAAAGGTGGACTGTAGCCGCATTCACACTCTCCTGTTGGAGAAGGTCATGCTCGTTAAAATCCCACAGTGCTAATTCCCATGCAAAATGTCCCGTGTGATTAGATGTGACATCATGGCAGTAGCCTCTCCCTGTTACAACTTGAAACTGGTCTTTAAGTGAGTGTTTTTATTTCATGCAGCATCCTGCGTTACAAACTGCCTTACAGTCTCGCACCTTTGTTCACACTTCTTTCCAAAAGATGTCCCAGACACCTCCATGACGCCCTCTAGTGGTACTTCCAGTGAGCTGCCAACACCTACACCCCCCAACTCTCTGCCTCTCAAGCCGGCTCCTCCCCAGACGGTTCGAGGAGGGGCCGGCCTGCAGCTGGCCAGCCACGACGTGCAGCATGTGGAGGTCGAGCTGGTGTCCCCCCCCACAGCGGCAGCTGACCCAGCACCCAGGACAGGAATAATTCGACGGACGCTTAAGTACTCGGAGACGGACCTGGATGCCGTGCCACTGCGCTGCTACCGAGAGACGGACATCGATGAGGTTCTGGCTGAGCAGGAGGAGGCTGACTCCGCCTTCGGCAGCAGCCCCCCGGGAGGGGCACCGTACGCCCGCACCGATGGTGAGGAGGAGGAGGAAGAGGAGGAAGAGGAGGAGGAGATGGTCAGCTGGGCCAGTGTTAGGATGCAGGGGTACCGGAAGAGGCAGCATGCCACAAGGGAAGAGGATGAGGTGTTCAGCCTGCTGCTGCAGAGGTGAGCTGCTCGCACGCACGCACACACACACACACACACACACACAACGGCAGGCATTTGCAAACACATTCCTAACCTGTTACGGTGAGGCATGGTGAAGGAGGGACGAATCGTGTAGTGGCTCCATCAAATCCAGGCTTTATTTCACAGTAACAAACAAAAAGGGAGAAACGGAAAACAACAGGAGTGCAAGGGGTCAAAACAAAAGTGATAAATCAGAAATAAAGGCAGGGAGCAAAGCAAGACAATTACGAAGCAACAAGTGGAATAAGTTATAATTAGCAGACACAGTAACAAACATTAAGAAAGGCTGAGGGGAGAGTGCAAACTCACTAGGGGCTGAGGGGCTACAAGACAAAGGGAACTGGATGGCCAGCGACACCTGGTGGCCAAATGGGGGCAAAACAAATGGGAAAGGGCCAGAGGAGCAGCCCTGACAATACCCCCCCCCCACATGCAAACACGGGGCGCACAGGAGAACAAAGTAGAGGAACCAAAAGAGGTAAAGCGGTGCTGAAAACAGGAGGCTGAGCGGCTGCCACACACAGGGTGCCCTGCCGCCCTGCGAGAGATGGAGACTTAGCCAGGCCTTCCCTTGGACCTTGGGCACCAGGGCAACGACAGGAGATGGCAAGGCGGCCGTAGCTGGGAGACCTGGAGGTGAGCAAAGCACAGATGGAGTACCTGGAGGGAAGCAGGACAAAGCCGGGACACTTGATTCTAGGCGGCATGGCTGCTGTGTATCCAGGTTGCCCTTCTTAGGGCCAGGAGCGTGGGGTGTGGCAGCTCTGGAGGAGCTGCAAATGGTGAATACAGACTCAGACAGGCTAGGACAGGATGTGCGGGCCCATGAGGGCCTAACTCTGGAGGCTCAGGTGGTCAGTGGGTCGGACTCTTGAGGTTCAGCTGGAGAGGGCCCCTGCAGGCCGGACACTGGAGGCTAAGATGGAGCATGAGGGGACCCCTGTGGGTAGGACTCTGGAGACTTGGATGGAGCTAGTCTCTGTGGATCAGACTCTGACCCTGAATTGGTACTACCAGGATAGCCCCGACGGGGCCAGAGAATTGAGACTCTGGCTGGGCAATGACTTCCCCTGGACAGGAATCTGGAGGTGGGCCAGTGACTTCCCCTGGGCAGGAATCTGGAAATATGGCAGTGACTTCTCCTGGGCAGGGATCTGTAGATATAAGTGAAAGGTGATTAATCATCATTGTTGACACACCACTGCACACAGTGAACAACAATGAAATGTGTCCTCTGCATTTAACCCATGTGACATTGTGACACAGCAGTGGGCAGCTACTTGAGCACCCAGTAGTCAGGAACAGTCCCCAGAGGATGGACAACTCTGTCCTGCCCTGGAACTGGCAATTCATTGAGACAGGTTCCTCTGCAGGAACAGGAACTCTGGAAATGGGCTTCTCTGTTGGATCAGGAATGAACATGGGGGTGAGGGATATAAATCCTAGCCTGATAATGATCTTGGAGCCTTGGGATTGTCGTTTGGGTTGCTTCATTCTGTCATGACAGGGCGTGTAGAAGGAGGGATGAATCATGTAGTGACTCCAACAAATACAGGTTTAATTTAACAGTGACAAACAAAAAGGGAGAACAGAAAACAAAAAGAGACTTTGAGACATGAAAACAAAACTGATAAATCAGAAGTAAGGGTGGGGGAACTAACAGGGAATAACTATCAACTAAGAAATGCATTGACACACAAGAAAACAGCCACACAAGGTAAACACGAACCAAAAAGGAGCACAACAAGAACAGGTACATACATACAAACAACAAGGCTAACAAGGTGCAGGTATGGAGCATAACTAAATCAACCAATCAGAACAGGCATGTAACAACCAGAAATGGGTGGAATAACTTATAATTTACAAACAAAGACATAGGGAGACTTTAACAAACACTAAGGGTTAACAAAACTAAGAAAGACTAAGAACGCTAGTTACGCATGTAATCGTGGTTCTATGAAAGAGTGGCTGACCGCCAGAGGGCTGTCGAAAGACTAGTGGAAGACGTATGCCAACACGTATGTCACAAGGAAGCATATCCAGACACAGGCAGGACAGCAGGAAGCACGCACATGGGCGCCGACGGAAAACGCCACATCCAGGCTGTAAAACCTGGTGAAGTCAAAAACCATGACGCTGCAGAGGAGATCTCAGAGAGAGGGACGCCAGGAAGCACTGTTGAATCCAAAGACAGATCCAAACACTGCACAGAAAAGAGTTTGCTGTTCCACAGGTATGGCAAGACCAACATGCCCCGGCACTGTAGGGGGTCCAGGGCTATCTTCACACAAAGTTATGAATAGGAGCTGCAGCAGGAGCTGATGCTGAGGCAGAGCTCAGAGCATCAGAGCCACTCTCACTGAGCGAACAGGGCGAGGGGTTGTAGGCAGGCTCGGACCCTCCCTCACTGTGCACCATGTCCACGTGGTCAGTGAACAGGGGCTCAGAGGCAGCACCCGACGCAGCGTTCACGTCTGACTGCAAGTGGATGCATCCTGGGAGGAGGCATGGAGCCTGCGGTTGGGGCAGACTGCATAGCAGACAACAGAGCCTGCAACTGCTCAATGCAGCGTGAGAGCTTGGAAACCCTGGTGGGCTAGGCCCCTGGAAGAAAGTTTCTTCTTCGCTACCGCTTTGGTAGGATCAGCCACCTTCCGTTTCCTACCTCCCACACTCACCCCTAAGGGAGGGGTGGCCAGAATCTGGGTCTAGCCCGGCCAAGCGTAGGCGGCACAGCTCCAGCGGCATAATACCGCAGCCCGTGGATGGGTGGGTCGGTGCTTCTCGCTAATGAGCGAGAGCCCAGGCAGGTAGGGCAGCAGTCATGGCCGTCTAGCGCATCCATGGCGCGCTGGCAGCAGATACACCGCACAGAATTCATGGGGCAGATAGAGTGGAGCCGATTACGCACAGACGCTCTGCAGTATAGCGGTAGGGAGAGCGGAGCCGCAGCGTGCGGGCGCTCAACGGTATTACCGCCGAAAGAAAGGAGCTGCTACACATGGACGCCCAGAAATAAGAGCAGGAGCAGAGCA
>JAODKN010000063.1:16966592-16977781 GCA_026774425.1 Petrocephalus zakoni
TATAATCTCTGATTCTGTTTAGGCACCTTAGAATCACCTTTGGTTATAAATGCATTATATCTCAGGCTACACTGATAAATACAGTAGTTTTGCTTTTTTTAGATGCATCCCTATAATAGTTATTTCTAATTATGAAAGTTCCTAGTTATTGTTAGTTTTGCTCACAACTTAAATACATGAAAACCTGAAAGGACTGGAATGTAGAAGAGATTTTGTGTGTGAACAAACGAAAATTGCAGACAATTTATATATCACCTGCTCTCTCTTTGACAGACAGAGGTCTGTAGATTTAGCAATGTGTAAATATACTAGAACAAATATTAATGTCTCATATCATATTTTTGTCACAAGATATTTTCTACTCAGGAGCACGCTTTACGCAATGGAAACCCATACACAGTAATTCCAGCACTCTATCACTAGGGGGAGCCATTTTCACATAAACGTCTCCACCCACTATATTTTACAGGATATTTATTGCCTGGTAACGGCACTGCCGAATTGCGGCTGGTCGGTTCTGAGGCACTGGGCCATCTAAACTTCGACTGATTCCGTAGAAAAAGGAAGTCTGCATGTGAGGTTCCAGCTACGGCAAGTATTCCCTGCCCTGTGGACTCTCTCTCACTTTGGAGCTTGACCAGAAGGGTATGTGAGGTGAGGGGTGAGTTTCACCAGAGCAGGGCAGCCACTCTTCTGCTTTAGGCCCAGAGAGTAGTGACACCGCAGCTGCTAACTAGTGGCATTATTTGTCCATGTCCTTGTTTTAACAGGTAAATCCCATTCTGTTATGTGTTTGGCTCATGGACTGGACTGGCCATCTGGCACACCAGGTATTGTCCCAGTGAGCTGATGGATATGTAGACTGGCAGCATTTATTGTGGGAACCCAAACCCTGCTCCAGAATTTACCTTGGGGTTATAGAGGACCCCAAATTCCAGGGTTGACTTTTAATCTGACGGAAAGCATCACTGCGGCTGTTTCAAAGGCACATCTCCAGGTGTTTTGGTAAATTAGCTTCAGGGTGACCGCCATGTGATGGGATGCAGGGTCTCCCTGCTGAAGGGCAAGCACGGCTCGCTCCCTCTCTCCTGTCTGCCTCGCTGTTGGTTTCTCAGCAGTACATAGACCCAGCTCAGCATCCGTGGACTAAATGTATGTTGTTGCACCCCTGATCTGTTATCCAGATGATTCTTGATCATGGTTGTGCAATTCAGTCTGTTGTGTCTTTTCACTGGTATCTGTCTTTGTGGGTGATGCTGGGGGCAGGATTAGGGGGTCGGAGATTAAGGCGGGATTAGGAATTCCCAGCTGGTTAGGGATTTGGATGGTAACCTTGGCTTTGCAGGATTTGCAAATGTGGCGTAATGGAGTAGAAGGAGACATTTTGCCAAAAAGAGCCAGCTGACCAGATAAATGGTGACGACAGGGAGATGAATTCCACTGTAAAAAGCAATTTAGGATCACATATGAAATCAGCATGGTAGCAGCGGATTCACTGGACCCCACGGCTTTGTTTTTTAAACTTTGGATCAATCTAACACCGCGACGATCACCATCTTGGGCACCGTAGGCAGCCCAGAATAGTGTATGGGTCTGTTTCTGATGAATGTTGACATGGAAACCATCTGACCACCCAGAGCTGGGAGATCTCTGTCTGGGAGGCACAGACCAAGTACAGACCTAACCCACACTAAACTCGCACTATCAAATACCATGTGTAAATACTCCACATTCTTTTAGTTGACTTACGTATAATGTACTCTGAGAAATGTCACAAAATTATGCATCAGGAAATAGAATTATATTTATGCCATTTTATATACAGGTATTACGTGTAATACTCACCTTGGCTTCTGTTGCATCTGTTACAGTGTTCTGTGATTACTACGAATATCTTTATTTTGGTCGTTGAACTTTAGATGTATGTTTGCCAGCAGCCTGTAAAACCAGCCCTGACAGTACGGTGTTTGTACATATAAGCTTTTCGGCAGCAGACTGGAAAAATAAATATTCTGATTAAAAATATGCAGAGGTGTCCATTATTTTGACTTATTGTTTTTAATAATTTGTACACAGATTTTTAACTAGTTAATTATCTTTTAACAAATTAATGTCTGTGATATTTTTCATGGGTAATACATAATATGATTATGTTAATTCTTTTAGCCTTTTCTGTTCCCTTTCCTGTTAATTTTTTATCCCCTTGACGTCTATGCAAATAATTATATGGCACACAAGCAAACACAATGAGCAAACCTCTACGTGGTTTTTTAATATCAATTTATACCTTTTTATTTTCCAATATACATCTTTAGCACTTATCATAGCTTGAAAATGGCACAATCATTTTTACGTCTATGAAATACAATCTACACCGATAATGACGATAGAGCTTCTGTACATAGGGTGCTAGAAACTGGTGAAATAAATATCTCTAAGAGCTGGGTGTTGTGTAAACCATGGGTGCTAGTGGTGACTATCGGGCATCTCACACAGGGAACTCGCCTTTTCTGCGCCGGTCTGAACATCAGTCAGTCATCTGTAAACACAAGGGCATTCCAGCCCGACGACTCGGCCGCCACAGGCCCGAGCTGGATTTGTGACGTTATTCACTAGCTGTGCCTCTGCCATGACAACGCAAAGTTCTTAGAACAGTCCTACGTCCTATCCCCACCCCCTCCCCCCCACCCCACCCCCACCTCGACGAGTAGATGAGCGGACAAATCTCTGTCATGCTTATTGTAAGGGGGACTCTTGGGACCCATATCTGGTTGGAATGCATGAAGTGGGCGAGGCTGTGAGGTGGGCTAGCTCCTCCCCTCTTCTGCGGCTGAGCTGGGCGTCTCATGGGTTGGCCATCACAGGCTGCTGGATGTCCCTCTCCTCCACATCTTCTGTCACATGGCTGCCAAAGCCGCTGTCTACGGTGGCATCTGATACCAAGGCAGGCAGATGAAATAGAGGTTGGTCATCACAGATAGACAGGGGTGTCATGGTAGGGTGTGCAGTGGGATGTTACAAAGACGGCACGTGCAGTGAAGCCGCTGGACACCTCCTCTGCTAAGGCCGCTTCATATTTTATGGGGAGGTGGCCGTGCTAATGGCGCGCGCAGAAATGGTGGTGTAATTTTCCTTCTGTGCATGGGGGGGCCGCATGCGAGGCCACATAACATTGAAACACTGAAACAATGCAGCTGGTCATTTTGGTGATGCAAACGAGCCTGGACTGTTCATTGGCCAGGTGAACAGTAGCAGGAAGTCAGTACCCTCTGTAACCAGAATGACAAAGTCTGCTAGCAAATTTGAAGAATAGCTGACTGAGAAAGTCTGGGAATACTGGCATTTATATGATTCTCGCTGTGGGACTACAGATGGCTACGAGCAAAAATAAAATACATTTTGTACTGCAAAATGTACCCGTGTATGCTCTTGCATTAGTGATATCATTTTTGTTATAGTTAATGTAGTTTTTATATTATTTTCAATTTTTATTTGAAAACCAGTTTAGTTTTAGGTATATTTTATCTTCAGTTTTTTATATTTTCTAGTTTCAGTTAAAGTTTTAGTAATTTTATTTCTATAGATAGATGGAAAGTTGTAGGACATTAGCTACTGCAAAATGTTGAGATGTAGTTGACTATTTCCACAGATCATTACTTTAGCTAAAACAGTAACAGTAACAAAACAGTATTTGACATTTGGTTTTACTTTATTTCAGTTACATTTTGAAGCAGTAGTCATAGTTTTCATTTAGTTGTAGTTTTTCCACTTTATTTTTGTATCTTATTTCAGTTTGTGAAAATGTTTTTGTTAACGATAATAACCCTGCCTTGAATACTGTGAGCACATAAAATTTGTATTTTTTACATAATATCCAAACCACATTCCACAAACATAACTTTTAAGAGCAGCTTTGCTCCCCCAGGCCTGGCGTCAAATTACATGGCTGCCTGGCAAGTTGGTGCAAGAAGTATGAACATCCGAGACCATGGGCAGTCCAGCGTAACAGCGCGACTGCTGCTGCTCGGCTATGTCTGCATGACACTAAGGGTCACTAAGGGCATGGAACTAAGCGGCCCGGCTCGTCCTACCTGTGCTCTGGGCCTTGTCCCTCAGTTCCGTCTGTCTCAGCAGCTTCACGCCTTCATTCAGACCCAATGACTGCAGAGCTTCCACCACAGTCTCTAGCTGACCACCGCTCAACTGCATGAAAATGGGGAGTGATGGGTGAGCATGCTCAGTGGGGACACAGCGTCAGGTGAACAGTGAGCGTGCTCAGTAGGGACGCGGGGTCAGGTGAACAGTGAGCGTGCTCAGTAGGGACATGGGGTCAAGCGACGGGTGAGCATGCTCAGTGGGAGACATAAGTTTCATGTTACCAATGAGGCGTACCAACAGCCGAACATACACCACAGTTAAGGCAGGCTAGCATTAGTAAAGGCAGTGTTTCCCAACCCAGTCGTTGGGGAACACCAGACAGTCTATGTTTTTCCTCCCTCCCAGCTCCCAGCCAATCAGGAACACTGAATACCCCGTACAGGTGCGCTGGGAGCTGAGAGGAAGCGAAAACGTGGACTGGCCAGTGTTCCCCAAGGACCGAGTCGGGAAACACTGAGTTAAGGCAGTGTCACAGTAAGGCAGGACACCAAAGCCCACCTGGTAATTCTCCAGCAGGTGCTGGCAGGGTGACGGGCTCTCCTGGTACAGGTCGGCCAGCGTGAGCATGCCCAGCTTCTCGGCCAGCTGCCGCAGAGGCACGTTGCACTGGCTCAGGATCCCACAGAGTTTGCTGAGTGTCTCGCTGTCCATCTGTGGTTTCGCTGTGGGGAAAGAAGAGGTTAGAGACTGCAGAGAGGCCTGCCAAGCAAAGGGGTCAGGGGGTGTGGAGGCAGAGGCTCCAGAGAGGCCTGCTAAGCAAAGGGGTCAGGGGGCGTGGAGGCAGAAGCTCCAGACAGGCCAGCCGGACAATACGGTCAAGGACTGCAGGCAGAGGCTCCAGAGAGGCCTGTCAAGCAAAGGGGTCAGGGGCCATGTAGGCAGAGACTGCCAAGAGGCCTATCGGGAACAGGGGCCAGGGGTTGTGCAGGCAAAGGCTAAAGATAGGCCTGCCAGGCACAGGGGTCTAGGGTCATGCAGGCATAGGCTGCCAGGAGGCACTAGGCACCTGCACGATCACTTTCAGTTAAAACTCTAATTAATCGTCAAATGTGATACATACTGGGATTCCATCAAATAAGGTGGATCTATTACAGTAGCTGCTTAAGCAAAATATGACAGCCAGTCAGATCATATCAGTAGAACAGGCCTCATCATGCTGCCTGCGTGATGTCGCTCTCTCACCTTCCTCCTGCTTCTCCCTGGGCTTGGCAACCTCCCTGCTTGGCTTGTTGCCCTCCCTGCTGTCCAAAATTGCTCTTACCTGCCGCAAGGGGGAGTCACATTATTCAAGCTTGAAATGAAGCAGAAGGTGTATAAACGCGAAGGAGGCGCCCAAGTCACAGGCAAAGAGCAGAAAAGTTGAGAATATAGATATAAAGCTTCTATTTAATTGTTTCTAGATTGTGAGACTCGATTTCATATTAGTGATGCCAGGTCCTCACCTTCTGGCACCTGGCCAGGTCTAAGGGGGTGTGGCCTCCAGCTCTCTTGCGGGGGTTCTGTGGCACCCAGCTGGGGGACGATGCTGTCTGCTGTTGCACGCTCATCTCTTCCACAGCAGGCCTTTCAGCCTCATTATCCTTATCATCGTCTTCCTCGTCAGAAGAGCTGAGGAAGAGGGGCTCGTCGTTCTCCAGGTCCTTCCTGGCACCTGAGGGGGGCAAACGCAGAGGTCAGTGGCTCGTTCGTTTCGCTACAGGGCACAGGAGGAAGACTGCAGTATGTCCCGTGACTATGGGTGGCCCACCTGCAGCGATGAGCATGGAGCAGAGTGTCGGGGAGCCCAGGCTGGCTGCCAGGTGGAGGGGTGTATTCCCACAGAAGGTGCAGGCGTTCACGTCGGCCTTTAGCTGCCAATGGAGAGGAACAGTGGTGGTGAACTGTCGAGCGAATATTTTAACTAGGGCTGTCAAAATTGACGCGTTAACGCAGATTAATCCAGCATCGTGATTAATCTGATTAAAAATATTAACGCATTTAACCCATCTGCAGCGCAGAATGACTCAAAATCCCTGAAATGCAGCATTGAGGTAAGTTCAGGTAAGAAATAGTTGGCAACGCTGCATTTCAGGGATTAATCAGATTAATCACGATGCTGGATTAATCCGCGTTAACGCGTCAATTTTGACAGCCCTAATTTTAACATATACTCATTAAAACTACAATGTTTGAGTTCTGTTTTCTATGAGATAGTAATGTTTTAGCAAAAAATGATTGATGGTCTTCTCTCTAGCAGCAGATCCTGGGCCTTGCAGGCGACAGTTGCGTGTGCGTGACGTGGTGTGGGAGTGAACATGGCACTTTGGGTAGCCCTCGGTGGCCGCCGTGGGCCCGGTGAGGAGGCTCTGGTGAGGAGGCTCTGGTGAGGAGGCCCTGGTGAGGAGGCTCTGAGGCGTACCTCTGTGATCAGCATGCAGGCCACCTTGAAGAGGCTCTCCTTGACGGCGAGGTGCAGAGCCGTGTTGCCGTTCTTCAGCTCGGCAGCGTCGACCCGGGCCCCCCCCAGCACCAGCGCCCGCAGGCAGCGCTCACCCCCCCTCTTCACAGCCAGGTGCAGTGGGTGGAGCCCTAGGGTGGAGCGGAGATGCGTCACGGGGACGGAAAACGGGGAGGGAGTGGGCCCCGGCGCGCCGCGGTCAGACCCCATGCCGGCGCGGCTGGGAGTGTCTGCCAGGACATGATGGCTCCGTACCGTGGTAGTCGGCCGTGTTGAACAGGTGGCCGTGGCTCTCCTTTAGGTGAGGCAGGAGGACGCGGAGGACAGACTCGTCACCGATATCCGCGGCCAAGTGCAGCACCGACCTGCCATCCCGGTCGACCAGGGTGGGGTCGGCCCCCGCTTTCAGCAAGAAGTCCAGCACCTTGTGCTGCTTTGTGATGACTGCGAGGTGCAGGGGAGTCTGCGGGGGGGGGGCACACAAAGCACTGTCATTGCTTCGCCGGGGACGGTGATGACACTGCGCAGTGCTGTGAGACTGTGGGGGCCTGCTTACCTGGCTCATGTGGTTGCGGATGTTGAGGATCTGTTGCTGGGGAATGGTGCTGATCATGTACACCAGCTGCTGGACCACTGCAGGTTGCTGGTGAATGATGGCCAGGTGTAGGGGCCTGGGAGCAGCACCAGGGGACATGTACAGGGGTGAGGCAGGCTGGCCGGGACCCCAGGTCCATCAAACAGGTAAAGCTGACCACCAGTGGAGCTCCCAGTCACAGCGTGTATCGGTGACGGAGCCATTTAACGCTGATGTTCTGTCTTAGGATTATGCTTCATGGCTTTAAGGTTTATTTATTGTCATCCTTAACATGTTGAAACAGGAAGCGGCTCAGGTGAGAGGTGCAGGGTTGTGGGTTCTTGTGCTAAAGGTTATGGGTTCGATTCCTAGGAAAAGAACGACTGTTGTACAGTAGAGTTGTACAATGAGTTGCTTGAGCTGGATGGCTTTGGTAAAAAGAATCTGCAGAATAAGTGACTGAAGATGACACTGGATCCTAAGTATGAGGTGGGTTACAGCAGGCGTGCTGCATCTGCATTGTTGTGTGAGGGACTTACGTGTCTCCATTCTCGTCCTGCACGGAGTAGAGCTGCCTCTGCACGGCCAGCAGGAGGCAGACATCGCCCGTACTGCAGTAGTCCAGCAGGGCCCTGGCAGTGCGCCGGGCTGTCTGAGTGGCGCGGTTCTGCAGTGTGGAAGCTGTCAAGGGGTGGGAGGGCTGGGTCAGCATGTGGGTCTCAGTGACACCTCTGTCATACTTCACTCTCGGATCAGTGACGTAAACGGTGGTGGTGGCTTGGGGGGGGGCGACGGGCCCACTTCGTTGAAGCATAGACCCCCTCTGTTTGCCCCTGGTGGACTACACATGACTGCAGACAGGCATGAAAAAATAAACCCACTGATAGTTTTACCACATAGTGATTGGCCTACGCATGATAGTGTATGGCTCTGATTGGCTACTGCTTCAATGCGGACGGAGTACAGACAGCAGTGGAAGACTTTGAAGGCACTGCACAACTTGGTAGCCAATGGTAAAATCAGGTCGAAGTTGATGATATTTTAAACATTAATGCTATCTGGTGATTTCCAAATGTAATTTAAGGTGGTGAAATTTGTCACGGCTAGTGAACTAAGTTGGGCTGTCATAAGGTAACTTTAGCTAGCATAAAGGTTAAGATAATTAGCTAACTATCCAAGCTTACGTTTACATTTATGCCGTTTAGCGGACGTTCATATCGAAAGTGACTTCCATGGCCTAAATACAGGGAAATACATGAAACCTTCTACCTGTATACATGCAGAGTATATTCCTGCAGTGTTGAATCAGTCATGCAGGTAACAGCAGAGCATGTGTTTTTAGATGTCTTATATGCACCAGATCATTCCATGATCTTCAGTGATATACATGTACTCCAATCTATTGTCATTATTAAATTGGCTACCGTAAAATTTCGAATAAAAAGACTGGGCCTAAATGCTCCTTCTGCTACACCCCTGCTCCGGGGTCCTGTGCCCCGCCCCCAAATCCCTGGAGGCTCACCAATGTGAAGTAGCTGCTGCTGCAGGGGGAGCCCTCCAGGTGGCGCCCTGCTGCTGTCCTGCCGGTCGCTGGGGGCGTCGGGGACTGGCGCCGAGGCTGCCATGCGTGTGCCGTTGCCCATGAAGGTGCCCATGGAGTTGAAGTTTAAGTCCAGATGTGGGTTAAAGGGGAAGCCGCCTGGGGGAGGGAACCGCATCAGCTGCACGGCCACTGACTCGGCGTGACGTCACAGACACATTTCAAATGTAAGGAGGCATATGACTCCCTTTATGATTAATCGGTCGCCTGTTTATGAATCTGCTTCCCGCCACCCGTGCGACACTAGCATTGCACGTAAGAGCAGAGCCACACATCTGGACGATCAGCACAGAAATGCTCCCCTGAAAGCTGACATAGCTGCGGTCTCTCACCGTTTCCTCCTCTCCCCGATCCTCCGAAACTCCCCGGCCCTCGGCCGGTCCCGGCGGAGCCGCCGGGGGGCCCGTTCCAGGGGTCAAAAGAGTGAGGAAGGGGCTTCTTTTTCTTGCGCTGAACCTCCTCCTTGTCTGATGCCGGCATGAGAGAGACACACAGAGGACATGACGTCTAAAAAATTTCTTTGTGGCTCTTTGACTGTGCACAGCCAGGGGCAATTCTACAATGGCCTAAAAGGAGCCATAATGCCAACTGAGTGGCCAACCATATTATTAGCCAATAATATGTTTTGAACTGGTGGATGACTGGGGGAGGGGGCACTCCAGGGACCAATCAGCTTACAGCTAGGGCCAGTGCCCCCGTGACACCACCTGTGTACAGCCACCATGTGCAGGTTGCTAATGCGGTCGCGTCACTCGCTTGCGTCGGCTCACCTTGCACGTGCGGCACGTAGGTGAACTGCTTAGACTCACTGCAGTCACTCCCCTTCCGCCGTTTGAGCTGCAGGAAGACGGTGACGGGACGCTCGATGTCTGGAGTGTGGTACTTGGGAGTCTTAAACACGATGGCGTACTGTAGGGGTGGGGATGGTGCCAGGCAGTATCGTTATAGTTCTGATTTTTTTATTTCGTTTTAATTTTAGTAAATTGATTTCTATGGACAGACTGAAAGTTGCAGAGGTATTATATGTGTCTGATCTTATGAGAATCCTCCATGAATATACACATTATGTACTAATTAGTTGTTAGTAATATCCATGGTAGCACAGCCACTCGGGCTCATGCTTTGAACTCGCCTGTTTGTGGACATCTGTGGGAGAGAAGTCTCCAAAGTCTTCCCAGCCTCCATCTTTGTCCTCCTCATAGAAGCGAATGTCGATATCATCTGGGAAAAAGGAGGAACAAGTGATTTAATTACTGCTTACTGGACCCAAACTACCAGTCTGCTGGGAATTCTGGGAAGTAGAGTTCCTCACTGGTCAAAAAGAACTGTCAGAAAGTCATTGGTAGCGGCTGACCTTTCTGCACCTTGTCACACAAAAGGAAGATCTCGTCTCCACCCAGCACGGAGCCACAGGTCTTGTCCATGCGGGAGATCTTCAGGTTAGAAGCGTTGGGTGACTCTGCAAAGAAATCACAGTGTGATCATGGGACTCGTGTGACCGGTGACTCGCTGTGTACGTTCTCTGGCTGAGGGACTCACTGCTGTCATAGATGGGCTTGGAGATGGCCGGCTTCAGGGCCCTGGTGTAGCCCCCGCCGCCGTCCTGCAAGTAGGCCGTGAACTTCAGCCTCACCACATTCAGGTCCATCTTGTTACCCAGCTCCTTGGCCTCCTTTAATATTTCCTGCTCTTCTGCCTCTGTTTTTAAAAAGGCACATTTCTAGCTTCACCAAATCTGCATAGCAAAACACTGGAACAGTGCATGTAAAAAAACACTGGAACAGTGCATGTAAAAAAACACTGGAACAGTGCATGTAAAAAGACACTGGAACAGTGCATGTAAAAAGACACTGGAACAGTGCATGTAAAAAGACACTGGAACAGTGCATGTAAATCATTAGAGTCAGTCTACTGTGTAATTATTCTGGGGGGGGAGGGGGTTACCGGTGAGATGGTGGTTTGGGCCCCTCAGCTTCAGCTTCTCCTCCCTAAGCCGCTTGTTGACGACCTCCATGACCCCTTTCTTTGTAATGTGGAGGATGCCCAGGTTGTTGAACCTTGAGCATAAGACAGAAGCAACAACAACAGTTACACCATGAGCAACAGCTTTGATTACAGAACACTGGGATCAGGGTTTTTCCTATAGAAAAAGTGAGTGAAGGTACCTGTATTTATCTTAATTTCTATAGGAAAAACCCTGATCCCAATCACAACACCCTTAACCCCTACCCAGCCCTAACCTTAACCATAAGTAACCAAACAAAATAAAATACCTTTTTTTAACTTTTCAACTGCATCCGCAGATTTTTGTGAAATGAAGGTAGTGAGGACCGAAAAAATTACCTCACTATTTACATTTTTTGAGGATTTTCTATACTCTATAAGTATAGCAAAACCTGGACACACACACACACACACAC
>JAODKN010000063.1:16988594-16999954 GCA_026774425.1 Petrocephalus zakoni
GCGTCCGCCATGCTGTTATTATGCTCCGCTAAAAGGCAAACATGAGTGAGGATTACCCACAATACACCTGTGACATTAGCGAGCAGTCCCAGAAGACTTCCAAGAAGGTGGCCAACATCAGCCCAGACGACCTCCTCCGCGGAGCACACTCACGGACTCCGCAGGTCCATCCACACGCAAAAGCACCAGGCACGCTTGTCAGAGTAATGGCTTCCTATCCAGCACTCAGAAGATAAGAGAAACCTTATTGATCCCAGAAAAAAAATTAAGTGCAGACAAATAAGCACATAGTGAACACAGAACCCTCCCTTACATTATATAATTTTATAATTTTACATATTAAAAGCCAGTGTGAAGTGCTGGGTCCCCTGAACCTATCAGGGTATCCCTGTCCCACTGACGCTCCCGCTGGCAGGAATTTCTCAGACCTGATAAAGATTCTTTAAACCTTTGCCTTTTACCGTTAAGTAACTGCGCACGTTTGCTCTTACGTAACATCACAAAAGAACGTAATAAACAGCCATGTGCAAAACTAACCAGCAGATGTCACTGTTTCACACAGACCGCAAGCCTTCCTCCGGGAAAGTCTAGGGTTGGCTGTACGGTGACGTCATTGACTCGGGCCACCCCCTACACGAGAGAGGAGCTGAGCTTACGGTTACAGCAGGAAAGGAGGGCATTCCTGGTTTGAATTACAGCCCCCGCCCAAGAAATTCATGGTTTCCTTCATGATAGTGATTGTTTGCATATATTTGCTGAACATTTAAATACTTTGTGATGGATACTAAAAACAAAGTTAATGCGTTATTGCTTTCATTTAACACAACTAGAAATTTTAAGCAATGTATATTCAACTTAAGTATCCAGATCAAGGTAAAAACAGGGTTTTGAACCAACAGCTTCTTCATCAAGTGACACTTATTGGGACTAGGTGACATGACTGCTTGCGGTTGTGTTCCGAAATGCGTTGAGGCAGCCCTGATTGGCTGCCCTTGGGCCTGTAGGCACAGCACAAATGCTAGAAGCACGTGTACACACTATTACAACTGAGGAACACACACGTGAGGCAGGTCTAGATTCCATGAATTTGGTAGGTCCTTCTATGGAGTGTTGGGGGAAAAACACCCATGCAGATTAACAGATAACTCCCAAAAATATCACTGACCAGGCGGGTGGGTGTTGTCTGTTAGCGAGCCAATGAAAGGACGAGGCAGGCACTTTGAAATCTGACCGTGATTGATTACACACCTCCAGTTGGGAAACCAGGAGCGAGAGCCAGAGCTGGGGGAGTGGTGTGTTCAGACAGGACGTACATCTGGATAAAGGCCCAAGGAAAAGGCCCCAGGAAATGTTTATGATGTGTTGTTATTATGCAGAAGGCATCAGTGTGGGATGTGAAATAATACAAAACCAAAGTGTGTGATTAGTAATCATGCTTTCTAGAATGCAAAGATCACTGTGGCGTAACTCTGACTGCATCTAGAGCAGCTCCAGACATCCTACTATTACGTGTTTACAGATCCCACTGGGCCCCCCTGCTGCAAAGATATACTACCCCCCCGGGGTGCTACGATTAACAGGCTCAGATTACAGTCGGCATGGAAGGCAGCACTGGGAGCAAGAGCTGGCGTGCAGTGCAGACGGCCACAGGTACAGACCAATGGAGTGCCAGTTAATGGGCTCTAAAATGGCTGGCTGGGAGGAAGACGAGGGTCCCGAAATCCCGGCACTTAATTATTAGGGGATTTCTCTGATGGAGCGGGACTCTCCGTACCCTGATTTGCAGGGATCTGGTTTTACAATCTCATCTGCTTATCTGGGCAGAGTCTGGTCCAGTCCGCAGGGTATCGGGGTTACGTAAAACTGAGGACTCAGCACATTCGCCGAGGAGAGTCCAGAGCAGCAAGCAGTCACGGGGCAGCCGCTCATTCGGAGGTCAAGGGGCTGCTGGGAAATATGGCATCATGCCAGCATGTGTCTGGCCTAAACACCGGCAGCACCAAGGCATGGTCAAAGCACAAGGAGTTCCTAACGCTGATCCTTTTATACCTGGTTACTGTATAACTACTGGCAGGTGAGAATCAGGAAAAATGAGAAAACCAAAAAAAGAAAAACTTGTGTGGGTAATTTTATCTTTCCTGCGGGATCTTTTTAGATTGAGACTATGTTATAAAATACAGGCCTTGAAAAACACTGTCAACGGAGCCTAGGGTTAGAGGTCCTTAATTCATTATGGGGAGGGTATTTCGGAGTGTCAAAAAAAAGTTAGCAGGCTGGATGAGTAAAGCTGGGACATGAGCACTATATCTACTAATGTCAACTCATAATAGTTTTGGGATTGTGATGCATTAAGACAGCTAGACATCTCAGAAATGGTCCCAGCTGGCCTGCCAGGATTTTCCATACTGATGGGTCCCTAACTGTCTTTTGGTGACCAAGGGACAAAGACCCCGAGACTGTTTGCACATGGCCTGCACACCAGTTGCATAACACCCTGTCCCATGTCATACAGTGCCCCCGGTGGCAGAAAGGAACACACTATCACTGAGTACAAGCCAATGATACACTAGAGTATGAGTATGATCTGAAAATGGAGTTCACTGAAACCTAGCTGAGTGGCTCTGGGTCAGGCTGGGCCGATACAGTGGGCTCAAGTTACTCCTTGCCCAGCCTTCTTCCTTTGGCTCTGTGTTCCTCAGAGAAGGATACCAGGCCCGAACTTCCATTTTGCTGAGTATAGCCAAGAGGCAAAGTAAGCTGGTTCAGACTGGAGTCAAAGACACAGGTCTGAGAGGGGAGGCCATGACGGTGGGGTGGGAGAACGAGGAAATGGGCAGCCTGGGCAGGAGGGCCACAGCGGTGCCAACAAACCAGCCTTTTGACAGAAACACATGTACATCAATGCTTAGGGAGCTGAGCAAACAAAGGGTTAAACGCACCTCTCAGCTAAAGGGCCCAGGTGACTGAAACCAGCTAACGTTCCGTGTCTGTGGTCATACAGTCCATCCCCACCCGCATGGTGATGGCTGTGTGCTGGGAGGCCCCTGTCCCCCTCTCTAGCAGGAACATGTGAAGAGCACTTTCACACGAAGCAGGATCCTTGGATATGCCAGTTTACCCACGTCAATATGACCTTGTACCTTTGCGGAGTTAAATTGCCATGAGGAGTTATGTTGGGAGTAATCATTACTTGCTTCCTTCCCATACCTTTTTCAGGCATTGCAACGCAAACACCCACTCGACGTGTCTTACAACATCCCACAATAATAGTATATACATATATATTTGTTTAGTTGATACTCTTGTACAAAATACTGTACAAGTAAAGGTCAGCCTATGTCACTGAGGCAGTTAGGGTTAAATTAAAGGCCTTGCTCAAGGCCCAATGCTGATATAATTACTCTTCCCATGAATTAGCTGGTGATCTGGTTGCCAGGTATGCCGTGGAGCTCAAGGACCCAGAAACACAGAACCTCACTCTCCACCAGAGGGGCGGGTCATATGACAGAAATCACACAACCACACGCCTCTGTTACAGCCAATCATATGTCCCAGTGATGCTCCATTGCCATTTTGCAATCCAGTTACCGCTTGCCCTAACCACTCCTTAAAAGCTGCCCTCCTCTTCCTGAACAACCAGCAGCACCTGATTTCCATTCAGCTTGTTTCACGTACTCCATGCTCCCTCTCAAACTCTCTCTCTCTCCCATAAGTATATTCTATTCTGGAAAAAAATATTAAGAAAATAATATAGGCCTGATACTGATATGTTGCACTTTATATTGCGGTTAAACCCTTTCACTTCTCTCTTCCCACAGGCTGAGTTTCAATTCCCCCGTTTCTCTTATGGGGACATTCAGCGGCAGGGAGGTTAGTCCTGCCTGGCCTAGCGGCAGCGCACGGCCCGTGACTGCATGACTTGTGACCGACGGTTCACAGACGGCCCTTTTCCTCCACAGTTTTGTGTCCCTGCTGTTCGGCAAAAGTGAGACCGAAAGGCTGCAGCTCCTCTGAATGGGCGCAAAAAAAGACGCCTGTAGAGGGTGCAGAATGACGGCGCCGCGCGTCACACGCAGGCGTCATTGCGCGTGTCCAGCCGCGCGTCCCGCGTGGCATTACCCCCCGCAAACGTGCCAAAAAGGCAAGACCCTTCTTACAGGTGGTCGCAGTAACTTATAAAGCGCAGCCCTCATCGCACAGGGAATCCACTCCCCCACACATGCGTGCCATTTCGCCAAACCCCAGGGACGCTTCGGCAGAAACAGGGAGCGTCCCCGGTGCAAAGATACCAAATAAGCGGGACCCCCCTCCGCATCTTTCCCGCACGCTGATCGCGTTCATACGGCGTGGTCGGCGTGACATGCGGCGCTCCGCGGAAGCCCTCCCCTCGGCGTGATGGGAGCCCGCAGCATGTCGGAGCCTTAAAGCTGGGAGGGCACCAAATGAAGGCTGTCAGTGGCCGGGCGCACTGAGGAGGAGCCGCTCTCTCCGTCCCATTGTTTGTTTCACTCCCCTTCGCCCATCTCACTTCAGCCATTACCGTTTGGTGCCGAGAAGCCGGGCCGCCTTACCTTGAGCGACGATGTACCGATACTTGGGAGAGCTGCTGACGCGCGGGGCGGCCGGGGCGCTGGCCTCGGGTTGCGCCGAGCCGGCCCTGCCAGCCTCCGCGTCCGTCTTGCGGCTCAGGCGCTACAGCGAGGCCGTCGGCGACCGGGAGGACGATCCCAACTTCTTCAAGATGGTCGAGGGCTTCTTCGATCGCGGCGCGGCGATCGTGGAGGACAAGCTGGTGGAGGACCTGAAGAACCGGGAGACGCCGGAGCAGAAGCGGCACCGGGTGCGGGGCATCCTGAAGATCATCAAGCCGTGCAACCACGTCCTGAGCGTGTCCTTCCCCATCAAGCGGGACAACGGCGAGTGGGAGGTGATCGAGGGCTACCGGGCCCAGCACAGCCAGCACCGGACGCCGTGCAAAGGAGGTACCGCTGGCGGCGGGATGCGGGGCGCGGGGCTCGTAAACCTCCCGGCGTAACTTTGTAACATTGTAACTGATTTTAACGATCGTACTTAGCGGCCGATCGCGTGCGATGTGACTGGCGGAGATCATGCGCGATGTGACCGTTTTTGATAAATATTGTTACATATTTGCGCGGAGTTGAAGTAAACATGCTAACTTTAAAGTGGCACCCCGGCTCTGCAGGAGCTGCCTGTTTGCGTGCCGCCTGGGTGTGTTTATTAGCTGCTGTCTTTCCTATTTACCAACAAAGCGCTGCTTAAACCCCATAGATTATCTCAAACTGTAATAATACCCATGTTTTAATGAACGTGCTACGGTACTGTGAGTGTGAACGCAACGTTTAGCGCCAGGCGTTGTCATATGCATACCGCAGTTTATTGCGGATTTACGTAATTTTGCTTGTTTATTTTAATTGACAGGTTGAGAATACATACATACATACATACATACGTACGTACGTACGTACATACATACATACGTACGTACGTACATACATACGTACATACATACGTACATGCATATATACATACATACACACATATATATATATATATATTATAAAATCCACTGGCTATTTGCTGATTTCCTCAGTACTTCCCTTGAGTTAACTCTCCGTCTGCTGCCCGGACAGCTGGGGGTGCAGCCCCCACCCCTACAAAAAAGTGCCTGCCTCGCATTGTCATTACAGTAAGCACCGAAGGGGTTGCTATAATTAAAACGGACTGGTTGGTATGTTAATGTCTCCATGCAGGCCTTCTCGGAAGGCAGGTCTCGGCTGACCGTGTTTTGAAGGGCAGTAGGGAAGTCTCTGAACGGGCACGTTTGTGATCGTTCAGGGTCATGTGTCGTACATGCGGGATCGGTCATGCCACGATCTCCTGGGTACAGGCATTAACGTTGGGAGGGGAGCAGTGTGCACGGAATAGTATTATTTTCACTGTACAGCACTATGCATGTTTCCCTAATGTTCTCCTAAGGACTTGGAAAATCGCTCAAGTGCAACTTCAGGAATGTTTGCGTTTCTGGAAGCCACCATGATCCATCAGGGCTGTGAGGAGACGTGCCGGTGCCTCTTTCCAGAGAGTCGTCTTTCTCCTTAGATTAGGCCCAACTGTAGTGCTGCCGGTTTCTCCAATCTGACTGGTTTTATGACTGGAATCCCAGCCTACGGTTGTGCTTTTCTGCTGCAGCTGGTATGTCGTCTGGTTGCCGGTGGCCACCGTTAGGAACAGCTAGTATTCCTAGGGGTGGCCTGTAGTGAGGTGGTAAAGAAAGTTCTGCCAGTCTGAACTGTAGCCTGTGAGCAGTCATGCGTTTAGACATGGAAACATAGGGGAGAAGGTACTCCAGGCTCAGTCCAGCAACCTGATAAGCTGTTAATTGTAGGTCTGTTGACTTTGAGGTGTTTAGCCATTGGCTCTGTTAGTCACAAAATAGTAGGCACACTTTGGACACGGGTTGAGGTAGAACTCTGGCCATCATCCTGATCCTATTGGTCAGGCCTCATGACCCGCCTCCACTCACCGCCCCATTGGCTGGGTGTACTTGCCATGCAGGAAGACTGGTGATTCCTCTTTATAGGCCACGTATGCAGTGGTGACCCTGGCCAGTGGCAGATTGTGTCATGTCTGAGTTCTGAGTCCCATGTTTGTCTTCATTGGCAATTTGGTGTCCTGGCACAGATCTGGGAGGAAGGATGGATGGCCTTTTATTGCTGCCTGGCTACAGTTTAGCAACTTCTGAACAGTCTCTGTCTGGTGTTTGTTGGTGACGATTTCTGCTGCTATGATGTTGAACTATATCCCCGCCAGCTTCACCCACAGAAGTCAGGGAGCTGTTTGGAGTATAAATGGGTTTTGTTTGTCAGAAACAGCACTGGCTAAGCTGCTAATGAGGCTCGCACTGGGCAGTATGGGGCGGCTGCAGGGTGTGGCCCCCTTTTTCCTGCCACGCTTTATTTTTCCGTTCTGAAGGCCCAGGCCTGGCGACTGGATCACAGAGTCTGAGTCACAGCGCCGCTGCTCGCTCTCTGACTCGCTCGCTCTGGAATTTCTCCTCCCTCACCCGCTCCTCTTCTCCCCCTCTTCCACATTCTCGTTTCTCACACCCCTCCTTCTCCAGGGCTGGCATTTTGTCGGTTGGCTCCTGCTGTGTCTTTTTGGTTTTGTCGTTTAAAAATACCTGGGTGAAGCGACTCGTCCAACTTTCCCATCATGTTTCCTGTTTGCTCGCTTGCTGGTCTCGCGTGCCTGTGAGAGTGTGTCCCTGCGCGGCTACAGTGTAACAGTGCCCTCTGGTCCTGGACGACTCTGCAGCTTCTTCCTTTAATTAAATACCTGCTGACAGTCTGCGTGATGAGGTTGTAGCTCATGACTTCACAGGGAGGTGGCTATTAGGAGGGTCGGGCACTCTCAGTGGGGTCACCTCTAATGAACAGGAGGGGTAGGGTGGGCTGGCCCCGCCTACTTTTTACATTTTTCCATCCCCAAATGGACCGGACTCGTGGGTTCCTTGTACGTTGTTTTGTACTTAATTGTCTCCTCATCCCCTCATGCCATTTGTGTGCCTCCCAGGAATCCGGTACAGCACGGAAGTGTCCGTGGACGAAGTGAAGGCCCTGGCCTCTCTGATGACGTATAAGTGTGCCGTCGTCGGTGAGTATTTCCTTGACGACAAGCTGGCTCCCGTCTGCACGTTTTATCACTGGGAAGGAGATCCAGATGTTGGTTACAGTAACTGATACATAAACATGTCCTCATGTTGAGCTCTTGCTGCGGATTTCTTTCTCCTTCCAGATGGGTTTGCTTGTGCTGTAAACATGGTGCTTGCCGTGTCTCTTTGTGGTTCATGTCTTTCCTTGCTGTCGAGTTTGATGTCTGGTTTGTGTGTCGTCCCCTTTCTAGATGTGCCTTTCGGAGGAGCCAAAGCCGGAGTGAAAATCAACCCTCGGAATTACTCTGTAAGATGCGTGTGCAGACTTTTTCCATTTTAAATGGCAAACTTTGCGGGAAGGCATTGTCTGGGCGGTGCACACCGCTGGCGGACCCCCCATCTGCCCGCGCCACGCAGGACTGCCAGGCTGCCAGACGCCACTGGCATTTGGGAACCGACACTGACCCCTTCTTGTTTTCGTGGCAACAGTGATTTGGTGAAATTTTGGTGCCTCGTTGGGGTCGACTGGCAGCCACTTTAAGTCTTTATTTGGTTGTAGAAAAGATGCCAGTTTTTAAAAGTGGTGTCTGCTTAAAAAGAAGAAAAGAAAACTGCAGCAATTGACAGTCCTTGAGTGGAAACCTCCTTAGTGTTTGGAAATGGTTTCCTGTGCCCCTCACACACACTAAATCTTTGAATGCTCCCTGGTCTGTATATTTGGCCTAACGAAAAAAACAACTTTCCCCTGCAGTACGTTACATTCAGCCCCAGAGTGTAACGTCAGACTCCCAGAATGCATTAGTGGCACCTGCCTTGCGCAGGATGTCGCTTCTTAACTTCCTGTCCACTTCCTAGCAGTCTGACTCATTTAGATTCATTGCATTGAATCCATTCTTTGGCACCGTTGTTGTTTGGCGAGTGGGGGTGGGGGGGGGGGGTGCAGTGCTGAGGCATCAGATGGCAGACACCCAGGAGAGGCAGGGCTGGCGAGCAGTTGGGGGTGGAAACGGCTTTGTTGTTAAAATTGCATGTACTTCTGAATTGCACTTTCCTTGTGTGATTCTCCAGGAGAAGAATTTAATGGAAATCTGCGCACACTATATGGCCAAAAGTATGTGGACACCCCTATCAATTCGAGGAATTGCCTAATTAAGCCAAACCCATCACTGACACAGGTGTATAATTAATCACAGTCGTGTGAAATCTTGCAACATACTGCAGCAGATTGGGTGGTTGTGGGGGAAGAGGTTAGTGTCCCTATGCCTAGCACCATCATAGCATGCCATCTTTTCAGCCATTTACCATATTTTGTCCCTGCTTAGAGCTGCCTTGGTTAACCACAAGTGAAATGACTGTGAAGGTCAAAATGTCTGGAAAGAGGTTGAGGTATGAAGTGCTTGGCCACACAGACTTTGAGGAAGGCACCTGATCCCCCAACATCAATACCCAACCTGAGTGGCAGCAGATCCCGCAAGCAGTGCTCCAGCATCTAATGCGAAGCCTTCCCCGAAAAATGGAGGCTATTATAGCAGCAATGGGCCAACCAGCTTCATGTTAATACCCTTGTTTTCTGAATGACATGTTGGATAAGCTGGTGTGGACATACTTTTGGCCATATAGTTTTTATGCAATGTTCTTTTCTGTGCAATTAA
Source organism: Petrocephalus zakoni (assembly GCA_026774425.1). Classification (NCBI taxonomy): domain Eukaryota; kingdom Metazoa; phylum Chordata; class Actinopteri; order Osteoglossiformes; family Mormyridae; genus Petrocephalus; species Petrocephalus zakoni. The sequence goes on from JAODKN010000063.1 coordinate 16,997,919, forward strand.
TCACCTCTGTTCTTACATGATCCCATAGAGGTCCATCAGATGTTCTTCCTTCAGTCTTAAATACATTTGCTCTTAATGGTGGTTAACATGTGTTGTGTTTTTTTTTTCTTCTTCAGGACAGTGAGCTGGAGAAGATCACGAGGAGATTCACCATCGAGCTGGCAAAGAAGGGCTTCATTGGTTAGTCTGTCAGCCTGCTTGTGTGCATTTCTGCGTGAGGGATTAGGCTCTGCCCATGCCTGCTAGCTTAGCCGAAGCTCCCACCTTCCAGGATCACAGGCTAAAAGCTCCCAGAACTACAAGGGGAAATAGGACTTTCTATGGAAGCGTTTCCAAGAGGAGGAGCTTTGCATCCAAATTCCAGCGGAAAGTTTCTCTCTCCTTAGTGGCTTCTGGCCTGCTGCCTCATGTTCTCCCTGCGTGCTTTGGCTTCTCCCTGTTGCTATTGCATGTTATGAGGAGGACCTGTGAATCCTACCCTTGTGAAGGGTGGGGGGTGGTTAGAGGAATAGGTTTTCCTCTTGATCTTTTCTGAGGAACACGGCAGATGCCAGCCAGCACTATAAATACACTTTCTTGCTAAAGTGGTTTACCCTGGATCTGTCTGCATGTGACATAGGTCCCCTGCTAAGTTGTTGGTTGCTGGCTATTCCCGGGGCAGCCTGAGTGTTGCTGGTGCAGACTGGGCGAGGGGGGGTTAACATTTGCCAGGTGCCTTTTCCTCTGGCTGATGCTTCAGGGAGATATGGAAGATTGCTGACTGCTGTGCTTGCTGACTGCCAAGTGTGTGTGCTGTGCGATAATGACCCCCTGGTTCCGGCCCTCATGCCCCCGCCTGTACCCCCCGTTTCCTTTCAGGGCCCGGCATTGACGTCCCTGCCCCCGACATGAGCACAGGAGAGAGGGAGATGTCCTGGATTGCTGATACTTACGCCAACACAATGGGCCACCATGTATGACCAAGTCTCCTTGTTCTTTGTAGGATTTTGGCTTTTAGTTAGTAACATTTTTATTCATTTTCCAGGTTGTCCTCTGTACTGACTTATTAATTTTTAAAGCAGTCGTCTTGCGGTAAATACTTCTGACAGGTAATCTCTCAACATGTAGGCATACAACGAAACCTTGATATCGATAGTTTGATCAGTCTTTTTGTTGACTTGGTGAAATTAAATGAACCTGTTTACTGGCTGATAACCAAATGGCCCAGTGGTTGAGCCAATATTTACTTTGCTTCATTTATATAGGCCTTTGGTTATGAGCGGCCATCTCTTTCTAATCAGTCAGTGCGGTTGGCGGAGTCGCTCGCCCTGCATGCGCTGTCAGGGTCTGTCCGCATTATTGCGCGGTCAGCATTATTCGGTGACGTTCCTCTTTTTTACACCGCAGCCTTTGTGCTTATTTGGGACAAAGCTTTCACAGTTTCTTTACGGTCTGTTTTTACTGATGTGTGTCATCAAAATGTCTTTTCCAGTTTAAACTGCATCGCAGAAATGTGCTTCTATTCCTGGTTAATTTTGGAGCATGCGAGTCAGCTTTACATCTGCCCATATGGGTCGCGCTCTTGGACAGTCAGATCTGTCATTTCCTCCAGGCAGTAAAGCACCCAAATAAAGGACTGCCACTGCAAAGAGCCTTAATGAGGTGTTAGGAGAGCAGCCTCTGTGATTCTTGGCATAGACTTGTCTGGGGCTCTCCTGTCCTTTTTGTCGATTAGGTGAAATTAAATGAAATCCTTTTACTGGCTGATAACCAAATGGCCCAGTGGTTGTACTAATATTTACTTAGTTTCATTTATATAGGCCTTTGGTTATGAGCCGTCTTTTTCTGTTCCGTCAGTGCGGTGTTAGTAGCTGCTTGACCAGGTTGTGCCTCAGGCGGTGTTTCTCCCAGTGGCCCATCCCTCAGATTCGGGAAGATTACACACCCAGAAGTGCCAAATGGTGGCAGAGACATGAGCAATCACACTGTCTTTGTATTAGTCTGACTGCCCTCGAGGAGTCAAGCCACACACCTGTGTGTGTCCATGAGCACGTGTG
>JAODKN010000063.1:17008661-17020683 GCA_026774425.1 Petrocephalus zakoni
CAAATCATGCGGACAGCAAACAAGTACAACCTGGGCCTGGACCTGAGGACCGCTGCCTACGTCAATGCCATCGAGAAGGTCTTCAAGGTGTACAATGAGGCTGGCCTCACCTTCACATAGACCCCGCCCTCCCCGGCCCTGTGTCCGTCCAGCTGTCTATGCATACTCGAGGCTCCTCCATTACAGCGCCACCTGTACTCAGCGTTTACATATCGTCCACCCTGTAATTCATGTCTATTATGCGTTATTTAACCAGTCACGCCTCTCTTCTGTCTCTTAATGTTCTCTAGAAAGTCTGTCACGGGCCTGCCCCCGCCACCCAAACTGTCAGCACTATAAACCTCACTGTCTGTCAGATGCCCACGTGCTTCTCTGTTTATCTTTTGTCAGTTTTACATAAGGGGTTGTTATGCTGAAATTTGGCTTGCGGTTACTGGGGCTCTCGAGCCACCTGTCGCTGTCATGCAGCCTCTTACTGTCACTATTACCTGTTCATCCTGTGCAGAGGTGCTCGCTGGGCCATAGAGGGACTCCAGGTGAGGTCAGTTAGAGGATAGCACAGAGTGCCATGTCTCTCCTTCTGTGGTCACAGTCATTTGAAAAACATTTTAAACCCCCCGCCCCCCACCCCTGAATTTCAGAATTAATCTTCTGGTCAGGGGTTTCCTCTAGAGCACTTATGCATGAACAGGAATGCTTCAACATCCTTCACTGTTCTGTTTGTCAACGACAGATTTGTTTTATGTGTTTCTGTTGCTGTAGGAGGACGATGAACCAAAGTTAGATTTTAATTAGGTTACTGAAAATATTCTAAATAGCTCTAGTTTCAAGTTAATATCCCCACTTCTGAAACGTCGCCTTGGTTCCCGATAAAGGAATCGACAGCATCTGATCTTTGAGGTGGGGGGGGGGGGGATGTTCCTGGGAACAAAATATATATTTTTCTTTTTTTCTTGCCTTGATTGGAATGCTGCTTTGAGACTATTGATAAACATTTGTAATGCCTTTTTTGTTGAAAACATAAACGGACCGATGCAAAAGCGGCCTCTTGGTCCTCCTTCATACCCGTGTTCACATGGATCGGGTTGTACGATACAGCAGCACATAACCTACAGGCAGCATGTGCCAAAGGCTGATTATGCTGTGTATGTGTGTGGAGAGTGAATGGTTCCGTGGGTGGATGCATCGATACCGCATCTTTGCTTATATCCCGTCTGGGAGGCGGAAGAGCTCGCTGATTCTGCTCTTTCATTTGGTTTCACGGAGGACGCATCACAGTCTGCACTGCCAACCCGCGACTGGAACAATAACAGCCAAAACATTCTTGGTGGACTTGCTGAGCCATCATAGTGAATCTTTTCAGCCTTCCAGTTCACATCAGCAGGAGTCCAGTGCCTTTTCACTCTTAAACCCTGTACAGGTAGCACTATGCCCCACGTTCCCCATTTTTCTACGAATTGCACACCTCTGTAATATGTGTAACTTGGGTATATGTGCGATGAATGCTAATTAGCCCTTTCAAAGTATGTTCTGTACTGTCACATCTTTACTCAGTAAATAGTTCTGCACAGCCCCGCCTTTACTTGGTAAATAATTTTATTATCAGGAATGTTAGTGTATTGGGGTGGGCACAGCGGCTCTGCTAAATAAAAAATGTAAAATCTTTGGGTAGTAATCCATTAGTATGATGTAAGAGAGAGCGATAAGAGAAAAGCTGAGTGTTGGGCGGTAGAAAATTATCGTTTCAAGGAATCTTCTAATGTCCTTCTCATGTAATTGTGGCAGATGTTTGCTCTCGCTCAGGTTGGCATGACACCTCAAACAGCCCTGGGTTTTTCTGCTTTTATTGCTCAATTCAAAGTAAAGAAAAAACAACTCAAGCAGGAATGAGCCCGAAGCATACAGGTCCTCTGCTGTGGGACACTTGCAAAAGAGGGAGAGGAGTGCACAACACTGTTAGAGGATCCCAGTACAGGAACCAGTCCATATACCATACCACTGCACCTCAGATCCACAGTGCAAATCTCTCAGCTTTAGATCGTAAAATTTGCTCCAAATTGGTAAATATAGATAGGCTGGTTCTCCATCACCAGGACCGCGCCATAGACCAAAACCAAGAAAGAAGTATCCTGTACCCGAGATCTGCTGGAACAGGGGGGCAAATTGATTTGGGGATCTTCATTAGGGATTGACTGATCTTAGAACAGATTTAGAAACCAGGTAAAAATCTCCAGACATGAATTTGGAAACATTTTAGTTTTGATAATTACACAAAGCATGCTCGGTGATCAGCCAATGATCAGCTCTCTACCAGGCAAGCAGAGTAAAGCACCTTAATGCAGCCATGTTTCACCTGGACAATCCATATACTCTACAGCTTAAGCTTAATTTTAGGCGGCTCTGGTGGAGGGGGTCACTTCTTCTTGGACAGGGAAAGGGCAGTGTAGTGGATGGTCCTCTCAGCGCCTGGGGCTGCCGGTGTGGCTTACTGACGCAGCTCATCTGCCAGGTCCTGCAGTTCATCGCTGAAATCTGAGGGAGACGACGGCTGGTTAGTGAGTGCCTACTAACTCCAGTGAGTAAGAAACTCCTGGACTAGGCCCTTCAGCCTAATGGCACCGTGTCACAGAATAGCTACCTGATGCTTGCTTTTCTGCTGCCCCTTCTGCTTTCTTGGCCAAATTGGAAAGAGAGTCCTCCTTAGGTTTGGGGGCATCGCCGGGTGCCTGTTTTGCCGGGTCTGGCTTCTTGCTCTCCTGTCCCATGAAGCCTTTCACCTTCTGCTTGGCAACGTTCGCTGTGGCAGAAGTAATGGCATTCATTTAGCCGACACCTTCATTCAAGTGCAACGTGCCTTTTCTGGGAGAGAGCAGTCAGCCAGCCGCCTGGAGCCAGTGGGGGTTACGAGCCTTGCTATGGAGCAGTGGTGACTTCACTCTGCCAACTCCGTAAACCAGGTAAACCAGTGAGCTGCCAATCATAGGCACCTGCTGACCCACACACCACCCCCTTAACAGAGCGTTTAGTGTCGGCAGTGCATCCAGATGGACTGGTTAGGAACAGACGAGCCATAAGGCGCTAAATTACCATCCAACTTTTCCTGCCGTTAAGAAGTCCTGTACCTGTTGGTCCACATGCTTGAGATTCTGAGAGACGGGTCTCTTTTTAAACACCTGCCTCCTGAGTAGTGCAGTACCCTGCAGGCTCGATGTCCTCATCATCCCAGTCCACCTGCTTAATGTTTAAAAGCTGTACAGTGTGCCCTCCTACCTACAGCACTGAACTTTTCTCAAGGACTCAGCGGAGGTTAACAGAAATGCCAGTGATGCTTCTCGTGCATCGAGCTGCACAGAAAAACTGGATGACGGTGCTGCTGAAAGCGACGAAATTAAACTTACGCGGCGCGGAAGATCGATATGCTCTACTCGGCTTTAGGACCTATGTCTATTTCTAAAATCTGTTAATTACAGAAGCCGGTACGCATCCCTCAACAAAAAATGAAATGGCATTCAAGTTTCGCATGTAGAGGAGTGCACACAGACATGACAATGCCCTCCTAAAGGGCCACTTTGTGATGTCAATTGCTAACACTGCCCTCACCAGCTCCCCCCGCGCTCTTACCGGCTTGGTCGACAGCCTTGTCAATCATGTCCGCATTGCCGCCCAGCTGTTTCTTCAGGAATCCTGACATTTCTGTGAGCGATGTCTGAGCACCTTAGCAGAGCCTGCCTGGGTCAGGGGTGAACTTCTGCTCTTATACAGGTTGCTGCTATCAGACCCTGGGGACACACCCCATGCTGTCACCTCATAGGACAGCAAAGGAGGGGCGGAGTTTGTGTCAGTAAAGCATCATTCTGCCTGTGGCCATTGCTGGGCACCGTCGGCCGGGGGGGGTGTCCCGCTCTGCCGGTTTCTCCTGTTTGAATGCTCCGGCTCAAATGGGTGTGCCACCTCTTTTGTATTTTCTCTTCAAGCAACAGGCCACAGGAGCCCCTGAATAATTTACCGATCGATGCAAAAGTGATTAGCGGCTGAGGGTGACAAGAAGAATGCATGGCATGACAGGGGAGTGTCTGTCAGGGCCTGCTTTCTCTGCCTGTGGGTGCGGTTTGGAACCCTGGGCTGGTCACCATGGGAACATTCCATGTAAATAAGATGGCGAGGACCCTGAGCCTTGCCCTGACTGCCGATCCTGGCTGTAAACTTTGTTGTTTTTAATTTGCATAAAGGGATGGATACATTCTTTTTTATTAGGTGACTAGAGGCATTGCTAGGATCTGAAGACATCTGGGGGGGGGATGGATTGCCACTTTCAATCATAGTCAGCTAACTTCTTTTTTTTTTTTGCTGTTAGGCAACTGGGATAGTTCAATAAAAATATACTAAGCCCAGGCAAATTTTGCACGGTGTTATTTTTCAAACATAAAGAGCCACTAAAGGCCATCACATCTAACAATAATAACCTCATTTTTGTTATATCAATTGATCGTTTCCAATAATAATGTAATCAATCAGAACACCACGTTAACTGGGGTGGGACATACCTAATCCCAGTCATCTAGGCTATCCAAAAATCCTTATGTAGTCTCATTCTTGCATCCTCCTGTCTTTTAAATCTATATTAGGATGCTTCCGTTTCTTTTTGAACTAGGGTGCCAACCTCCCTACTAATTCTTTGCTCTGGAAAGTGGACAATTAGGGCTGTCAAATAAATTTTTTAATCTCAATCATTTGCACACTTTTGGGGATTCGTGGATTGATTAATCACGTATACAGTGATGGGGAAATACCACGGAAAACAAGATTTTATAGTCTGTATATTCTGGGTAGAAATTAATTCAGTGTAGTGAAAATGCATATATCAGCTTCCCACGAGACGCCGCTAACTGCTCTGAATTTACCTGTGAATTCTGGCATTCTGTGCAAAGTCATGAGCAAAGCTTTTGATATGGGTCTCTGATAAAAATCTTTGCCATGCGGGCATGGAAAGAAGATGTATGCTGGTGGAATGGAAATCCCTGGGTCATTTAATATGCTTTTGCGTGGTGTTGTTTCATTATCCTGTTACTCCTGTTTTCATTTCGCGTGCGAGTCTTTGACTTTTATCACTCTTGTCCTTTGTTTTAGCAAGGGGAGGATGAGGGAAACAGGGCGTGGGAGGGCGTGTGAGGGTAAACACTGCTGAGCACACGGCCCCTAATTGGTATTCCCCCAGCCTGGCATGGCAAGACAGCTGTCCAGGCCAGGGGTGACAGAAGCCGTTTCTGGACAGGACAGACTCTCCTCGGAAGACGTGCCCTCTCTCAGCTCTTGCGGGTTTAATTTTCTCCACCTCTGTTTCTAATGGATGAGAACCTGCTGTAAATCTATTTACTGCCACACCGGCTGGGTGGTGCAGGTGGAGCAGCTGAGTGCCTGCAATTTTACAGAAGTTGCCATGACACCTGCACACACTGGCGATGGATGTTTTGGTGGTGTTACGCCTGCGGTCCTCCCTTTCCTCAGGCTAACCTCCAACAGGCTCTGGTACATTCTGTCGCCTTTCCATTGTGTTCCCCGCCTTAACAACACCGAGAAAACCCCTCCAGACCTGCATTGCAGAAACATGGCTGGTAGGTTTTAATAAGTGTTAACATATTAAAGGTGATTGCAGTTATAGGTACTGCCCTCGTTTTTCTTTCTGTTTCAGGAAAGAACACAATGCTTAGACAGTTGTTCACACCCAAAAAACAGGAAAATATGAAGTGTGCATATTTTCGGAGGCCTCCTGTGAAAAGATATTGTTCTTTTTAGCTTCCTCCTGAGATTCTGATCTTACTAGCCAGACTTTCCCTTTTTTTCGCATATTCACCTGATTGTGATTCAACAGACTAAACACAAAAAAAAGCCCTTCACAGGAGTAGCGACCTCCCTCTAGGGGGCGCCAGTGAGTCACATGCTGTTTTTGAACCTGTGGGTAGCGGTTATTATGGTTTTGATTTTTAATTTAGTTTTTATATTAATATTATTTCAATTTTCATTTGAAATCTAGTTTAGTTTTAGTTTTCAGTGTGGTCTTATTAATCTTTATTGGTTTTGATTTTAAACACAAGTAATTTTACTAAATAGACAGCTGTTTTATGTGTCTGATATTCAGAGAGATGTATTCATTATTAATGATGAAAGATAAAAAAATCTTAATTTTCGTTAAATAGTACATATAACCTTTAAATTGTATTTTGTGATGTGATGTTCATTTGAAAGGCAGTATTAGAAGTACCATTTTACATAATGCAAATATGATTACTTTATTCAAATTATGTTTCACAATATAGGTCAACTTTTCACATTGATGCATTTCTGAACAACGGTTTTTCAAACCAGCTTTTTATTTCAAAATGCTTCTTTCATAATAATGGCGTGCTCTGTCAATCACTTTGAGGAGGGTAGGATTGAGCTTGTGTTTTGATCAAGTGTTCTGCAGGTGTCTTCACTGTGGTTTAAGTCAGAACTAGTTCCATTACAGAAAAAAATAATATATGGCCCGCCGTCGGGATATAAATCGTGAACCCTGAGGACAGATTTACGGTTCCCTAACATTGGGGCAGGCAGGTGGTGTTGTGGTTAGGACTGTGACTCTGTAATCAAAAGATCACAGGTTCGACCTGCAAATACCACTGAGGTGCTCCCTGGGTGCTCACATAGCTATGTCACATGGGTTAAATGTAGAGGACACATTTCGTTGTTGTGGTTGATGACAGTTAATCTTTCCTAGTGGTTAACGTATGCGTAAACACAAATGAGTCTGGTACAGTACAGTCCAGGGGATCCTACTGGTGAGCTCACACTATAACCACCCATGGGATTAGTGTTCAGCATCTGCTGTGAGGGTTAGGGATGCTTGAGTTCAACTTTCTTCTGAAGTCCTGGAATGCAAGACATGCAGCCTGAGGCTTGGAGGCTCTCTGGCTGGCCACACTGGCCCGGTGCTTAATCCTGCATTGTGCAAGTAAGTCATATTTCGCACTGCCTACATCTCATCATGGGGTTTCCTCCAGGTACTCTGGTTCCCCTTCACAGTCCAAAAACAAGCTGATGCTTATTGGGGTTGCTGAATTGCCCATAGGTGTGTGACTGAATGGTGTGTGAGTGTGCCCTGCGATGAGTTGGCCCCCCATCCTGGGTTGTTCCCTATCTCATGCCCGTCGCCTCTGGGATAGGCTCTGGACCCCCTGCGACCTAGAAGGATAAGCGGTTTCAGAAAATGGATGGATGGATGTTACAATTCCTGCAGCAAGGTGTTTTGGGCATCTTTATTTGATGAAATTCAATGGAAAACTGCACGGAATATACAAAATAGGTACTGCATCAATAATCAAGTTAAAGGAGTATCTTATAGAGTGTTACACAGAATGTATCCAGTGAAACGGGTTTTAAACAGGTTTACCTTAGATACTATAAGCACATGTGCCTTTTGTGAGATTGAGGGAGATATTATTCATGTTTTTTTTCCCCAGTGTATTTATTTGCGATTGTTTTGGACAGTCATGCAAAACTTTTTTAATGACAAATTGAAGAACTTTGTTTAAATTGGCTTATTTGATGTAATTTTATATTTTAGCTGGACCGACATAAAGCAAAACAAACTATGTTATTCAATTACAGATGGTCCCTGAGTTATGATGGGGTGACTTATGATTGGCTGACAACAGCCAAACGACCTATTGGTAAAAATATTTTAAGTTTTGCGCAGCAGGCAAACTTAGTGGCAAATGCGGTACAATACGTTGGGACTCTGCCAGGATGTACGCATCTCTCCGGCCTTGTGAGATGCCTCACTCTTGCCAGCGATCGACATAGTTCAGTCGTCTTGGTGTTAAAGCACATATTTTTGTGTTTTTGGTGTTTCAAAGCCCAATTTTATTGAAAAAAACATTATTACAGTAAAATTATTAACAAATTAAAGTACACTACCCAATACTGATCACCATTCTTTAAGACTCCTGGGTAGGCTAGGACGTCTCAACTTACAATATTTTCAAGTTACGACGGGGTCATCGGAATGCATCGCCATTGTAAGTCAGGGACTACCTGTACTATTAGTTTCTTATCCAAAAAACAAAATAAGTTAATACTAGATGTAGTTTTTCATATTTTCTGAGGAATTCAAACAATATATACATACAAATGTCCAAAAACAGAAAGGCACAGAAGACATATAAGGTAATTAGAGACTTTCAAACTCTGTCATTTCTTCTTCCTCTTTGTCTTATGCACATTTCAGACCATGTAACACAAGATATTTCTGAAGCTTTTGGCCTTAGATATCTTACAGTCATGTGCTCCTGACTAACTGTTACAATACGATGTTATGCTTATATCTCTACTACAGCATTATGACATATGATTTATATGTATTAGGTAATGTTATGTGAGCTGCCAGCCTTTAGGGGGGTGGGTTATTGTTGTTCCACAGGAATGTTAACTGGGCCCGTCTCTGCATGGTCTTGTTGACTGCTACCATTTTCCTTTTCTGTTCTGTTATACAAATAATCCAGTAAAGATCGGACATACCATCGACTTACTCAACTGCTGCGACATAACACTGGCAACCAGGTAGATTGCACTTTAAGGCACCTTACTTATTGAATGTGGCAATTGTGTTTCAGCTTGTGCGTGCTTGCTTTCATTAGAGTACAGTCATACCCCACCTTACATCATTAATCAGTTTCAAGAGCCTCGTCGTAAGCCGATTTTTGACGTAACACAAAAATAAGGCCTTAAAGATGCCTGAGAAGGGCTAATAAATAGACAGTCATTTCCATTGATGTAAATGCCCCTTTTAATTCATTACAAAATTCTGTGTTCACTTTGCAGTCTTGAATGTCAATGTTCACCTAGTATTCAGAAAAACAAAATAGAAATTACTGTAATAAAAGTGACTACATAAAATATTTTGTTCTGTTTCATCAAAACGAATAACATAATTTACGCAAGTTTCATTGTTATAGCTATTATTAATACACTTTCTAAAAGAAAATTTCCTTCACTTCCTTCTTTTCAAGTAATATGGATGTGACATAAAGCTGCAAACAATGACCACAAGAAATTAATTACTGCAGACAAGCGACGTAAAGCCGAGTTTTACGTATGATGAATTGACGTCTACCAGGTTACTGCTGTATTTTTTTGTTGTTGGAGTTTATCTAGCTGGCTTGCTTTGAAGAGGTGTTGGATGTGACCATGACCACATTTGAACACTGAGGAATTTTCGCAAGATAAAGGGCAGTCCTGGCAGGAGTATTCTGAGAGACTTGAATGTTTTTTTGCTGCCAATGACACTGAGGACAGTGCGAAAACAAGAGCGGTTTTGTCAAGCATGTGTGTGTCTGCTACATATTCGACTGCTTGTTCCATATTAGCACCTCGGCTGCCCTCTCAGGTGCCTTGCGGTGACATAGTAGCCTGCCTGTGTCGTCATTACAGCCTGGTTCCATCTCTTATTGTACATTTTCATAACTGCAAACAGAAACCAGACTATTGCAAACGATATTGCTGAGCTGAGGGAACTGTTGGTATATTATGAGTTTAGTGGTCAGCTGGACAATATGCTGCAAGATTGCATCATCTGCGGTGTGTTACACACTAATCTGCAGCACCACCTTCTGGCTGAACCTCATTTAACCTTCTCGCTGGTTGAGGAGAAGGCTTTAGCTGCAGCCCCACACCCTGTCCTACAGTTGGTTTCAGTCTGCTGTTTGCCATTCCTGTAAAAAATGGGGTCACACTTTGCATGCCTGTATAACAAAAGCATGTAAAAATGTTATAAATGCTATAAGCCTTACCAGAGAATAGACCCATATAGTGTTTCAGTAACAGTCAATGGGAGGAAACTACAAATAGAGGTGGACTGTATGCTCACTGATCAGTGAAAATAGTTACCAGGCTCTCTGGCCTATTCATGCACCTGTGCTGATTCAGAACATTCACATTTGAGGCAGTGGTCGAGCACACCCTGAAAGATGCTGGGGAGAGTGGTTGTTGGTGGTGCAGGGATATGGCACTAGTCTGCTGGCCTGAGATTGGTTTGCAGCATTAGACATCAACATTACAGGCGTCATCCTGGTGCAGCAGCAGTCATTGTTGGCCATCATAGACAGAAATGCTGATGTTTTTACAGAGAAACTTAGGGCATGTACCGTACAGGTTCTGCAGTATTCATTGAGGTCGACACCCCTGTAGCATCCAGGTTTTTAAATGCTCGCGAGGTGACAACCGCTGTACAGCCAACACAGCTGTCGAGCCTCAAGGGGCTGGTTGGACAGGAGGGCCCTCTCTGGGAGACTGAGACACCCCCCTTCCCCCTCCTGTGACCCTGCTGACATCACCGGTCACCCTGGGACTGGGGACAAGGATGGTCCATGTCCAGGATGGGAGACCGGGTCCAGGGTCACACCTGAGGGGTCCCATTACAGGTCCTCTGGAGGATCCTCCACAGGGTCGCCCCCCTCAGGCCCCCCTCAGGCCAGCAGAGGGTCTGGTTTGGGGCAGGAGGCCAAGTAGGTGAGCAAGCAGGAGCCGTCTGGGAGACAGCCACAGGCAGGATGAGGCAGGCAGGAGGCGTCGGGGGGATGGCCACAGGCAGGACAAAGCAGGCCCAGGTGAGGAGCCAGGCGACGAGGAGGGCCCGGGCGAGGAGCCTGGCGAGGTACCCGACTATGAGGCAAGACCAGGCGAGGAACCTGACAGGCCTCGGCGAAGAACCTCGGCGGGCACATCTAGAGACTAGCAGGACTTTGGGGGTACATCTGGAGACTGGCAGGGCTTGGCGGGGACACCAGGCGAGGCGCGGGACTGAGCATGGACACCAGGCGAAGCGCGGGACTGAGCATGGACACCAGGCGAAGCGTGGGACTGAGCAGGGACACCAGGCGAGGCGCGGGACTGAGCAGGGACACCAGGCGAGGCGCGGGACTGAGCAGGGACAAAAATAGTATGCACTGAACTTGTATACCCAAAGTAAACGTTTTTGCTAAAATCTGTACGTACACGGTTTTCATTATACCATTATAGTTTTTCTACTTAGATAAAAACCCTACAATATATCATCTTGCATACAGTATTGCAATATATCGCAATATATTGAATCGTAATTCCAGTATCGTGATATGTATTGTATCGTCAGATTCTTGCCCATACACAGCTCTACTCAAATGTATTCACTACACTCAAATGGCTTCTTCAGTTACCAGATCTCAATCCAATACAACACCTATGAGATGTGGTCCGTGATGTTATCTTGCCAACATCGACCATGAGGAATGTTTCAAGCACCTAGTTGAATCTATGCCATGAAGAATTAAGGCAGTTCTGAAGGTAAAAGGAAGTCCAACCCAGTACTAACACGTTGTACCTAATACAGTGGCCATTGAGTGTATGTCCATCCATCCATCCATTGTATGCTGCTTATCCAAGGATGGGTACTAACACGCCAAGGATGCCAAAACCTCCTTCTCACTAGCCTCTTCCTCTGGCTCCACTGAATACTAGGGGTGTCAAAATTGATCGTTTCTACGATGCATCGCGATGCAGACGAGGACGATTCGGTATCGGTTCAGTAATAGACTATAACCGATTATAACGTACTGATGCTTTTCTGACGACATTTGCCACATACATGCTTTGTCACAGTAGAATATAATGGCTTAGGGAGGTGGATCTCGAGTGCGAGTAATTAAAAATGCTCCAACTACTTTAAAAGCTGAAATCTGGGCACATTCTAGCTTTTATGAATAACCTGGTAAGCACGACCTGGAGAAGACACACGCTGTGTGTAAATGTGTGTGCCACGCACAAATAAAATATACAGGAGGTAATACCACTAACTTGAGAAACCATGTTAGCCGTTTTCACCCTGAGCTGTTAACATCTGTCAGTGCCAAGGTGGACCCAGCTCAGCCAAAAATAGATCAAATGATATCAACGTTGCCGCCCAACTCGGAGAGAGGGCAAAGAATTACCAGAGCAGTGGCAGCTTTTATAG
>JAODKN010000063.1:17023357-17037293 GCA_026774425.1 Petrocephalus zakoni
TCTCACCAAGGAATTGTATAATCTTAGCATTACCTCCCTTGACTTAAACTCCACACACCTGGAGATGTAACCCAACAACCTATTGGCTATTTAATTGCTTCCCCGCACTGGCGAGAGTGGGACATGGAAGCATCAACATACATACCAAGGTCTTTCTCAAAAGAGGGTGAATACTCTTTCTACTTTGCCACACGTAACTGTAATACTGCTACGTCAGCCTAGGCAGAATGTTAGCATAGCTATAACTTTGTTCTTAACATTGTAACAAGAACATTGTAATTATTTTGCTTCTTCATCAAGAAATTACTTTACAATGCTAGCTTCTTCATGCAATTTTTATCAAGAACTCCAAACAGCAAGCTGAGCAACTCATACATTTATTTGTAATGGATTTAAATTTTACATTTTTAACTTAAGTATCGATTAGATATTTGTTTTGCTAATCAAAAGTAGGCTACAGGCAGTACAAATGCCTCCTTTCAATGTCAGTGTTACAGATTTCGTAAGATTGTCTTCTATTCCCCTGCTAACCTGGGGTACGTTTCCCAAAAGCATACTGTAGTTGCTAACAATGAAAGCAACTTAAATAGATGGAACCATGTAATTGAACGATTCCAACTATGTAAGTTGCTTATGGGAGCTTTTGGAATAGGAATAGGAATAATACTTACCTTCTTAGCCTGTTAGTAATACATAACCCTCCTTATTCTTCTAGGCTGAGGTAAAGTGAAATTTTCATTCACTGCACCTTTAACTCACCTGATCCCCAAGGAAATAGTGCCTTTAAATCTGACGGGATTACCGCGTATGTGAAATTCACATCTTTGATCTGACGTTTTATTAAAAATAAATAAAATGCCCGTAGCACTTGTATTTCTGAAAAGCATCTTGTTGTTATGACAAATAATTAATTTCCTAGTTGAAAATATTTTTTAAATTTTTTTATAAATACTGTATTTTAAAATAATTATAATTATAATTATATTATAAAATAGATTTTTTTAATCTTCCGTTTATGGTTTTTTAATTCAGATTCACATTCTGAAATTGAGCTTGTTTTTCTGGACTCAGACTCGACGACCCAGCTCCCTAACTCAATGACCCCCTGTTGAACTTCGTCTTGAATATGCACTCAATTTGTTAAAGATATTTGTCTTGACTGAGACTCGTTGTTATCGAACACAAAGATGATGTGGACACCTGATGTTGTGGCCCCATGTTGGAATGTCTTCTCATTATCTTGGACCAGAGAGAAACATTTTCAGGAAGGCGACTTCTTTTGATGATACGCCAGGAAGCAAAATCATGACACTGTGTTTGGACTTAAACAAAATTGTCTTTATTTCAGTTGTACAGTTTATAAAATCGGCTGTCTGCTCTGATGCCTGTAATGTGCATGTAAGTGTATATACATTTGGGGATGTATATAGTACGCTGTAGGTGCATTTGCGTATGTATGTGAGCGATAAGGTGACATGCAGTCTTCCAGCCTCACGGCAGTATTGTAAGGGCTCAGTTTCAGTGAGCTGAACTCGATAGAGCTGGGTGAGCGCCAGGGTTTGATGTTTTGGGACCGGCTGCTAGAAGGACAGCGATGTGGTGGAGTGAAGCTGCTTGCTGGAGGTTGAAGACATTCTCTCTGCTGTGAAAAAGTCCACATCCTACAGAAGGTGAATCCTTCTCCTCTGCCATATCACGCTTGATGCTTCCCTTTGACCAGACACCATGCACACACCCATTTTATACTGAAAGGCCGTCTTGAAATCCCAGGCTGTCACTTAACATTATGGCCATGTCACAATCCCATCCAGTACCAATCGAATAACTGGTGGCAGACAAAGCCCCACAAAGCCTGGATTTACAGCCCACTTCCTCTGTAAACCCAGCTACATTAGGGGATTGTGCCAGGCCTTATAACACTTAAATTCATAGTCTGGCTCAGCCCGTAGTCCCATTGACCCTGGATTGGGTTTAATTAGTTAAGATGGGCTTAATGTCATCATTTGTCAATATTCACCATAAAGCAAACTAAGGCAAGTACATATATTGTGTATTAGCTCAGGTGTTAAATTCTCTACCAACGTGCATAATATTCAGAGATCTTGAACTGCTGCACTTATAACACAGCGAGGGATAAATGTACGATTGTCCGGCATGTGTGTCCCAGATAAATAGCCCCCCCCTCCCCCCACACCCACCCATGTGACTGTGGATGCAAGTGGAGGGAGGGTGGGCCACCAGACGGGGCAATGATAGGGCTCAGAAGTGAAGCAGTAGTGAGGGCATGGGGTCAGCAGTGATTGGGGGAGGTTGCCTTTGATAAAATCACAAAAATAACACGAGCACAGAGAGACCTGAAGCTTGGGGGGGGAGGCTGTAGGGTGCTGTTGAGTGCCCGGCAGGTGCTGTAGGGTCCCCTGCAGATGAAGGACAGGGCTAAAGGTGTCGATGCTGCCGGCCTAATACTCCTGGGGGGGAAGGGGGAGTCAGTTCTGAGCAGGGTTATTATTGTTAATGATACAGTAAACCTACTAACGTAACAAAACATTTTCATAAACTGAAATAAAACAAGAAACAAAAATAAAAAGACTGCAAGTAAACGAAAATGATAAATATTGCTTCTGAAGCTAAATGAAATGGAATAATAACAGACATCAAATACTTTCTGTTACAGTTTTTAAATACTATTCAGCTAAAATAATGATTTGGGTATCTTTAATTTGATTATTAATGATAATAATGAATAATTTTGAGGACATTAGTACATAATATGCACTGTGTCTTCATGGTGCTACATTTCGGTTGATGATTAGACATGTAAAACTGCTGTACAACTTTCAATCTATCAATTGAAATAAAATCGAATAAAACCACACTCAAAACTAAAACTAAATTGGAATTCAAAGATAAACTAAAATAAAAAAAACCATAACTACAGTAATTGGTTTAGACTTATGGTTTTGTCTCCTGTGATATATTAACATGCTCCAAAAATATTCATGACCACTCCAGAATAACCAAAGTAATGAGTGGCGACTGTATAATGACAGTGGCCCAGAGAAGCTGAGCTCCCCCCCACTGACAAACAGGCCTTTGTCGTTGCAAAACTCTGTTTATTTCTTGGTAGAGGGAGTGTGGCATCAGGTTGTTTCAGGTGCAGTAGGATGTTGGATGTAAAGTGTGTAAGGTACAGTGTGTGTGTGTGTGTGTGTGTTTCTCTTCCCCACCCTGACTTGCCTGCTCGCCGCTGTTTCCAGGCTGCTCCTCAGTTCCTCCGGGCTGCGATATGTCTGCCTGGATGAGGCATAGAAGCAGCCATTAGCCTGGGAGTCACCAGGAAGATTGAGCTACAGTAAAACCCCCATTCCACCCAGTTCCTGGTGGTGAAGCCATCACAAACATGATATTCTGAAACAGCACCATGTAGGAAGCCAGCTGCCAATCAGTGAGGCTTTGGCTGACAGGGACACGGGCGTATGGCAGAGAGAATGAGTCTCTGAGGGCAGAGTGGCCCTGCACAGCGTGTCAGCAGAGAGGAGTCATGTTCAGAGCAAATGAGAGGTTAGCCACCCAAAGCCTGCTTGTGTCCTTCCCACCCACGTGCTTCCCTTCATCCCCGGCCAAGCCGCAGCACACGTGATTTCTCTGGCCCTAAATTTCATTTCCAGAAGTACCGCCTGTCCATAACAAGTGTGCTGCCAAAGTGAAAAGCGTCTCCGTTAATGAGATTACTGAGCAATAACGGAAATGAGGTCCCTGTGGTGAGCCATCCCCCTTTACAAAGACACACACACACTCACATACACACACAGGCCAGCGTACCTATCTAAATGGGGACCGTCCTTTCATTTCTATAGGAAAAACCCTAATCCCAATCATGACACCCTTAACGCCTACCCACCCCTAACCTTAACCATAAGTAACCAACCCAAATACACTTTTGGCACTTTTGATTGCATTCACAGGTTTTTAGAAAAGAGACCTGAAAAATGTCCCCAACAGTAAGGAAGTTTCAGGTTTTACCATTTTGGTCCCCAAATGTGATCTATGCCAACCAACACACACACACATACACACACACGACTGACATTGTAAGTGGGAGCAGGGATTGAGGCAGAGAGACATGAATAGGGGAGTGGGGGGGGATGATGTGGGCTCAGAATAGAAGACAGAGGTTTTTAATTACAGCACAATAGACATCCTGTTTTTAGAAACACAAGAAGAGGACAGCGAAAGCCGTGCACACACACAATGTAGTCATGCCACTGGAGAAACGCACACAGACCCACACACGCACGCCATGGGGAGGACAGGCTCATGCTGCCCCTGGGGCCCGTGTGCGCCGACCAGGGGCTGCCCTCGCCCTCGCCCCCGGCCCACAGCCTCCCGCCTCCGCTCCATGGGCCACTGCAACCCGGTGCCACCATCGCCCCCGACCCCAGCCCCCCGCCTCCGCTTTGCGGGGTCAACCTGACCCAGGGCCGCCCACGCCCCAGGCCCACATGCTTACCGTCCCCGCTCCACGGGCCACCCCGATCCGGCTCCCTGTTTCTGTTTGCCAGAATGTGACCATGCAGCATGTGGAACATTTCATGTTTAATTGTCTGGGATTTTATTGAAATACAGCCCATAATAACGGAGCTTTTTAAATGGATTGCAATCTGATAGATTCTCAGAAAAAATGAAACACATGAAAACTGAGTGAGGTTTAGCAGAAATAAGATGCCAATGTAGTGTGACATAAGAAGAATATTAGTGGGGTTTGAATCTGAATGTGTAAAGCTTATTTAGTTTATTAGTAAAGGTATAGCAGTGATGCTGCCCCTGGATGGGACCCAGATTAATTTGGTAGGGCAGAAAGCTTTGCATTCAAACCCCAGCCCCCCAGTCTCAAAAGGCACCTTATCGACTTGTTCTTCCTGCCACCAGCCACAGTGAGGTTTCCGAAGGGGACAGACAGGACAGATTAACAGGTTAAAAGTTCATCATCAGCTGGTTCATTGAAGAGACAGTGTCACCTTGGTAAGTGGGTAGCTCTTATAGGTCAGCAGTATGTGGGGGGGGTGGGAGAACTGCCCCCCTCCTCCCAAGACAGCCCCCAAGTATAACCCTGCCTCAGGAACAGTGCTGTCCTTGCATTTTCTAGTCGCTTATAAGGTGACCCTGAGTCCTGCACACATGCAGGAACTTCTCCCCACATTGTCACCGACATTGCTGGCATCGGGTGTAGCAGGCATGCAGAAAGAGGGCCTCGGACAGCCTCAGAACTCACCGGATTCACCAGGCCGCTGGACAAGGCCACATTCTCCACCCCCTCCACCGTCTTCTGGGAGATTTCATTGGCGCTGGTGACTGCCGCCTCCCCCACAATGTTAGCCTGCTCAGTAGATTTCATCGCCACTGAGACGAGAAAAAAAAACAGCCTTCTTGTGATTTTGTGAGTCCACAACAATCAGGCAGGCACACTTCAGTACAGATGCAGGCTGGAGCTCAGTTATGGCTTTGAGGGGTTGAGCATGAGCGGGACAGAAGTGCAGGGCGCTAGTGTGTCCTACGACCCAGCTCTCGTACCTGTGTTCACGCTGGTTACCATCCCTTCTTTGGTCTTTGTACCTGTAGTAGAAATAGGAGGACAGAGGTAAGATCCCAGAGTTATTTACTTTTGGCTAAAAGCTGGTTATCAGAAGCCTCATGTTGTATCCTGGGTGACCTGCCCTGGCCTCAACAGCTCATTCTTCCTGGCTCCACTCCACAGGCTCCTCCCCTGATCTAGCTCCACCCACTGGCCCCTCCCCCTGATCTAGCTCCACCCCACATGCCTCTCCCCCTGGCCTAGCTCCACCCCGTGGGCTCCTCCCTCCCTCCCTCGCTGCCATCCCTCTACTACAAAGGCTCCTTGAGAGAAAGGCTCCTAGCTGCTGCACATGCCATCCAGGACTTAGTCCGTTGGTGGACCTGCCCACTGCAGCCCTTGGATGGCCTGCCATCGACTGTATGGCTGAACAAGCTATTTTCCTGTTCCCCTGCATGCTACACGCTAATGGCAGATGCCAGAGAAAGACAAAGGGTGCTTTGAGTGACAGTGAGTACTGAGTGTGCTTGCGGTGCAGGGTGGGGGGGGGGTGAAGTGGCAATGAGCACTGCGTGAGTGGAAGTAAGTATCTTGGCCAAGATACCAACCCACTCCATAGGGATAGTAAATGGCATTTGGGTTTCTTTTTCCGGAAGCCCTTATGAAGCTCATCGTCTGCTCCCTGCCAGCTTTCAATGCCCAGCCTCTGCTGATGATGAAATCTATGTGCTGGGCATTGAAAATTAATTGCAGACGCACAGCACAGTGGCTGAGTGTCACCCCGCTTTCCATCTTCAAAGTTACTGCATAGTTCCCCATGGCCATTCCTCCTGATGCTTTGTTCCTGGTCCCCATGACCCTGTCACCAGCGGGGCTGTTAGGCTGATTTCAGGTGGCAGGGTATTTATTTAGCAGTATCCATAGTACCCTACAAGCAGTGTCAGCCAGTCCATAGAGCAAGGCTTAATGGCCTTGGTCAAGGGCAAAGGTGAAATCATTCTCCGGACCACGGGATTTGAACCGACAAACATCTGCTTACAGGTACAGAGTTAGCACAGGCTAACCCACAGAGCCTGTGCTGACCTTGCTAACCCTTCGCCCCGCTGCTCACCTTGTGGTCCCCGTGGTCTGTACCGGCTTATACCAACTAAAATATGCTGCCCAAATCCAGCCCAAATCATCCAATGTGTGCCCGTACCACTGTACCCTGCGCTGGGCCTCTCTGTACGTTCTACACAAACCCAGTAGTGGATGGAGCAGAAATGAGAGTAGCTGGTTTGATGTTTTCTTATAGCACATGATGGCAGCAGTCCCCCTGGGGGCTGAGCGGAGCATCGCATCGATCCATTGATCTGCCAAGGGGCGGGGGGGACAGATGGAGAGCATGGTGACGAAAGAGCCCATTTCTGGGACGCTCTGGCAGAGGCAGCAGGCTGGATTAGTACAGATTGTCTGAGTGCCTGTCTGACTGAAATATGGTTTAGATATGGGGGGGGGTGAGGCGTGGTGTATCGACTGGGCCCCCATCTTCCCGGCAGCCACATGTGGCGGCATGTCGGTGGCCTCCGGGGTGGGTTACTGGTTCTGAGTTAGTAGTCCTGGGGTTAGTTAGCATGTCTGGAGGTGTGATCCTGTCAATTTCCAGTGACCAGGTCTGCAGTCCCAGTCATGGGCCAATGAAAAGGGCTTTGCCATGGAGCACAGTGATGCAGCAGAACCGCGGCGCAGTGACGGTGTGATGAACGCCCCTCTGCGGTTGCCCCAAGGCATTGTGGGTAATGCATTTAGGTAAATGGCCCATGTCACTATCTACAACCACCGTGACCCTGGGGCCAAGAGCAGCTTGAGGTAAATTGAAAATCTCTTTCTGTCTGCGTCCCTGGTGCCACCCAACTGGAACTTTTCCTCCAGTTACATTCCGACTAAGTCCCACTGAAGCAGTCTCAATAGAAATTCTACAATTGCCTAGACAGAAACGTCCCACTCAGCACTTAGGGGCCGCCCTTAGAGTGGTCTGCTTTTACCCAGCCGAGGTTACACGATGCTCCCCTGCCCTCCCCACATCACACCGACACCACCTGGGCCCTGTGCTCCAAGCGCCCCCTGTAACCTGCAGGTGGCACATGGCGATACCCCTCCAGGCTTGGGGGGTCTACAGCAGTTAGCGGCTAGCCGGCAGCCCGCCACCCTACTCACCCACATACATGACGCCCTCCTTGGTCTTGGTGGCCGCCTCCTCCACCCCAGCCTTGGTCTTCTCCGCAGCAGCAACCACCCCCTCCTTGGCGATGGAGAAACCCTTCTTCAGAACGTCCATCCTGCCGTGGCCCCTGTCCCTGTGCCTGCGTGCGGCTGCGTCTGCGCCTGTGTGCGGCTGCGTCTGCACCTGTGTGCAGCGCTGTGTGAGTGTCACGGGTGCGGTGCGTCCGATCGGGGCAGGGAGCGTGGCAGGCGAGGAGCGAGAGCGGGCGACCGGCTGAGGAGGAGACGCAGGGCGGAAAGATGGATCCTACTGGATGCTGCAGTGTATTTAAGTGCCCCCCCCTCCCCCCGCCCCCTCCCCTCCTCCCTCCCCCAGTGCATACGCGGACAGTGGACACACACTCCAGCTGCAGCGTGCGGCTGGGTGTCTGCATATTTAATGCACAGGGTGTGCATGAACCACTGGGGGCCACGGTGTCCCACTGACTGCCCTGTGGCTGCCCCAATCACAGACACCCACTGACCTCACAGTAATCAGTGATAACCTTCATTAGGGCTTTTTTATCTGCAGCCAGTGCGCCGACGGTGTCTCCGGGACTCGGGGCAGAGCCCAGCTCACAGGCAGCAGCACAAAGATCCTCGAGCTAAATTTAGCCTCGTTGGCTCCTGCTGCCCCACCCCCCCCCAAGGGACTCGTCTCCTCTCTCCTCCCATGCACTCTCCTTCACTTTGTGCCTATCCCTGCTGGTTACAGGGCAGGGCTCCCCCAAAAGGCAGGGGGGGGAGGGAGGTTATTAAACTGATGTGGTGGACTGGACCTTGCCCTCGTGCAGTCTTCTCTTGGGGGTGACGCTGACTGGATGCTGGGTCATGGGGACCCTACGCAAGGCTGCTCTCCTGTTAGAGATGAGTGTCTGCACGTTGATAAACAAAAGAACCAGTGATTTTAACGGGTCTCACGAGCCATGGGTGTGTTGAGCACCTGCCTTCTCCACCACGGTGGCTCTGACCTCCATAAAGGGAGGACTTGTCGATGCGAGCAGGGAAACGGCTGAGTCACGTCACCTCCAGCTCAGCCGCCATCCAGGTACAGAATCCTGGCAGTCAGCACCCAGTCTCCACCAGGCCCCTCCCATCACCACTGCCAATTGGCTGGGAGCCGGGCCTCAAGTATTTATAGAGCTTCCTATTTGTCGACACGGTGAGAAAATGTGTACAGATATTGGCTCTGGGGCCTTTCATCAGCGAAGCCCTTGGCTTTCAGGGCTTGGTGAGAGGGGCCTGCACAGTTCACACTCCCCGGTGAAATAATTACTCACACATGCTCACTTGTGAGCGTGCACTTCTTTGGGGGGGGGGGGGGGTGAGATGAACCCCCCCCCACGTTTATGATGAGTGTCAACACTGCAGCGTTTAGGTTAAAGGATCAACAGCAGTATCCAAACTGTGATCCTTTAGTCATCAGCCCAAAGACCTAGGCCTGAGCTTCATGTGTGGAAGCAAGAGTGTAGATTTGGGTATGGACAGAAGGTGGCATGTTTTTTTGGGGATGGGGGAATGGGGGTCCAGGTTGATTTGGTCCCTACCAGTGTTGAAATGAAACCTACACCCTTGTCTGAAACTGGTGCAATTCTCAAGACCAGCCCAGCAGACCAAGGTGAGGAGGGTGTAGCCACTGAGGGAGGAAGATGGCGAGAGGGCTGACAGGCCTCTGCGGTGCTCTGCGGACACGGGCTGGGCGCAGCCTCGGCCGGCAAATAGGGAAGGAAAATATGTTTTCCTCAGCAACAATGTCACAGAGGATGATCTTGAGATGACTGAAGAAAAAAGCAACAGGAAACAGCCTGAGTTAATGACTCGTTTCTGCCGTGTGACCTTGGGCTCTTTCACAAAGTCAGCAATTGAACTCTAAAGTGCGACCTTTGGTGTTGAATTTCTACTAACCCGCCAAACAAAACACATCTAAGCTCTGATGATGTTTTTTCAAGCGAGCTCTTAAGTGTTTTATAAGTCCAGCGCATGACTGACAAACGCTGCGAATGTCTGTGGCCCTCCGGAATTCAGGGAGCTCCTCCAAGGCCTCAAGCCAGAGGTTATTTTGTGTTTTTAGGCTCATAACCATGGTCACAACCTGCTTTGATTCCATGGTTTGTTATTGGAAACATGTGGGGGTGTTAGTCAAATTAACAGCAAAGTGGAGTCTTGTGAAAGTCTCCTTGTTTCTTCATTCCGACCCCCAGCACCACTGGGAGCGCAAATGCTAAAAATGAGGTCAGAGGAACCAAAGAAGCCATGCAGTGAGAGGCCCCCAGCGCCCAGCTCATCATGGGGGGGTGGGGGGCACTGCTCATTAGTATGGGGGTGCCACAGGGCCTCACAGTGGTGTGCGGCATACCAGGCTCAGGATGCCACCATCTTTCAGGGCTCGCACCCGAGCGTCAGGGCTGTGTGAGTCCCCTTGAACGTCCTCATCTGTTTCGGGTCATGCTTCCACCCCACTCCCAAGCCTGAGGCTATATCTCGTACAGGACAGCAGGAGAACGGGCAGGTCGGAGGGGGCCTGGGGCACTGGGTGCACTGTCCGCGGTGGGAGCGCTCTCTGGGCTCAGTTACATATCGACAGCAGAGAGACAGCGGCAGGCATGATCCTTGACCAGCATTCTTATGGATCGGCGTCCGGTTACTCTGCCAAGCTGCTCTCACTGTCCCCTCCATCGCCCACTGCAGCATCCTGACATACCCACAATGCTCCTGACATACCCACAATGCTCTAATACCATCATGTTTCTCACCCAAAATGCACCTGCAGGCCTGGCTGGGCACTGCGGGGACTTAGTAAGGTGCCATGCAGGCAGGAAGGCCACTCCCATACACACAGGCAGGGGCTACCGTCAGCGCGGTAGGTATCAGTGTCACACCGGCACAAACGGCCACACTGTCACCTGGTGCCCCCACATCCCCCACACCAGCCTCGTTGTGTTTTTTTTCATCTGGGCCTGCGTCTCTGTCTCAGGTGGGCTTGTGTCTCTGTCTCGGGAGGGCCTGCGTCTCTGTCTCAGCAGGACCTACGTCTCTGTCTCAGGTGGGCCTGCGTCTCTGTCTCAGGAGGGCCTGCGTCTCTGTCTCAGGTGGGCCTGCGTCTCTGTCTCAGGAGGGCCTGCGTCTCTGTCTCAGGTGGGCTTGTTTCTCTGTCTCGGAAGGGCCTGCGTCTCTGTCTCAGGTGGGCCTGCGTCTCTGTCTCAGGTGGGCCTGTGTCTCTGTCTCAGGAGGGCCTGCGTCTCTGTCTCAGGTGGGCTTGTGTCTCTGTCTCGGGAGGGCCTGCGTCTCTGTCTCAGGTGGGCCTGCGTCTCTGTCTCAGGAGGGCCTGCATCTCTGTCTCAGGTGGGCTTGTGTCTCTGTCTCGGGAGGGCCTGTGTCTCTGTCTCAGGAGGGCCTGCGTCTCTGTCTCAGGAGGGCCTGCGTCTCTGTCTCAGGTGAGCTTGTGTCTCCATCTCAGGTGGGCTTGTGTCTCCATCTCAGGTGGGCTTGTGTCTCCATCTCAGGGCCCTGTGTCACTGTCTCTGCGGCCTACTGAAAGCTGGGGGGAGGTAACCAAGGTTGGATGCAGACATAGGCAAAATAGGCAGCTGCTTAGGGCAATATCAGCACAAGGTCATAATTACAAAAGAATTAAAAGTAATAAAAAATAAATCCATATAGAACAATTTTAAATGTTATGTGCAGGCAGAATACCTAGATATAGGCAGAATAGGCGATTGCTTAGGGCCGCAATATTACCTGCTGGCAGAGGAAGTAAAATGAAGTGGGTAGGAAGTCCTCCCAAGTAAAGCTTTGCCTGGGGCCCCTGGAAAGGTAGAGACGGCCCTGGGTATTCACTATATGAACAAAAGTATTGGGTCACTGAGCTCTTCAGAATGATTTATTCTTTCATGAATGTTTGTAAACCTGACTGCATGGCTAGGTGCTTGATTTTATATACCTGTGGCAATGGGTCTGAATGAAACGCCCGAAATCAAAGATTAAGACGTGTGTCCCAATGCTTTTGTCCATATAGTGTATGTTAAAAAAAAACCCTCCATCTCCTACATCAACAAGGGATTTTTTACCCCAAACAAATAAGCAGAAGCCCACTGAGTTGTCTTTGAAGGCGCTGCTGGTAGGACCGGCCCAGGGGCCCCATCACCCCTGCCTCTGATCTCAGTGGCATGCATCCCTTATTTTCCCTTGATGCACTTATTCTCAGTGCCCTTTTGGACATTAGCCACAAGCCATTCTCCCCACGCGTAATGACAATATTAAGCTTAGCATTTAGCATCCCGCCGTCAGGCTGTTGCTCAGTGTTTTTAGCTCCTTGACTTCTCTGTGGGCTGCACAGCACAGTAGTTGGTCAGGGCATAGGAGAGCTACCCCACGTCTACATGTGCCTGTGTAGAAGCTGTATAGGCGGGCACATAACAAAGATGGCAGTATTTCCGAGTGTTACACTGTGTCCCGTGGTGGCCGACCACGTCGACAATGGAGAAAAACAAAGGCTGAGGGTCAGGCATGGCACCACCCACCCATGCGCCGTGCATGGCTGCATAAGCTCAGTTTCCACTGGCAGGGATGTTGCCTCCCACTACTTATTCTTTCATGCCATCCCATGAGAGTGCCTGGCATTGAAAGAGACCCAGAAAAACAAGTACGACTTTTTTTTTTTTCTGCGTAAGTTTGGCGCCATCTGTTGGTCACCCCAAGATGTGTGCCTGTGTTTCTCAACGCACACGCTCCAGGTTGAGCACGCCTTATCGCATCTGCAGTCAAATGGAGCCAAAACACTAATGCAGGGAAGGCATCTGGCTTTAGATAAGTATCGTCTGGTATTTTTCCTCCTTAAATACTGTGAGCAAAATTCGGATTGGAAGGGGAGAAATCTTTTTCTCTGAAGCCTTTTACATGGAAAGTATTCACAAGCCTAAAGCTGCAGATCACAAAGCATCCCATCCTGAGGTATCACGGTGGGATCACACACAGGGATCCGGAGGACTCTGGGGAAGAAAGCGACACGGGTAACATGAAAATCACACTGACCGGAAAGCAGGTTACACAGGATGAAAGCACAGTGGAACTGAATGAGTGAAGAGTTTCAGTTTGAAAGAAGTGCATTTATTGTGCCAAGGAGCTTTGATTTGTGGTTTTGGGGAAAACACTGACTCATCTCAGAACTCACCATGACAGTGATCCCCGTATCTTTTCCTGTTTCCAGCTGAAGAAAGTGCCTCTTATCCACGGAGGCCATCTCCAGCATGAGGGAGCAAGAGAGGCACCTTCTGACCTCTCTGCATTGCTCATAAATCCTAGCACAAGTGCTGTCTATCTCCTGGGCTCACACGTTTCTCCCACGTTTCAAGCACATCCAGTCCTTCTCTCCACTAACATCCCCTTCCTGGAGGTGGCAGGGGAAAGGTGGGGGGGGTGATAAGGACCACAGAGACCTGCCAAGTGAAATGGACAGCTTCCCCACCATCTCTGCAGCTTAGGGGCAGGTAGGATACAGGGGGGCAGCCAGGGGAACCAAACCCAAGGGGAGGGGGGGGCACGGCCATATTGTTCTTGGAGCCTGCAACTTTTCCGGAGGGGGAGGGGACTGTGCCTGTGTGGGAGGCTCGTTTCCGATTATTGTTGGAGGGTTTTGGGGGAGGGAATTGTGGGGCAGGGGGAAGGGGCCATGGAGATGGGAGTTTCTCACTGAAACTTTTAAAACAAATAGCTTTCCCAGCGAAAGCTGCAGATTGTTTCTCAGCAGATTGAGAGGCTGCAGCAGGACGATGGCCATGCAGAGGCTTGGGCTGGGGCTGATACTGGGGCTGATACTGGGGCTGCTGGGGGCAGCAGCGGCGGACCTGAGGGCCAGGGACCCCGGGCTGGAGGACGAGCCCCGGAAGGCTGCCGGACACGGCTTGGAGCGCTTCCTGCACGGCGCCCGTGGGGGACCACAGGGGCACCAGGCCACAGCCCCAGCACCAGAGCCCCCTCCGCTGGGCCACGGACACCCGGGCCACCCGGGCCACCCAGCTCACCCGGCTCACCACCTGCTGGAGGGGATGGCGCCCCCAATAGGTGATGCGGCGAGCCAGCATTCCTTAAGCCGTATAGGGTGAGTGGCTGTCCATTTTGCGGGGG
>JAODKN010000063.1:17071619-17090678 GCA_026774425.1 Petrocephalus zakoni
CAGTTCTGAAGGCGAAAGGGGGTCAAACACCGTATTAGTATGGTGTTCCTAATAATCCTTTAGGTGAGTGTATAGTTCACTACCTAATGCTATTTATTAATTAAATAGCCATATTGGGAAGACTTGGCTGAATTAGACTTAAAGATCAACTTAGCTTTGCATTTCACATTTTATGTAAGTTTGTTAAATAATGCAAATTTGTTGAATGATAATAATAATAATAGTGATTTGTTAACAGACTGATAAGCAGTACCAGAAAGCAGAGCTGGCCCAAGGCATAAGCGAACGAAGCAGCCGCTTGGGGCCCCCACGCCACCAGGGAAATTCTGCTTAGGGCCCCATAAAGGCTCGGGCCAGCCCTGCCGGAAAGAGTAGTAGTACCGTTAAAATCCTAACAATACCCATGCCTATATGTTATGCAGGCTGAAATTGCTTTATTTGACATTGGTCTGGTATTGTTGTACTGTTACAGCCTCTGGTTTGTGGGCATTTATCTGAAGCTCATCTTAGCTGCACTTACGCCCAGTGAACTCCTCGACAGCATGGATGTTTGTAGTGTGCTATTTGCCTGTACATCACTGTGGACAAAAGCTTCTGCTAACTAAAAGTAAATGTATTGCTGTATTGCGATTCCGGTGATACCTCTGAAATGTTTACTGTGGATTGTACCCATACAATTGTATTGCAACTGGGTACAATAAAATATCGTCATATCAGAACAAAAAAAATGCGTAGCAGAAATGATGCATGACTGGGCTGATCCAGGCTATTTTTTTTAATCCTTACTACAGAATATTATCCCTTCACTGTTGATTGAGATTCTTCCCATAGACCTTAACTAGTAATAATTAGGATTAACCAACAAATATTTCGTTGTCCAAACTATTTACGCTACAGGACTGTTTTAATGATTGCTACGACTAGTTTTGTGAAAAAAAACACCATTGAAACAAATGTACACATTTGATGGTCAGTGTTTTAGACCAATTAACCAATTCAATCTCCTGCACATTGACACTCTGCTCCTTTGTTTGTTAGAGAGGCTATCGAGGTTCTATCCAGGACTTCCCGGGTGCCGATCCACTGAAGGATGTTGAAGTTCTCCGGAAAGCAATGAAAGGCTTTGGTAAGAAAGTCTTTGCTCTCTTAGGGGCCAGACAACTTCCCAAATAACCTTCTGATCTGAAAATCTGCTGTGATGCTTGATTACAGCCCTTTTGTGCAAGGGAATTTGAGAAATGTATTTGCGCTAAAATGTCATACAAATGCTTCCCTTTATGGTAAAATCCCAAATAAAACATTAAAATGTTTTCACAGGTACTGATGAACAAGCTATAATTGATCTTCTTGGAAATCGCTCCAACAAGCAACGAGTGCCACTGTTAGTCACCTATAAAACAGCATATGGGAAGGTAAAGTAAAATGTGGTATGAATCTGCTGCAGTTAACAATTCTCATAACAACATCATACCACTGTCAATGATATACTTTCACTTCACTTGACTGTTCTAACCAGAAGTCCAGTATTTTTAGTAAAACTGTTCTGCTGAATTGTTTCCCTGCCACAGTTCTGCAGCTAACTTCAGGCTGCTCGTTTCTACTGGTGGATAAACTGCTCTAGAGTTCCCAGAAACTATTGAAGGTGTCCTTTCTCTTTATAGGATTTAGTGAAAGATTTGAAGTCAGAGCTTTCAGGGAACTTTGAGAAGCTTGTGCTGGCAATGCTGAAGACCCCAGCGCAGTTTGCTGCATCTGAACTCCATGAGGCAATCAAGGTCTGTGGTTTTCTAAACCTGAAGCAATACTACATGTTTTAGTTTTTGTCATTTGTTCAGCTCTGTTAGTAAGTTATAGAAATTCAAACGAACTGTAGAGGTCAGTGGATATGTGTGCACAGGTTTTGTTATACTTGTGAGGACCAAAGGACTGTGATTCGTGAGGTCATTTTTTCGGCTCTCTACTTTTCTTTTTCAGTTTATAAAAATCTGTGAATGCAATCGAAAAGTAAAAAATGACAAAAGTCTTGTATCTTGTTTGCTTACTTACGGTTAAGGTTAGGGCTGGGTAGCGGTTAAGGGTGTCCTCTCTAGGACAGAAATACAAATGTGTGTGTGTGTGTGTGTGTGAGACCTGAAAAATGAGTATACCTCACTATTAATAATGTTTTATATCTGTATCTGGTTGTGTGTGGGTGTTTATGACCCTAAATGTCTGTAAACAGTGTTAGTATCATGTCGTGTGTGTGACAGGGTGCTGGCACAGATGAGGCATGCCTCATTGAGATCCTATCCTCACGCTCTAATGCCGAGATCCACGAAATAAATCAGGTCTATAAATCAGGTGAGTAGTTCAGTCATATAAAAATACAAACCTTGCAATGTTTTTTCCACATGCTTTTGCTTAAGAATACTAAAAATACATTTCAGCATTTAAGGAGACAATGCCTCATCAACTAGGCACATTCGATAATTTTTCTAAACGAAATACAAGTGTTTCATATAAAACTGGTTGTCAGTATTTTTTTTGTTGAAAGATGGTCCCATGTTAACGGTACAGTGATAGTGTTATTTAGTTTTATAGAAATTCTCTCGACTTATTCAGCTCTAATCTAGTTTGTCAATTTGAATGTGTGATCAGATCAGATCAAGCTGATCCGTAATGGACAATTGCCATTTCCAGGGACAATATGGCTAAAGCGACCAGGTTTTTCAGGAAGATTAATCCTGTCTTTTATTTGTCTTTGAAAGTACCACACTCAGACATTTGAGGTGTTCTGCTTAAGGACATTCTTTTCCAGAAATAGGGAAAATGATTCCTACCCAATAGAAATTTGCATGTGAATAATTGAGCTGTTTGATTTGGTTTCTGTTAGCATTTGCCAAATCAGCACTCTGGAAACACTTTGATTAGGTTTGCGTCCTTAGCGCTGAGGTTGTGTGTGAGCGTGCGTGCATGAAAGAGAGGGAGAAGGAGAGAATACTAGTGAATTTTTTCCCCCATGTGATTTCTTCTTAGAACACAAGAAAACCTTGGAAGAAGCCATCAGTGGAGACACCTCGGGGCACTTTCGGAGACTGCTCATTTCTTTGTCTCAGGTAAAACCCATTACCACAGCACAAGTCATACTATATGAGGGTATATCTTTCAAAACCGGTTATTTTTCTAGTGTAAAACATTGCATTTATTTTGGCGTGTGTTTTATAACTTCCATTAATCTGCTACCCATGCGCCTACTGCTTACAATGTGAGTGATTCATTTTTGTGGAAACGTATTATGCCTTTTTTAAAAGGAAACATCAGTGTTTCTTAGGTAAATGGACTGTTGCCTAATGTCATCTCTAAATCTCCTTGTTGTCTTAAGGGGAATCGTAATGAGAGTGAGACTGTGGATATATCCCTGGCAAAGCAGGATGCTCAGGTACAGCCAATAATTGTTTGACTCTACTCAAACCCACAGGAATTAAAATGTTGTTTATCAGTTTGTGTACAGTTTTGCATATTCCTTATACTTTATTTTTGAGTTTCCGTTTTTTCCAAGATGTGATTTATGTAGTATGGTTCATATTTCCTATCAGATGCTCTATGCTGCTGGCGAAAACAAACTGGGAACGGATGAATCAAAGTTCAATGCCATCCTGTGTTCTAGAAGCAAAGCTCACCTGAGAGCAGGTACCCTGGTGTCAGTGCATCTGTGGAGAGACTGCAGAAGCTGTTTTGATTCGTAAACCCGGCCTGTATAACCGAAGTACATGTTGGTTGTATCAAATTCCATATAGTGAGAATGAGTCAGGTTATACATAACCACAGTGTAAATATATACGAAACATGGGATTTGAACAAAGGATTCTGATCTACACTGTCTGCCAAATATTGATCCAAACACAACCAGTTAACGGTTTCTTTAGTGTCTAAGGCTACAGGATGATAACTTTATTAAATTATGCAGATAGGCTGTATGCTGCAAAGTAGAAGCCCTGTTCTCTTATGTAAGGTGATAAGGTGATTTAAATAGTAACGTCAGACATTGTATCATCTGGACTGTTACACAAATTCAGTATTTCTCTAAGTATCTTCATTCTGGATTCACACCAAAATGTTGAATAATTTCATTTGATGGAAGGTGACACATCCTCTGTAGAGAATATCATTGTTGCTTATGTTTGTTCCAGTGTTCCACGAGTACCAGCAAATGTGTGGCATTGATATAGAGAAGAGCATCTGCAGAGAGATGTCAGGGAACCTGGAGAGCGGCATGTTGGCCGTAGGTGAGTCTCCTCTCGCCTTGTCTGCATGTTCATGGGGCAGTTTATGCAGACGCCTACTTACACTTACACTCTGACATACGTTGACATTGATTTGTACATTTCTTGATAATAGTAATTGTAATCACACTATCATTAATTCTAAAGTTTGTTGTAATCCTGCTCTTGTTTCTTTCTGATTACGCCTTCATTGTTCAGGGAGATGGTAATGTGCCTACAGTAAATGCTTTGTTAATCACACTCCCTTTTGTGCAAGTGATGTGCATCTGTCTGCTGTCACCGTAAGCGGGGGTGCTGGGGCAGGTCTGTAGTCAGAATACAGATCAATAGGCCATCAACCAACCATAAACTCCCTGGTGTACAAGTTTGTGTGTGTCTGTGTTGTGGTTTATCTGTTCAGCCATTAAAGGCTAACGCATTTTGTGTGTGTCAAGTCTTATTTCTGTTGCATGCCATGTTTTAAAGAGAGAATGTTTGTATTGTGTTTGCTCTACAGCTACTATTCAAGAGAAGTGGTCTGACCTCCCACTGAACATCTTCTGTGTCTGCACTGCACTGTTTTTTTAACAAGCTGCAGGATTAGGGTTGGAGATGAGCATTGAATATGAAACTGACTGCTGTGGTGTGACCGCTGTGCTGTGACTGCTGTGCTGTGCAGGCCGCTTACCATATCTTTCTTTTTTTCAGTGAAGTGCATCAAGAACACAGCTGCCTACTTCGCAGAAAGGCTGAATAAGTCCATGAAGGTGAGGCACCTGCACCCTCTCTGCTTTCTGCTTGGGCCTAGTCTGGGTCTGGCTGCTGGCCTGAGCTGACCGTGCTGCTTTCATAGGGCTTAGGCACCAAGGACAAGACTTTGATCCGAGTAATGGTATCCCGCTCGGAAATTGACATGCTGGACATCCGTCAGGAGTACATGAGAAACTACGGAAAATCTCTGTATCACGACATTTCGGTAAGTGCTGTATAAATTCGTCAGTTGTCTAAAGATGGTTTTCATTACGGTCATCTAATTTTCTTTTTCATTCCAAATGAGTGTGACTACAGCTGTTCAGGCATTTCTGCTGTAAAGTACAAATACTCTTTCTGAATTCTAATGGCAAGCACACTCGTATGTGCACTTTGAATGCTGACTGTTCTTGCTATTGCAGGGGGATACATCTGGAGATTACAAGAAGCTCTTGTTAAAGCTGTGTGGTGGAAATGACTAGACGTGGATCACCGCCCATCTCTGCAAGCCCCACGTCCTCTTTCATACGTGCTTACGTGATACTGTCTCGCAGCACCTACTTTCCTATAATGCATGCGTGTATTACTCTAAGCTTCTCATTTTCCAATGGAATGGAGCAGTGTATTCTGCTTTAAAGGAATATTCAGGAATTTAGAAGCACCTTTTTATGTTATTTTTTTCATATCTCATTTATGCTGTAGACAAATCTTAAAGTGACCCTCCATATCAGGAAGAAGGTCATAAAACTTAGGGATATTACTCTTATGTTACAGAAAAGGTGATGGTTTCTGCATAATTCTGAGTGCCAAGTATATATCGTCTGAATGGCTATTAGAACACTATACGTGTCCAATATGGAGAGATCAGTAAGTGCTTTTTATATTTTTAAGCAGACAAGTATTTTTTGGCATAATCTTTTCAACCAGGATGAAGTAAAAATAAAATTGAGGCACTTTGTGTGAGTCCATTGTCTCTTCACACCCTGATGTATTCATTATATCTGCTCGCAAAAGTTTGAGTGTTAATGAAGCAAAGTCATATTCTGACCCATAATAGGTTTTATATCCACTGCTTTAACTGATACCAAATATTGTCAGGCTGGTAAAAAAAAGAATCTGTTATGACATTTAGACATTTATTTGGTCATGAAAGTATTTGTTTGAATTGAATGTGTTCTAGAAGCACACAACTTTAAGAAAATACTGGAGACATTTAGCTTACAGATGACAGGTTATTTATGAGTAGGTTTTTCCCATCTCCAGCAGACTGGATGTACTCCAGGTTTGTCAGGACAAGCCCCAGGAGACCCTCCTAATGTAAAGTACAGTGAACACACTTCATCCCAGACAGGGCTTAGTGCCTCAGTCTTTCCTGCCAGTCTACTTCAATTAAGATAAAGAGGGACTTCATTGATCCCAGGGGGAAATCCTGCTGCGTGCAGCAGCGAGGATGTAGTGCGCGGATGAACATAGACGTACTGCCAAACAGACAAGATACAAGAACAGGACCCATAGTGCAAACAAGCAAACGTAGCGCCAACACATTTAAAAAGTACACAGTGCACAAACCGTATCCAGAAAACGAAATATTGCAATGTTACAGAAATAAAACTGTAATATTACAGCTTTTATTGAGAGCGGTCTCACTGACGGTGGGAGCTCGGGTTTTCAAGCTGCAGAGGCACTGATGGCAGATAAATGCAATGCGGATGACCAGGGCGAATGCAGGAAAACGGGCATTTATATTATGTAATTTCATTATATAATATATAGCATTT
The DNA here is from genome assembly GCA_026774425.1 of Petrocephalus zakoni. NCBI lineage: Eukaryota > Metazoa > Chordata > Actinopteri > Osteoglossiformes > Mormyridae > Petrocephalus > Petrocephalus zakoni. Next base: position 17,078,389 of record JAODKN010000063.1, read on the forward strand.
ATAAACGGGCATTATGTTGTTATGCATTGAGAACGAGTGCTGTAGTTTTCTGTCATCTCCTGCAGCCACAAGGCGGCAGCAGACCATCGATCTGAAATCATATAAACGGACCACCTGACTGGCATAAAGCATGAAGTTCAGTTCAGTGGCGGAGCCGATGGGGGGCGGGGCAGAACCGCCCAGCAAAAATAGGATTCGTCCCTTGGGTGGCCCTTACTTTAATTGGCTCTGAGTGTTGTCGATCATGTAATGCGGAACAGTCTTTTTCCTTTTTTACCAAACGCACGTGTGTGAGGCAGGTACACATCCTATGGGTCCCAGAACGGCGCGTATACGCATAAGCCGTGACGTTCCAAGTGTCCATAGATATGGGAGGCTCAATTAAATGTAGTGCGCTGACGGTCCAGCGAGGGCTTTCCCAGGTAAAACTGACTCGTGGAAACTTGTTGCTCTTCGCTCCGTATTATTGTTTGTTCACCTTGTCCTTCCGTTAATCCTAAGGAATGCATTTTTTGTGAGCTGTCTTGCGATCTGAGTTAATGGGGACACCACAGTACAAGCTTGCTTTTCATCGAGTCCGTGGTATATGCCCCTGGTAGTTGTTTCACAATATTTTTTTCTGTCCTCCACTATTTTGGAATTATAAAACTGTGCATTGAAGTGACGCTCTGGAGTATATCAAGCTTTATGGTATGAAGGTGATTTTTGTCACTGCTGTGAGAAAATGTACAAAAAAATAGCATAATGCCGAGTGCCTTAGGTATAGGGAAGCTCATAGGGAAACCGCAGAATACAGCTGTTTTGAAGCCTTGCTTTTGAAGTCCTGACCATTGTGCCGTATGCATATTAACGAAAGTGTGCAGAATGTATCTGAAAAATAAAATTAAGAGGTCATGCGTGTTTTTGTTGTTACTTTTGATTTTACTTATAGATTATGAGAAATACATAAGAATAAATGCTCCTAAAACTTTTATGGAGAGACACAAACAATTCATTATAAACATTATAATGTGTTAAAATATGGTGATTATGGGGTCAGCTTTGGTCAGCTGGTTGGAATTCGAGACAGGTCTACACTCTCATTTACATGTATGTAACAGTTTTATTACCTTCTAAATAGTCTGTAGGGATTGTAAACTACCCCAGTGCTTTCATACAGCTAAATTGAGGATTATAATGGAATAGTATAGAATTGCGTGACAGTCACATCAGATGCGTGGGAGTTGGCAACCCTGCATCCACCATGTCAAAGTTTTAACTAGTCCAATCTTTGTTTTCGTTGAGGAATCTGATTACCAACGCCCCATGTTAAATTAGACCACTTGAGTTTTTTGGTTGTAAAATTGATGAAAGAATAATAATAATAATACATGCTACTTAAATTTTGCCGGTGGTAATCAGCATCTGCTCTTTGATCCATTCTTAGCTATATTTCAGTTCAGAAAAGAGCTGTACTGTACGGATAAAACGACGTGTTTACAAGTATTGGGAGCCTACCGAAAAGTGTTGATGGAGCAGCATAACAAATACTGTTACCTAAAGGCTACATTTTCGAGTTAAAACGATAAACACTTACTAAACGTGAAGGCATTTCAATCAATTGTTATCAATTCCTTGTTCGTATACGATTTCACGAAGATGGCAGATAACAGGGTAATCAAAAGAAGGAACCTGCAACTGGATTGAATTATGCCCTGACCCACTTCCAGAAGGGAGTCGAGCACAACTCCTGGGGAAGAAAAAATGTGAGGAGGTTAATACGGGAAACTCATCCACATATTTATACGCCTATAATTATTTTCATTAGCAAAAAAAAAAAAAATGGAGCGGAGGGCAGATAAAGGAGGATAAAAGTCGCATTTTTTTGTTTTAAAATGGATCATGAAACAGCAGACGGCCATTGCTGATTTATGATATAGCTTTTGCTTGCAGCCAAGGAGACGTCATGCCCAGCAGGTGCGGAAATATACTCCCTTTGGAAGGATTAATATCATCTAATAGTAGCTGCGGGTTCTGAAGCGAATGTATGCTGGTGCGGGGGGTATATGCGGGGCTGCGATGTGGAAAGTGAGGCAGGAATACGCCGGCTGACGCTCCGAGTCCCGCCTTCATACCGACACACGGAGCCGAAGTGACACCGCTCCGGCGCGGCTGCTGCTCTCCGGCGCGGCTCCTGCTCTCCGGCGGCCGCCGCGGAACAGCCACCCGAAGCCGGCTAGGGACACGGGCGCTACATCGCGCCCTTACATTGGCGGAGGAGGGCGCTCGGCGGAGGGGGAAGGCTGCCGGGGCGCCGCGCCCAGAGGAGCGCCCCACGGATGGAGGCTGCATAATCAGTTTCTGACAATCACACCCGGGGCGCGGAGGCTCCGCGGGGGACGCGGCGCAGCTGCCATTAGGGTCCCTTCAGCAGCATTTTCGATGTCAGTGACACGCGGCGAGCCGGCCTGCCAGTCACTCGCTTTCGGGGGATCGACGCGTGTGGGAGTCGTCGCCGTTTTGGGTGGAAAATAGGCTATTTCGCGCAATATGGCCGGCACTTCGGGCTGGGGGCGCCGGAAAGCCTCTGGATGCTGGCTGTAGCGGGGAACGGTACTGCTGGGGGAGTCAGCAGCATTATGAGTAAGAATATTAATAACATAAATCCGGACTCGTCCGCTATATTCATATCCAAGATGGACGTGATCATCCCGTTTTCACCAGACGTGCCCTGTGACAACAATGGCCAGCGCATGTGGTGGGCTTTTCTAGCCTCATCCATGGTGACTTTTTTCGGTGGGCTCTTCATCATACTTCTCTGGAGGACCCTGAAGTATCTATGGACGGTGTGCTGCCATTGCAACATTAAACACAAGGTAGGGTACCTGTCGCACGCCGAATAAATGGCCCCCTAAGTGTTTCTGTGTCGTCCACAGTCACCATCCACGGTGCAGCGCAGCCCCGCGGCACGGTGCGGCTTATGGGGGGATTCGGACGCATGTGTTGGAGGATGCTGTGCATTTTGCTCCATGTTTTCTGAACGGCGAGATGACGCCACCTTTACCCCAGGAAGAAGCCTGGAAGCACACTGACGCACCAGAAAAGTCAGTCTGCACCTGTAACACATGTCGGGGAATTACAGATATGTACTGGCTGTGGTGCTTATTAAATGGCGTCAGCCGGATGCTGTGAATGGTAAATACTAGGAAAGTCTAATAGCTAGCCTTTTTAGCAGACCATGGTGGACAGTGGTGGTGGTCATGCATGCATGAGGACCTGCATAGTACCGGAGAGAGTGGGGAATATTTAAGGGCAGCCGTCTGGTAGATCCATGTACTTGGCATGTGTCTTGGTGGACTGGTCTCTGTGACTATTACCTTGGCCCAAATAAATTCCCAAATTACTGGTAAAATTATGCCTCTTGGGACATAGATATACATTGGGTTAAAATGTTGTGACTTGGAGGTTGTTGCGTTTTGAAGACATACACTCAACGTGAGCATGAAGGCCAAGATGGGAACATCACTCCGAATGCACTTTGGCAAGAATCAGCCAACTAACATCAATAATAATAGATACAACTGGAATGTCTCTGTGAAACAGTCATTTTGGAAGAGAGTCTGGAACTGGCAGTACACCAGCTAGCCAGAGAGACACCAGCTAGCCAGAGAGACTGCATATTTTCCAGAGAAATAATGTTGTACGTTTTTTTTAATGTGATATTGACAAAATGGTGTCATTAATAGGGTGTTTGCAGTCTCCGCTCTTCATTACCTTTTAATATACCTGTGGGAATGCCCTGCGATGCCTGGAGCCCAGTGCCGTCTGCCGTTCAGAGCTGCCGTCCGTTCTGTTTGGCTCACTCGGCGCAGTCAAAGAACATTCGTGTCAGAAATGCCAGAAAGACCTGTGCGAGAGCTATTTCACGCTGTCAATTGCCAGAATTAATAATCAGCCGTGGTGGCTGGGCTGCCATTAAGGACGTGTGATGGAAGTTTTAGTCTCAGATCTTAGAGCCTTCAGACCTTAACAAATGTGTGGGTGGCTCTGATGCTTTGAAATAATGGGAACATGCTTGTCAGAATTAAGTGTCTGCAACCCAATCTAGCCACCTAGTGAGATTGCCTTGTTGGCATTGTGTTTGTAATGGGATGCTCCTTGCCGATGCCTGCTGTTGGTCTGCCTCTGGGTGGGGGAAGGGTATTGTGTGTCTGCTGGCCAGGTTACCATAACCTTAAGTATCCTCAACTGTGGAGTCCACTGACATCTGTGTGGGGCTGAGCTTGGCTTAGGTAAAAGGTCAAAGGCAGCTTTGCTTTGGCCATCATAACCGTGACACGATCATCAAAAAAGCAAAGGTATGCTGTTCTTTTATCACTAATTTTTTTATTTCCTTTTTCCTCTGAGGTGTTTAAAAGGTGCATACATTTATCGTCTTTCCAGTATAAGCCAGCTCAAACTCAGAACTACTGTCTGTTCAGACTGGTCTTCTCTTATATGGACATGCACCAGAGTGTGCGTCCCCTTAATCCGCCATTGGAGATCCAGTGGATAGTAAATTATACAAATTCACTTTTATGTGCTTGCTATTTGTAAGCATGCTTTCTCACGGGGCTAGTTAAATGCTGCAAAATTAATTTTTTAACATCTGTGTCTTGTGTTACATCATCTGCTGTCAAGTGGGTAAATCCTAGACATCAAATTTCCTGAGCTCTTCAGCACCACGGAAAGCTCACATTCTGCCGTTTAGCTGTAGTGGGGCTGTACCTACAGTCTCTGCGCGCATAGATCTCTCAAAATGCATGGCATTCATTTCAGTTGCGCTGTGATTATAGTAGAATATCAGCGCCGTTGTTTTTTTGCCTCCGAGCTATTTGAGTGCCGCCTTTCTTTGCCCGATTCCATATCACTCCTCCAAAAACGAGCACATGAAGCATTTGGTTCTGCATTCATTAGGCTCTGAGCAATGGTGACAGCTGCTCTGTGGGATATCTCCATTTGCTTCAGGTGGAGCACTTGAAGGAACAGTATTATGATGTGGCAGTCTCTCTGGTTGTGGTCAGTCGCTGTAGTTATGCTGTAGCACTAGAGTTGTGCTGCAGGTATGGTCTGGTTGCAAATGCGCCGCTGTAACACGGCTCCTGTTCACCGGCTGCGCGCTATGGGGTTAATGTCGACTGGTGTAGGCTGTCATCCACATGTGAAAGCTGGAATGGGGTGGCGGGGGCTGCATCAGTCAGCCTCCTCTTATGGCTTGCTGATTACATTTACATGTACTTTATTTAGCTGGCGCCTTTCTCCACAGCGACGTGCAAGTGAGGCAAATAGCACATTATAAACAAACGGCTGTCAGGGAGTCAAGGAGGCGTAAGTGCAGCCAGGCTGATGGATGCCCAGGTACACGTGTAAGCAGTATTGGAGCAGCAGCTATATAACATCTTCCAACAAGGCAAGATGGTAGTAAGACAGCCAGACTTCAGGCATGAGTTTCTGGATGAGAGCAGTTAAAATTGCTGTTTTTCCCTGTGATGAGCTCCTCTCATACAATTTGATCTCTTAATTTCAGTATTCCCTAATGCTTCATGTGAGCACAATTCAAGCGAGCTTGTTCTTAAACGTACTGCAGTTGCAAATCACATTTATCAAAATAAGTGGTAAACCTAGAACCTTAATGAATCGAGAACCTCAGCATGGGTGTTTGCCGGGCGATTGGATCCCTAAGGAAAGAAGCTGTTATGCGCATATTCATTTTTGCACTTATTTCTCCACTTGCTGTTTGGCTCACTGCTTTGTCTACCTCCCAAATTACACCCACGTATGCGCTCATACTGTAAATATACGACATTCTAAAGGGGCCCGTGTTGCTAAGCGACATGTCACATGTACTGAATTCCCCTTAATAGGGTCAGCTCTGACTAGTGTGACTTTCACTCCCCTTTGAGTAAATTCAAATTCCAGAATATCATAGTGTAAATAATATGTGAGGACTTTGTTTGACTGTATCCGATCAACACAGTCAACCATAGGTAGTTTTTGGTCTTGTATAATCTTGTATTCTCACAGTATTCAGTCCTAGGTTTAAAACTGGTGTTGCGTGAGGCTATGACTGGCCAGCGGTGCCAATGATGCTTTGAAACGATTGATAAAAATCTGAAGCAACCTTATGGAGGGGCAAGATGTCATTAAATTTTTTTCGTGCTTGGCGATGTTCGATTTCCATGACAAGGCAGAGCGAAAGCGATGAAATCATCAGGCGGCAGAGCTATGTGTTTCACTAATGCCATATCACGAGTGGAGAACTTGACATCACTACATCATGTCGCCAAATTGGAGGATGTCTCTGGCAAAATGGTTGTGAAGACCTCAATGTTTCAAGTGCCGTAATGCACCTCCCGCCTTTTGGAGAGGGTTCAGAAAGCGCTCTGATTATTTTTTAGATGCTTGGGGGCATCACTAAAGCAGTACTGTGTGTTCCCACAGCTCGTTTTCCATTGGAGAGGGTTCATCTTCCATGCTGCCTAGTGAAAACAGATCCAGTACTTATCTGTCTCCTGGATACATGCACAAGAAGCCACTTTGCTGTCTGATCATAAAAACAATAATTTATCATTTATTTAATATTGATTTCATGTGTATAATCAGGGATTGACAGAACTGGTATGCAAGTAAATGTGCACTTCATTTGCAGTATACAAGTTAAAATGCATGGTAATTTCTTGTCGTATCAGCACAACTGTACATAAAAGAATTACGCATTTGTGCTGTTATGACAAGAAGCTGCCATGCATAATGCTTTATGCTGCGACTAGGTCCTTATATGTATATATGTTGATGTATCTTTTCCTCAATATTTAAAGCTGTCCAGCTATGCCTGTCAAACTTCCAGACATACAACACGTGCTCTTAGGTTTTCTTTACAATGAGTTAGCAGCTCAGCTACTTGTTTGAATACTTATACCTAATATCACACATGTGCATAGTCAACCTCATGTAATTTTGAATGCGTTCCCTGCACTCTGATAAGTACTGCGAATTTTTTGAAAGTATCAACTTTCACAGTAGGCGACCATATATTAAATACAGGCAGGTGTATATGTAATGAAATTCTTTTGATGATGTTTTTATGCTGAGTTGTTACCTGTCTGTTTCACATGCTCTGTGCTCACTGAATCCCTCACAGGCGTGGGACTTGCACCCTTTTAAGTGCGTTGGGAGCAGGTGTTATATGGTTGCTCCTCATTTGCAACCTGTTGGCTGTTTGCAGAGGCGCTGTCTGCTCTCATCAGTGAGTAGTACAGCTGTGAAGTGGATTGGGACCCCTTCCTGGAACGCACTGAGTGTTTTGCTGGAGTCACTGGCCCTTTGGAGGACTGACCGCAGTTTTATCGGTATTCTGCGATTGGAGGTTACCTGAGTTGTTCTGTATGTGACCGCTGATGAACAGTGACACATTACTTTGCGTTTTCTGTGCATAAATGATTCTGTTTGGTGGACAATTGTGCTCATTTAATCCGGTCTTGTCTCTAACTGGGGAAAAACTGGACCTGTTGGTCAGGCCTGTTGTTTGACCAGGTCACTATAGCCATCCCCCATGAGAAAGGGCGCCGCTTCAGTGCAGCCACGCAGTGCTCTTTGTCCGTCACCGGCCATGTGCCATTGGGGGACCTTCTGCCCATAGACTGTGCTGTGGATTGGAGGCTATTCTTGGCTCAGATCTGGCTGCCCTGTGTGGCCCGTGTGAGCCTTATGTGCCACTCTGTAGCTTGTGTTGTGAGGAGAGCTGAGTCGCTGTTTGTGTAAACCTGAACGACGGCCCCCTGCTCTCCTCCTCTGTGTCTCAGAGAGGGTCACACAGCCACGGCACATTTCAGTCCTGTAACACAAATTACAGCCTTTTATCCCTCTAGCCCCAAGCCGAGAATCTTTCTGCTCCATGCTGTGATGTTTTTGGCTGCATCACAGTGTTTTGTACGGAAAGGGCAGGTATCCGTTACTGTACCTATGTTGCACAGAAACAGACTCCCTTTGGCTTCAGTAACAGTAACTTGTGGTAATGTGTGATGAAGGTTGCTTACATTTTTGAAGTATTGACTAAAGATGACAAGCTATGTTGGTCAATTGTATATTTGCAGTATTTCAAACAGCAAGTGTCAGGTGTGACTCTCCTTCTGTAAAAATGATGTAATGACGTTTTGCCAAACTCCCATGCCAAGTGTCTTGGACTGACTCTGTTGTGAAAGGCGCTATATTAAATTATTAAATTAAATTATATGAATTGTATTATAAGTGCCCCCGTGCTCCAGTCTCCACCACTGTCTATGGATGTTAGGCTTTTTGGATCCTGTGGGCTCACCCATGCTCCTTTTCCACACCGGTGCTAGTGCTGGCCCTGGGGCTGGTGCTCGGCTGGTGCTGAAGTTGGGCACCAGCAAGAGCTGTCCTGCATTTCCACGGGCTTGAGAGCCCAGTGGGAACCGGATGACAACACTGCGCCCGCGTCACAAACCACGCCCACTACACAGTTCGACAATAGTGCCCACCTCTCATGACGACACGGGTGCTTCATCCAGACCAGCAAAGGTTTGGTGCCGGTTCCGAGCCGATTTTGCAGCATCGGCGCCATTTTTTTTCTGTGGAAAAACGTGGCACTGGTTCCACATTTGGGATCAGCACTGGAACAGTACCGGCACCTTTGCAGTGGAAAAGGGGTATGAGTGACCTCATGAGGTCACCTTTAGGCAGCCATGCAGCTGCCTGTTCATTTACCATCACATAACAGGCAAATAATTATGGCTGCAGCGAATGGAGACGCAGAGCTCCAGCGTTGGCTGTTGGCTGTAGGGGTGAGTGTGCGGGATCTGGCAGTCCAGGTTTCAGGCTGCTTCTCCTCCCTGTGAGTCATGCTTCTGCCTGGAGTCTGCCCACACGCAGCTGCCTAAGGATGCTGTCACTGCTAAAATGAAGAGAAATTCAGAAGGTCCAACTCACATGCATGTATCGTACAGGGCTGCTGTGATCTCAGTTTGTTTCTGTGTTGCAGGAGGTGCAGAAGGTTAACAACCCTGTCAGTGACTCGGTAGACACCAAGGCCCCAGAGGAGAAGGAGGACACCGCCGCCAGTGAAGTGGGGTGGATGACCTCCGTTAAGGACTGGGCTGGCGTCATGATATCTGCACAGACATTGACAGGAAGAGTGCTGGTAGGTTTGGTCCCCCTGCTTGTGAAGCAGTGCTTCGGGCCACACTGCAATATGGGGTATGGTCCTCTCAATGTATTCTTTTTGTGTTGAAGGGTCACAACACTAGTAGTTTCAGGTACACTGGTGAGTGAAGGCCTCCAGTGAAGGTCTCCAGTGAAGACCTCCCGTGTGCTGCTGAGTTGCCTGCCCCTCCAAGGCATTCATCCATTCATTGTCAGCCAGCAAGCCAGCTCCTTTCCTTCTGCCAGATGTGGCTACACATTAAAATGTGATCTGCCGTGTGTGAAGCGGGGCCCATTACAGCTATTGTATTTCAGGTTGTGTCTTGGTATTATACGTATGTCAGGAGATGCACTTACACTTAAGGCATGAGTGCTTTCGCTTCCTTAAAGTATCATTACAGACTTGCTGACTCAGGGCTAAAGGACTGTGACCCCCCCCGCTCCCGTACCCCTGTGCCCCGGTGCCCCTGCACTGGCTGCTGACATAATAATTTTCCTGAGCCTCTCCTCAGCTTTTATTTATATTATATTTATATATTTATATATTAGATTTTATTTATATGCACAGTAACTTCATTAATGTGTTGTTCGCCTGGGTTCTGCTGTTGATCTGTGTTATTCATTTGGGCTGCTCTTAATTCCTAAATGAAATGCTAGGGAGGCCGTCTCTGCCAAAGGTACGATTACGTGACCCGCATCACCATTTTTCACATTTCGGATTTATTTACTGACTGACACCTTCCTACAGTACCTAACCTAATGCCAGAAGGTTTTCAAACTGCCTGGAGCATGAAGGCGGTGATGGTGCTGCTGGCGGGGTCTCCTGCCGCGTGTGGTTTATGTCAGAAGAAGCCCCCGTGGCTTGGACTCAAAACAGGCCTAAGCGAGCAGCTCCAAAGACCTCGTTTCTCACGTCACGATCGCATCTCCAGCTACTTGGAGAATGGCACGCGTTGTCGTCAGTTTCAGTTCACATTTGATTAGTTGGTGTCGTAGCAGAAGGGTCTTACAATATATGATTTATATATTTATGTATGAATAATTAAATACACATACGACCTGAAGCCAGTCTTCATTTGCATAAGCGGTTGAATCATTGTTTAAGCATTGAACCTAATGTTTCTTTTTTTAAGTAATTTACACGGCACTGGCGATGCACCCTTATAAAAAGGAGGAGCTGAGCTCAATTTTGTTTGAGCCCCGGTTTCAGAAGGGAACATGAGCTGGGACACTGCGGATCTCCAGAAACGTTCGGGAGATTCAATTGGTAGAGACACGTGGCACTCACGCAAACAGGCAATCGTGATAAGGACCAGGAGCGGCAAATTAGGGCAGACTGGAGCGGTCACGTGACTCGCTGTCCTGAGATGGGCGGCACTTCCTACACCCACACTGCGCATTCAGTTTCTTTGCTTTAACCTTGTAAGGATGTTCTCACAAGGCCTACTTTTTAGGGTTTATCATCCTCCTGGGGACATATGGGGGAAAACTGACACAGACGTGCACACTCACCCACACATCAAGATGGTGTTAACTTCGGGGATTAGCTTGATTACAATAATACAATTGTGCAGAATATCCTTCCTCCCTTGTTTTCTCTGGGGGGGGAGGTCTTCGCGTCCCCAGCATGAGTCCTGTGGCAGCCTGCAGGGGGAGCTGCCTGTCACATTGGGCTTATGCCTTTGCCGCGTGTGGCCTGCATGAAAGGCTTCCCTTAGGCCTCAATGCTCTGAGGTCTCAGCTTTCACATAATTTTACGGCTTTGAAATTGGAGAAGGAAAATAAAATGTGTGAGGCTTTCAATTTCTGCCTGGAGGTGCCCTGTTAATGAATTTGCCAGTGCCCGCATACCCATATATCTGTGTGTCTCATATCGTACGCGCGTGTTTGTTTATAAACACAGACATCCAGAGCGGTGCAGTAGCACCTTTACCTCCAGCATGCCGGCTGCAGGGCTGCTGATGTTGAATTTCACAGCAACGTGTGGGGACCATTTTCCATCCACCCTTTAGCAAATGTCAGTATTTTGAGTAGGATCTCAGACGAGGGAAAGCACAGCCCTGATGATGCCTCATATGTGATGCCAGTCTGTCCAGGCATGCTCTGATTCACTCCCAGTGATTCAGAGCCGCCAAACTTCCCTGAGCTGCATCCTGGACCGTAGGTGGCGCGTCACCACATCAGCGGGGATTTGTGATCTGGAGTGAAGTCTAAAGGAAGCCGAGTGCTGTCGAGTGGTACAAACTGCTCCGTCTCCGAAGTGTTAAAACAATTCACAGCAATGATATGTTAAAATGTGGCCTCAGTCTTGCTAAGTCATGCCAAATATTTCTGCATTGATTTTACAAGTCATAACGGTACACAAGTATATCTCATTATGTCACAAACTCAATGAGTCGTGGAATTTATGAGCCCAGCGGTGGCATTATCATCGTCATCGTCATCTTCATCATCATCACCGTCTTCAACATCATCATATGCAGGAAATGCCAGTTTTTTGGCTTCTGGAGATTGATGCATAAACGCCAGCATAAAAATGCCGTCAGGATACCGCGAGCTTTGGTAGCATATCGGGTTTCGTTGCCCCACATCTGACTCGTGGTTAGTGCCGTATGAATTGCATCGCGGTGACCTGGCGGTCAAACGATCCTGCTTGAGCGTGGAGCTTCTCCAGTTTTGGAAATCTCGAACCAGGGTGGGAATGCTTCACCACGGGAGTACGCCTGCCAACGGCAAGGAAACGGGTCGGTACTGGTTCTTACGGAAGTACTGCCTGTCTGAGTACTGCGAGTAGGTGCTAGTAGGTGTGCTCTTAGGACTTCTGTACCTGCACACAGCCTGCTGCCCATGGAGGCCCCTTGCTCATGTTTTTCCTTAATACTTTCATCTGCTTTCTTTTCTTTTTTGTTGATTATCGGGCATGATATAGAGAAGTCATGCTTTTTTGTTAATAACTAGAACCTAATTATTAATCGCTTGTTATTTTTTTCCACTTGAAATTGAACTTTTGTGTTAATTCCCTTTGTGTATAGATTGAAGGCCAGAGGCCATTAGCATGAATATCGGTGCTGGGAGAAAAACTAGGGAGCCCTAGCAGGGAAGGGAGCCCC
>JAODKN010000063.1:17115201-17126706 GCA_026774425.1 Petrocephalus zakoni
TAGTTAGAGTATGGAATAGTCTTCCTGATAACATAGTGCAAGCTGAATCCTTAGGTTCCTTTAAATCAGAGCTAAATGAGATTTTAACAACTCTGAGCTATTAGTTAAGTTCTCCCCAAGCAAGCTTGATGGGCCGAATGGCCTCCTCCCGTTTGTATAGTTCTTATGTTCTTATGGATGAGCGAGTTTGATGTGGAGGAACTTGACTGGACTGCACAGAGCCTTGACCTCAACCTGATAGAACATCTCTGGGATGAATTAGAGCAAAGATTGCGAGCCAGGCCTTCTTGTCCAACATCAGTGACCTGACCTCACAAATGCTCTCCTGGAAGAATGGTCAAAAATAATAAACATATGGAATAAACATATTCCAAAACCTTGTGGAAAGCCTTCCCAGAAGAGTTAAAGCGGTTATAGCTGCAAAGGGTGGGCTAACACCATATTACAGCCTATGTATTAAGAATAGGATGTCATTAAAATTAATGTGTGTAAAGGCAGGCGTCCGAATATACTGTATAGCTGGCTGACTCCTTGACAGCATATATGTTTGAAATATGCTACTTACCTCACTTCTATGTTGCTTTGGACAAGTGCTTGCTAAATATGGAGATGTGAATGAGAGGGGACCTGCTGTTATGATGAGGCATAACCGATGGTCCACGAGGTGTCTTTCAGGACAAAGGGGAGCTCATTATAAAACAAAACACCAAGCACTCAAAACTAATGAGACCATGAGGGTTCTAAAGTAAGGCAGGTAGGCAACACTGGAACTAACTAGGATTAAACGCAGTGCTATGTCTTTACAGCTGGGCATCTTTTTGTTGAGCATTCAAGAAAGAACACAGACCAGCGCATTCAAACAGACACAAAAGCTAACAGGGGAAGAGGTACATAGATACACAGATAACAAGGTCTAAACAAGGGACAGGCAAGAGACATTAATGGGCATTAATTAACCACCAGCAACTCTAATACCCAGAGACACTAGAAGCATATGAGATACAAGGAAAACAAGACATATGGCAGCTCAGCCCATCACTTGGGGGGCACCTTAGATATCAGCTTCTCATTTAAATCACATGTGGATGCAGGATTCAGACTCCTGCAGTGGTTCTCCATCCTCTTCCTGGATTATGAACCACTGGACTGCTGTGATGTTTTTATCTGGGAGGACACACTGCACATTGAACACCTTGCAGTGTATTCAAAATGTGGCAGCTCAAACTGTCACCAGGAGCAAAAAGTTCAAACAAATAACCCCTACTCTTAGTTCCCCGCAATGGCTTCTTGTTAGGTTCAGGGCTGACTTTAGAATTTTCCTACATACATATAAGACACACAAAGGTCTAGCACCTGCCTATTTAACAGAACTGTTATGTTAACTGTTATCTGGACTGAAGACCTGTTACTTCAGTTTAACTTACCTACAACTTTATATATGACACTCCATAACTATGGCTTCTAGTGCTGTTGAACATACCATATTGATCAACTGTGCTTGTCCATTAATGTGTCTATGCATCTGACCACCCATGTTCACTACATTCCTTCCGCCATGTCCGGATGGTGCACAGGGGTGGGCACCATTTCAGCTGGAGTGCTGCATCAGTCCCATGGAAGTGTGACATTGTGGGTGCGTCTTACGACCTGCAACATTGTGGGTACAACCTTCAATCTGCCACCCGATATGCTGGCATGGAGAACTGACTCATTGACAGATATCGGATTTGCCCTTGACCACAGTTTACACCTTGATTTCAGCAAGCAAGCCAGCGCTTACTTTTTTCAATAATGTTATTTTTAAGAGCAATTTTTTTTCTCAAAAATGCCCAAGGGAGTTTGGACGGTTAGTTGACCTTGGACACCCAGAGGTATTTTCTACTTCGGAGTCTTTAGTTCCTCTTCTCTCTTGTCACCTGGCTTTCTTTCTTTCTTTCATTCTTTATTTTTTGTCTTCCCTTGTTCCCATTTTCAAATTATTCTGTATAAATGTAGCAATGTATCACAACATAATCGTGTAAAGTGCCTTGGAGTGATTGCCCGGAAACATGCTATATAAAAAGAAACTGAAGTGGATTGAATTTTCTTCTCCTAAAATTTTCTACTCTAGTTCATAGTTTTCTTTTTAGTGTGTGATTACAGCAAATGGTTGGGGTTCAGTGCATGCATACAGCACTGATATTCCACCAAAGCAGAAGAGGGCAGATGTATTGCAATAAACACAAATGAACACTCTTCCCGCTCTGGGTATTTTATTGCCAAGATTCCAATATGCCCCAATAGTGTTGCTTTTGAAAATATTGTATACTGTGGTATAATGTCTGGACAGCATGAAGAATTAGGTAGGCACCTCTGCACTTCCTCATACATCTGCTCACCATAAACTACAAAGACCATAACTATTCTTCCTCTACTCTTTCCTGGTTGACCATGACAAAAGGAGTTTTGGAGAATATTTGGTATATGCACTTTATTCAATAAAGATTGTGCTGCCAGATTTCAATGAAAAGCATGAATACATGGCCTCAGCCATCATTTCACAATATAACAATTTATTTTATTCACTAAACCTTTATACATTTACTTCATTTAGCAGATGTTTGTCCAAAGTTTGGCCAAAGTGAGGCAAAGATACATGCTGTCAGAGTCAACGGGTATAAGCACAGCGAGGCTTCCAATGAATGCCCAGTTACAAGCATAAGCAGTATTAAAGCAAGTGCTATTAAACACCTTTTAAACAAAGCAAGAATAAAACAACTATTCAAATCAGCAGGGAGAGGTGCAGGCTAATAGAGGTGCCCCCAACATTCTGTCTCTTTAATTGTGTAGGGATTACCTGAGCCTCACCAAGCATTTCTGTGTACAGATGTCAGTATGATGTTGTGTGCATGATCAGTAAGACTGTCTTCACACAACACGGCTCTGCTTTCTTACAGTAAAGCGAGAAACGGGGGCCTAATGAATCTGCATGAGAAGCTGGGCTTTCAGGTGGCTTAAAAAAAAGCAGCGAGTTAAAAAGCAGCCGGAGGCCGTGGAGCCAGGCAGTGCGGCTTCAGGTGAGTCACAGCATTTACGGGCCCGAGTCCTATGGGGGAAAGGAGGGGTGTGCTCTTCAGGTCATACTGCTACAGCACCTAGTGCCTGTAAGCTTCAGAAAGAAGCGTCTCCATATGAAGCAATGTGCCCATGGTGGAGGAGCACATGCCTATATCCTCTGAGTTTCACTCTCACCGCCAGCACGGTCATGCTAATGGAGCAGAGCAGGACTTTATGTCACTGGGATAGATGTGAGCACACTCACAGCATGCAGGAGGAAGAGAAAAAAAAAAAAAAAAAATTCAAGGACAGAAAACACTGAGGAAACAGAAATACAAATTTCTTCTATTACTCTTAGCTGGGCTGCCTAACCCTTTTCCACACATCTACAAAGATCTTCATAACATTTCAGTCACTGCAACCATCACTTTGCGTTTCACAGCTGGTCATTGCAAATGAACCGGTTGCCCTCGGAGTGCTTTCCATAATAAACGTAGCGGCACTTGGTAAACACCCCTGCAACATACAAGCGTACATGATCAGTTCTACACGGCCACAAATTCACAGGCAGGTTGCGCTCTGTGTGCCACACACACCCACCTTTGCGGCCTCTGCTGTCCCGTGAGCCTCTAGGCAGCGGAGTATACGGCTGGCTCACAGGGTCACCCTTGGCATTATCACAGTCCTGGTCGGGACACACAGACAGTGTAGGATCAGAGTGCAGGCCTCCACAGTTGTATTTATAACATCGTGTCTTTACATCACTTCTGCTCTCTTTGTAGTGACGGTGAGGTTCTTCCTCCAGCCCGACCCCCCCCCACCCCTGCCACAGGGTCCTCACCGCCTCAGCCGTGGGCTTCACCACCTTCATGAAGGCCCCTCGTGCCTCTGCCTCTGCCCGCTCACGCTCAGCCACGCGTCTGCTGTCCAGGAACTTCAGCTTGTTCAGTTTGTGCAGCACAAAATACCTGCCAGGGGCCAGAGGTGACAGATCCCATTCTCACAGGCTGCCCATCAAGGCACAGCCTCCCCAGTCAGAGGCCCACCTGTAGCGCTGGTAATCCTCCTCGTCATTCTCCAGGCTCACTAGCTGGTCGGGACACGCCTCATTGCCCAACAGACTCAGGTACTCCAGCGAAGGCGCTGCATTATGCAGGTGCTCCACCAGGGCGGCGACGTCTGTGATGTGATGTGAGCATTAAGGAGGACACTTTTAATGCCACCCAGATCCCCCTTACAATATAGTCTCGTTCGCTGGACTCACGTCTGCTCAACCATTTCCGTGAATAACGGCCCCTGGACTGTAGCCGACTGGCATCAGCCCTCCGATCTGGAGCCAAATATTAACTCTCCATGTACATCTACTTTTGTTCCACTGCATACTGGTACTTGAAGTACAAAATTATTTGACTGAGCAAACAGCCTCTCCTCATAGGCTGGCAGCAGATTGCCAGCTACTCTAAGTACCTGGTTACATAAGGCAATGATAATTCACACAAGCAATTGATCTATTCAGTGACTTGGAGAACGCTGTACATCTGCAAGAACTTCAGTTTCTCAACACAGTCGGATGGGTTTGCATTTGGGGTGTCAGAGTACAGGTTGAACAGTTAAAGTAACTAGTATGTCTTCATCAAATTCAAGTATATTTACTAAACAGATCAACGTCCATAGATCGCCCACCTCCATATACACCTCAATCGCTGTGAGCACCAAGCAGCCACTAGAGGTCACTGCTGGCACACAACAGAAAGTTTTACTTTGCTTCGGAAGCCTGAGGCATATTCCTGAAAAAAGAGACTTTGTAAAAGGATATCTGGTTCTTATTGAGTGTCAGGGTGCGGAGACAGGGTAAATGTGGCAGCCCCAGGTCATTTCCCAGGTTATTGTTATCTGCGATGAGCTCTTCCAGCTGCCCGAAGGCCTTCAGCCCTGCCAGCGACCTGCGGCGATGTGACAGCGAGAGAGACAGAGACAGCAGCTCGTGACGCGTCGCCCAGAGAGCACGCAGAGAGCACCAGGTAAAGGAGCAGCGCGATGGGATGAATGTGGACCAACCTGTCAGCGTTACACATTCCTCACAATGCGGCTTACGGGTGCATCAACCGGAATCAGGAGAATCATTACCCAAAAGTCAATCTCCACAGGAATGAAGGAATGAGGAAAAAAAGAGAAGGAGGAGAAGGTGAAGAGGAGGTGGCGGTGGAGGAGGAGGACATGCCACTGACTGGTTACACCATCAGAGCTGCCTTTGATAGGTGAGGGATGAAAAGGCTGTGAGCCCCACACCAGGCATCAGCACCAACAGCAGCCTCCCCCCCCCACTGCGTCATCGCAGTGTAGTGAAGTGTTGTAACCATAACAAAACTTGTTTCGATACTGATACCAAGTCATGAATGAGGGGAAACGGTCTAAAACGGTTTTAAATGATATCTGGGTCACTTGTGAGCAGATATTTAAAATTTAAGCATATTAGTGAAGAAATAATAATAATAGATACTTAACTCTCCGGGTATGTCTACTTTTGAGCCGTCCCTTATTGAAGTACAAAATCATCTGGCAGCAGGTTGCCAGCTACTCTAAATACCTGGCTACATAGGACAATAATAATTGACAAATTCAGTGACTTGGAGAACACTGTACCTCTGTTTCTTAACACAGTCGGATGGGTTTGCATTTAGGTTGATTGATCCCCGTGGGGAAATTCTCTTCTCACCTCCCCCAACCTTGCTCTCAGTGTAAGCTTGGCTGTGAAGGGCAGCCACCTCGTGGAGCACCCAGGGAGCTGGGGATTAAGGGCCTTGCTCAAGGGCCCACAGAGGTACCAAGGCTGGGCTCGAACCAGCAACCTTATGATCAGAGGCACAAAGGCTTAACCCACTGAACCACACTCTTCGAATTCAGGCTGCTCGTGAAATTCACTCGAGTATCATTGTACACTGTACGCATATGTAGGACTATATTACAACTGCAGAGAGGCTTTTCTATCACTGATTTCTTTCATGGACATAACAGGGTCTTTGAGAAAAGGTTGGGATATCTGTCTGACAGATGACTGGCCAGGTCTGACATGTTGCCTGCCCTTAAACACTTTAAAATGGCGCTTGCACAGCAGTGCTGCTCTGTTTAGAGGGATCACTTTTTTCACCCAGTTTATAGCGGAAATATTTCCACATTTCACTTCGGGCCCCCTCTTTGCCAAAGACTTCAGGTGTTGCAGAGTCGGCTCTCAACCGAGTAGAAAAGTGCTCTGCTCTTTTACCCCTTCCTCTTGGTCATTTCCCACAACCACTAATGCAATGTCACCAGTGTCAGCATTGGCCTTAAAGAGACAGATTCCTTTTTTTTTTATGCTTTCAAGATTCTAGTACAGTGGTTTTTGTCAGTACTGATTTACCATGCAACCCTTGTGCAGTGACATCCAGATCAGCAGCTTCACCAGCCATGGTGCACCAATAGGCAGCGCCACAAAGCCTGGCCAGCAGAGGTGGACATTTCAGCTCCAGAAAGTAAAAATCGTGAACAGGATTTTGTTTCAACCAACCAGCTGAGTACTACAGTATGTGACTGGGATTCTTTATACTCAACTAGTAGGTTGAAACAAAATCCGGGTCTGGATTTTTACTTTCTGGACCTGAAATGTCCACTTCTGCTGGCCAATAAAGCAACAGGCAACTGCAAGGTACCTTTAGCAGTGAGGTTCATAGACATTCTTCCACTTACAGGCATCCCTGGGAGGCTCTGACAGGAAACCTGGTCAAGCAGGAGGTGGCACTCGTCATTCCTTCATCACAAACTCTTCCACATGAAGCAGCACAGACAGATGAGAGCCAGGCTGCAGAATACTGGGCAGGTAGGAGGATCTCCACTGTGGGGCTGGACATAACATTATTCAAACTTATGGACGGAGGCAAAATATTATTATATTATAATTATTATAATAATACTAATAATAATAATAATAATAATAATAATAATAATAATAATAATAAGTATAACGTGTGTGTGTATAATATATTTTATATATATATATATATATATATTTGTGATTATAGAATTATATATGATTATAGAATAGATCATTATTATCTCCACTAGGCTTATATCATATTCTCTAACAGTGAATATACCTCCACTTGGAGTCTCAAGATCACATGACCTCCATGACTGCCCTGGATATGATGTTACTGCAACACTGGGAACTAACTTTAATAATCCAGCCTACTCATGTCACGGGCCACGAGTAGCGCTCATGTAATTTCCGACGCCACAGTGCAGGTCCTTCCAGTGTTCTGCAGCCAGGTCCTTTAGTGCAGACCCCTGACAACACACAGTACCTCCCTGTTCAAGAGTTTGTGTGAAGAGCACCTTTAACATTGTGAACAGCGAAGACGGGCATCGCTGAAAGGAGTTCATGTTACGAAACATATGTTACAAAACTGTTCTGAAGTGAATCAGCAGATATTCCATAGCTTGGACACAGGGGGTTCACAAAAGCGGTCCAATAATTTCAGTTTTCGCCTAGGCAGAATGAGGCATAGAATGCG
This sequence comes from Petrocephalus zakoni, assembly GCA_026774425.1. Taxonomy (NCBI): domain Eukaryota; kingdom Metazoa; phylum Chordata; class Actinopteri; order Osteoglossiformes; family Mormyridae; genus Petrocephalus; species Petrocephalus zakoni. The sequence continues at coordinate 17,122,785 of JAODKN010000063.1, forward strand.
ACGTCCTACAACTCAATTTCCTATGATGCCTTCTGAGAAGGCCTGTGCCCCAACAGGATTCAATTCTAATGTGGCACCAAACAGGAAATGGGCAGTGATGCAGCCATCAGAGGTCTCCTCTCACATGCTTCCCTCTACACAGGGCTTCAAGAGCCATCAACTATGACATGTGACACAAAGCCTGAGGGGCAGCAGGAGGCAAACATGCTGCTCACACTTGATTTCTCTACCAAACACAGCACTTTAATATTGCAAAAGCACATATGTTCCAAAGACAGATTGTTAGAAGACACACAGCTACAAATACCTGAAGGAAAACACTGCCAGTTCACTGGCAGAACGGATTAAAGAGCTGCAGTTAACAGAGAGTAAGGCCACCAACTTTTGAGATCTCTGCCTTTGGTGCTGCACTTACACAGCTTTAATACTTGAACCCAGAACATGCGTCTTAAGATGGTCCTACTAACTAAACTAAATAGCAGTCCATGTTTGCAAGGAATGAGACTTAACTGGATTACAGATGAAGCTGCTTTTTGGAAGGTTCAGCACCTGTCTATTTCTGGATAAAGTGCTAATACTCTACACACCTCGGGACAGAAGTACAGGACAGACAAATTACAGAGGCACAATCAAACTGAACAGGCCACGATGTGCAGATAGCCAGGCAAAAGGAGAGCTGCCACAGAAGGGAGCACATGTCAGTGGCAAACTCACAGAGGCTATGACCCAATTCAGGGGCTGCATCCCTTGAAGGACATGGTCAGTGTAGCCTTTGAAGACCATGTCCTTCGAAGGATGTAGTCTATGTAGCCTTTGTGGACCATGTCCTTCGAAGGATGCGGTCTATGTAGCCTTTGTGGACCATGTCCTTCGAAGGATGCGGTCTATGTAGCCTTTGTAGACCATGTCCTTCGACGGATGTGGTCTATGTAGCCTTTGAAAACCATGTCCTTCGAAGGATGTGGTCTATGTAGCCTTTGAAAACCATGTCCTTCGACGGATGTGGTCTATGTAGCCTTTGAAAACCATGTCCTTTGAGTGTTCCTGCAATGAACCTTGGGATCTTGGCAAAAGAATAAAATTTCAATAGCACATTTGATGGAATGCATTTGGTCTGCGAATGCTGCCATTGAAAGATGCAGCCCCCTGAATTCGGACACGGCCATTACCTGACAGCTTATTTTCATGGGGTACTGGTCAGACTGGGGAGTACTGGTAATGTTACAGAAGCCAGAGTGTAGGTAGGGAGGCTCTTGGCTGGGTGGTTTTTAACTCGATTGCGATTGCTTAGAAGTGAACTAGTTGTTTACTCCAAAGTAGGACTGCTCTCAGACACAGAGCATGAGTGTCACATTCCAGCAGGAGCGGCTTCTCCTTTTTGCAAAGAGAAAGTGCTGCATGGTGTCACTGCTCATTTCTACATGACACATCGCACATGTATCAGTGGGTAGCACCAAGCACGCCAAAAAGACATGGCTTGACAGCGGGAAAGCAGACAGATGTGTAACAGGAAGACGGTACCCTGCTGTAATCTCCTTTGGCAGCCTGTGTTGAATTAGCAGTTCAACAGTGACCAATGACAAGCTTTCATTAGAATTTATGACAGAGGACAAACATTTATATTTATTTAACATTGATAGATGCTTTTGTCCAAGCGACAAATGGTTTTGAGAAGGCAAGTCTGTCTGTCCATGAAGTAACTGGGGTTAAGGACCTTGCTCAATGGCCCAGTGGTGAAATGAAATGGGCCTGCTGACCACAGGACGTGAGCCGGCAACCTCACAGAGCCACACCGTGTTCCTGCACTGCATGGTTTCCCCGCAAGGCCCATAAGTAAAAACCGAAAATTTGCTTAATTTCTTTTAACATAAGGATGGCTCACCTCAGCTGATTGAAGCTGATGTCCAAACGCCGGGCGAGCCCCCCATACTGTTCTCCAAGGGAGGCTGGGATTTCCTCACTGTCCTGTCCAATGTAAGAAACCTTGGAATAAAACATAAAGAGAAGCAGTTTCACAAAAGCATGTACACACGTCTTTCACGTGGACAAAATACATTATAATGAATAAACACGTTCAGTACTTATCAGTAGGATTTGACCCTTATCCCGCGCTTTGCGGAGAGGAATGGGGTGGGGGTTAAAGAAGTATGTACGAAATATATACGAAAACGCGGTAAAAGTCGCAGGGCCAACTCTTTTCAGCTGGCGCTTTGCGAGATTTTAAATTCAAAACAAGTGTGCACACACATTTACATGTACAAAATTGTTTATTATCTTGTATTTAGTCTGTGGGGTTTGCAAACTGCCCCTTTGGTGTATGTAACTTTAGGTTTATAGTCTTTCTTGTGGGAGCGTGAGAGCCTGAAAGCGAGACAGCTGACAGCCCTTTAATCGTTAAATGATTTTAGAAGAACTTCAGGGAACTGAGACAAACTAGGGGCTGAAAAACTGCGCATGTGTCGCAGAATCTCACGTTAGAAGCATGCGATCTTAATTAATCTGAGTACACCGGTAGCGGAGAGGGGAAACAATGGGACTGAATGTCCTCAATAAAACCACAGTTGTTTACAGGGTGACACGAGAAGAACAAGAAGCGACGGCAGTGTAAGACGCAGCCAGTCCGGGCACACGGTACCACTCCTGGCCCGTATCCGGACGTGTGCGGAACGCGCCGAGTCACGTGACCGAGCGGGAGCGCGCCCCCGCCCGCCGGCTCGCCGGCCGCAGACATCACAAACACGGACGGCAAATGCGCAGATCCCGACACTCACCTGAGATCCAGCCACTACGGCCATTGCCGTGCGTCGCGGTGAGGTGGCTGCGCTGCTGCCGGCCGCGTTACCGACGCCGTCGAGGGCGCAGACGTCACCCTTCCGCGTGCTGGAGTCAGGTGATCCGCAGCCGGCATTAGCGGCACCGGGGGGGCGGCACCAGGCGGCCGGGCGCCGGGGGGGCGGCACCAAGGGGCGTCGCTTACCTCACCTCTGATAACCTCGCTGTCCGGGTGTTCCTGTATTTCTGCGCCATGTGCAGGGTTGCCAGATCTGAGCGAAAGTTTCCAGCCCAAACTCAACGTAAAACCCGCCCACCTCAATAAAAACCAGCCCAAATCTCCACCTCGCAAAAAACTTATGTTGGACGTAAAAGTATAGACGTAGCCTGATAAAGAGCATGACATTATAAACAGTTTTATAAAATAAACACAGAAAAATGCACAAACAAGCTTCCTTGTCAGCAAAAAAATAGAACTATTTAGTCAGTCACATGCAGTTTTTATAGAGCGGATCTTACCTTTTCGTTACAAGTGACCAATACAATTTCACAGTGATGTTTGGTTAACGAATGACCGTCACTGATTGATGATGTCATGTCATATTTGGCAGATTCTCTGAATTAACTAATTGTGACGGCTGACTGGAAAGCTGGAAATGACACGTACATTTTTATGTTTCTCCATGATCATCGTGATTTTTTTATATATTCTTAGTATATTTGTAATATATATTTTTAAAATGATAATAATGACAGTAAAACCCGCTAAATATTTTAAAAAGCAGCCCAAATTTTATAGACCCGCCCAATGCCAATTTTCCCAGTCCAACATAACCAAAAGAAGCCCAATTGGGCAGAAAACCGCCAAATCTGGCAACACTGGCCATGTGTAAATAAGCACACGCCACACATGAGTCCTGGGGGTACCTTCCATGTCCATTAATGATAATTAAAGTTATTCTACCGATTACTAAATATTGTATTTTACCTCTTAATGGATGTGAGGGACCGAGCACTAGAAAGCAGGAGTCGTCACAGGAGTAATTTAAAAAATAAAGTTTCTTTTTTTTTTATTATTATTTCAACCCAAATTTAATTTAACAAATATTAAATGTTGAGCTCATAAAAGAGGTCAAAATAACAAAACTGA
>JAODKN010000063.1:17131055-17144821 GCA_026774425.1 Petrocephalus zakoni
CTCTAGGAGTTAAAAACCCAATGATGCCACCTGAGCACACCAACCATACACCAGGACAGTTGCCTGCTTGCTTCTCTTTAGAGTCCAACACGCAAGTAGCCCATGAGATGTTCACTTGGAAAAGCATCCCTCTCAGGGCCCAAGTTTATCCAAAGTCTGAATTAGGGAGACGTACATTATATGGCCAAGAGTATGCAACACCAGCTCGTCCGATGTTGTTCCGAAACCAAGGGTTTGTCCATTGTCGCTATAATAGTGTCTGCTCTTCTGGGACAGCTTTCCATTAAATGCTGGAACATTGTTGGTGTGATTTGCTGCCATTCAGGCTGAGAGTATTGATGCTGGTTAACCAGATCCTTCTCTGTTAGTTTGTGTGGCTGACCACTTCACGCCAGAACTTGCTCCCAGACTCTAACCTTCACATTCACCACACTTGCGGTTGACCACGGCCGCTCCAGAGGGTGAACTGACTTGTTGGAACAGTGGACTCATACGATGGTATCAAGTGGAAAGTCACTAACTTCTTCTGTAGAACCACCAATTCTGTGGCTAATATGTATTGCAGGAGATTGCATGGCTGTGTGCTTTATTATAAACCTGTACTAGCAATGTGTGGCCTAATTAGGCCATTCTTCTAATAGGGGTACCCATATACTTACATATATAGCCACACAGTGCAATAGATGGCATCTTATCACTTACATGGAAGGATACATGAATGAAATATCAAATATTTAACTTAAATTCATACCTATCAATTGTAATGAGCCAACAGGAGGCTTAGCTGCAGGAAAATGTCTAGGCCACCTTAAAAGTGGTCAGTGTTACAAAAAAAAAAAGCAACACTGTGCTCTGTTGAGGTCAAAGGATTTATTGAAAACTTCCAGAGGGACGAGGAGACTGGGGTTTCCCAAAATGCACCACGGTCTGAGACACTCACATGTGCTGGGATGGGCTGAGCATAGCGAGGAGCTGCCTTCCGGGTTCCAAAAGCCATACACACCTAGTCTGCACATCTCCATCCTCCAGTTCCAATTGGGTATATAAATAACTTCCCAAAGCAAATTTAACTGATCCGATGCATTTTTCATTCTGATAAACCCTGGCTAAAAAATAATAATAAAACACACACAATAGAGCAGCAAGCACCATTCCTATCTGTAAATATAAATAAAGCACTGAGCAGTGATGTTTCTTAGCCAGAGAAATGCATGACAGACAAGTACGTCCTGCATCCAGACACCGGTGCAATGGCACACAGTATAGTGGAATCAGACAGCAACAAATGGCAACGACTTTGCTAGGTCCGAAACGCACCAGCGATATAAGACCTTATAACACAGAGACAGGGTGTGTTCACAACCAAGGGGAGGAGCCAACACACTTGAGACATTCCACAACCAGGGGTCATTGTCAAAAGAGCTTGGGTTTGTCCACTATTGAGGGCAGAGGCCAATAGAGAGAGGGGGCGTGTCCATTGTAGCAGATGTTAAATATTAGAATTACAGACAACAGAATAACTACTGGTGAAAGGTATAGACTCCACTGACAGTTTGAACACATCCCCTTCAGAAATCTATGCTGGTTACATGGGAAACACCATTCTTATAACGTTCCTTCAGAGAGCCATGGTGAGAGGTCAGAGGTCACCCTCAGGCCTCCAGCTCCAATCCCAGACCTAGCTTGTGGCCACCAGTGTTGATGCTCTTGCCGTCAACCAGGGCAGACAACGTGAGCTTGACACCTGCGAAAGGAATTCCGGCCTGAGTCTCAAGAAACACAAGCAGCAAACAATCAATGTAGCTGTACACTTTATGCATAAAACACTCAAGAACGAAACACCATGGACATTCATTAGAAACAATAACCACTGGCACATTTCATGTGTGTCAAATAAGCCCTCATCTGTGGCCAAGGACAGGTGGAAAAAGCCCCAGCAGCTTGCGGGCTAAGAGCAGTGGGAAGGCTGCACACCCCCCAGCAGTACCTGGCCGCAGTGTCTGTGTGTAGCCAACTCCAATCAGACTGGCGTTGTTCACTTTAGCCTGAGGGAATACAAAGGGGGCATCAGAACAGATGGGACATATCAAATGACTACGAGTAAGATGGGGACGAAAGCAGCCAGGGGAGGCTGTGACGGGGACACTCACACTGATGGAGGCACTGGGGTCCAGCTGGTATTTGGCAGCGACACCGAAGCGGGTGCTGTTACTGCCAGCGGCCCAGGCCAGGTTTACTGCAGTCTCTAGCTTGTCATTCACCTTCTGGTAGATGGATCCACCAAACTCAGATCCATCATTACTGCAGCAAAAAAGGAGCACAGCTTTGGGGTAAGCCCAACAATAATGTCACATTCCAAGTCAGAAACACACCCAGTCCTAAAACCACACCCAACCATGAAGCCATACCCAGTCATCAAACCACACCCAACCATGAAGCCACACCCAACCGCAAAGCCACACCCCCAACCATAAACAGGAACAGCTTTCAGCTCTGTCTGCACTGACCCACACTCACATGCTGGTGTGAAGCTGGAAGTCCCCAGTCCTATAGCCCACTGCAAAGTTATTCTGTGTCAGTTTGGACTTTGCGCTGTCAAAGGTCATCTGGTACCCAGCCAGCCATCCCTCATAGCCAAGCACAGCGGCCCCATGGATGGTGGGTCCGGCAAAGTCAAAGTCCACATCACAGCCAAGGTTGACATATTCACGCTTGTAGGCTGTTTTGACTTTTCCACTCTTCTTTCTGGTAAAGGGGGTGGAGATGTCATGTTATTTAAAAAGTTCTCTTTCTAATGGTCTGTTTAGGTGCATTAACTGGCACCTTTTTCAGGATTGCCCAGCATCAGAATGTCATGGTGAGCGTTTTCACTAGGGTACAACAAATAATATTTCTGCCTAATAAGCCATTAAACCTTAATTGGTGTGCTGCAATAACTCTTATTTCAATGGACATGTAATGGGATAAAAAATTTAAATACCCAGAATTGGGGGAAAATGTGGTATCAAAAGTAAGCTTCAGGCCTTTGGCAATCTGCAGAAATGAAAAAGCAGTAATTAATCCACAGTTTAATTCCAAAGGCCAGGAAGGTTGCCTATATGTACACAGCATGCGCTTTACACACCTGGTCTTCAATGGTGATCTCTGTCCCCAGCGTGTTATCAGTGGTCCACTTCTCTGTAAATGTCAGGCCATACTCCGCACGCTTGTACTTGGTTTCTAGACTCCCAACCACTTTGCTAGTGTCAGTGTTGGATGAACCTGAGGTTTTGAACTCCTTTTTAAGCAAACATTACAAAAACAAGATATTCACATTTCAGTAAGTCAATGTACTTACACCAAGATTCTTTCAAAGTTCTAGGATCACACAAACCTACTTTAGATCATTAACATCTCTGCCAGCAGAAAGCCAATCTTATAAACTGGAAATAACTTCAAATAAAAAATCTGGAAGAGTTGCCGAATGTCAAAATATAACTTATAATTCAATAACATTAATAATAATAGAATTTTGCATAAACATACCACCCCACTGGCTGACTTGGTCTTCACATCAAGCTTCACCACACCAAAGCCTGTGAGGATCAGGAGAATGTTAGATGCTGTATGTATAAAGTCTTCAGCAGTCATATGCTCAATAACTAAAGAGACCTACAGAGCTGATGTCAGCTCAGAAGGGACCAGTACTTGACAGAGAGTCTTTCTGAAATCCTGCCCCATTCATTACTATCAGCACAACCTGCATTCCAGTCACAAAGGGCTATGCTAACTAAGTTCTATGATGTGTGCCAAAACCATTTACTTTACATTTGCAATAAACAATCAGTGAGAACTAAACATATACCCAGCCCAATATCCTGTGGCAGGGCACTCAAAATGGGTAATTATTTAATAACTTTTCTGTATTGCACCCATTCTGTCCCCAGTCTGGGAATGCCAGGTAATGCTTTTTCTGTAGGATCCTTTCCAACACCACGTCAAGATACGGTACCGTATCCCTTGTTGAAGATGTCCTTGGCAGATTTGCCGAGATCGCCATATGAGGGGGGAACAGCCATGCTACCTATAACAAGAGAGGAACAGGGAGGAAAAATGATCACCGTTGCAAAGAGTCTTGGCTGTGATTAAGGGCCTTAGTTTAGCAACCTTGACACGCTGCATTTACAGCATGAAATACATGTAACGACGAGCTCCCGAGAGTCTGTGCGGGACAGACATAGGTGCGGTTTGCCTGGCTCCAATCAGCTATCGCTATGTCAAATGGTATTTCGCCATAAAATGTTACTGTAAAGCAAGGGTGGAGAACCTGCTCCATGGAGAGCCGGTGTAGGTGCAGGTTTTTGGGATGATCTGTCAGTTAGCCAATAATAAAGCAGTGGTTCTCAATTCCAGTCCTGGAGACCCACTGATCTTGGCTGATTGAGAGGTCATCCCAAAAACCTGCACCCACACCTGCCCTCCATGGATCAGGTTCCCCGCCCCTGCTGTAAAGAGTCTTCGCCCTGCTGTCAGTAACACTGAGGCCAGCTAGGAATCCGGGGATTTTAAACCACACGGCTAGTCAGCTGCAGTTTCGGCATCCTCGGCGTGCTCCAGTTCCCACGTACGGGTCGCCGGACACCTCCCTGCGCTCCTACGTGCGATCCACGTCCTACATGCAGGAGCCATGTTCACCTTCGGCCAACTCCCAGGTACCCAAGCTGCGCTGCGGAAATGCGGAATCACGCCAGCTACAGGGAATGGCGATGTGGAGAATATCTCCATAGTACTCCTCCGACGTTACCTTGACGGGCTTACTCTGCTCTAACACAAAGGGTGTGCAGCTATTCGGATTGTTAAGGCATGCAAGCAGGACCTCGGGTGAGAAGCGGATTCCGGTGATCTTAGGCGGCTCTGACATGACCAGCAGCATAAGTGTTTCCATTGTGCACGAGAACTGCCCTCATCTGAAACCTACAAGGCTTATTTTAAATAAGCTAACGTCTGCAACTCCGCTTGTTAATTACATAAGAAAAGTGATCAGCCTAAAATACAGTGCTTATAGCACAGGATGATTATAATACGGTAAATGTAATGTAGACGGCGTACCCCGCTTACCAGTTAGAACGACTTTCTGCCAGCCTGTTCAGCTAGAGGGCGAAAGGAGACACAAAGCGCAGCCGCATAGTCACAACGACAGTAGCCGCCGTCAGGACCCCAGGAGGGGTGGCGCACGGCTGCCTGTCTGAAAATGCATTGGGGAATTTTGTCACAGAACAGCTAAGGGATGTCTTATGTACTTTTTTTGATTATTTCAGAAATGCACTCATAATGTTACTGTCACACATAGTTTTTGAATGCCGTCTTTTTAGGCTACATTGATATAATTCCTCATTGACTATGTATGGATGTATTCAAGTTTAATTTAATATATTTTTTTAACTTCCTATTTGTGAACAATTATAATACTTTACAGTAGGGCGCAAAGTACTGTACGCCTGTCTTGCCAGAATTTACAAGCTGTAACAGAGACATGTTGAGATGGGGTCCTGCGCTTTTTCTGATATGGAAAAACGAGATCAAAACAAACAGACGTCCAGTATAAGGCCAACTGCCTTTTAGATGAGTAAATATACATATAGCGTTCAGGTCTGTGTGTCACTCAAAATTCTTGATTGATTTAATACTGTAATATGCACCTATTTTGATTTGTGGGACAAAAAGAAATCAGATTTCTAGATGTCTTGCTTAGTTGAATACCTATTCGTACTAGGTAGCCTGGGCTAAATGAAAGGGAACGAGGATAAAGTGCATCTAAACTGGAGTACCTTAAATCTGAAAGTTATCTAAAGTTATCTAGCTAACTTGCAAATCTCAATTTGTGATACAAGTCCTCATGTTATTACTACTACTATTATAATGCTTAATTATTATTATTATTATTATTATTAATACAGTAATATCGTATTATCAACATTATTATTAACATCGAGGCCGCTTAGGAGGTGCAGAAGCCCGCAAAGAGTGCCGTGTGCGCAGGCGCGCTGCGCGCGAGGCGGGAGCCGTAGGTCGGACCGTGACACCTCCCTCCGCCCTGGACCTTCTGGACCCTCCCCGTCTTGGCTCCTGTCTCTCAAGGTGCCTGGAGCGTGTGTGCGGCATGGCGGAGGGTGAACCCAAGGCGAAAAAGCAGAAATTGCAGGCAAAGGAGCTCAGGTAAAAAGAGACATCCGTACCGTCCCTGCGGGAACGGCGCGGGAGTAACCGGCATGGATTTTCTCCCTTGCCCCGGTAGCTCGAAGGTTATGCCGCCCGGCACTCGCGGTCTGCCCGGCGAATCGCCCTGGAGAGCGGCGCTGTATTACTCACGCCTCCGGAGGCAGTTACTGCTCTTAAAAGGCAGCCTCGCCTCGGCGAGATTACCGCCTTACGTGCGGCGGTTGCCCACGTCGCCGCGCTCGGACTGTCCGAGGGAGCATGTGGCTTAGGAGCGGTCCCGAGCCCGGTGGGACGGCGCTTCTCACGGCCAGCTTTGGGAAGGGGGTAAAAAAAAGAGGAACAAAAAAAGTGTCACCCCGACCGCGAGGCTCTCAGAGGCGGCAGGTGCCGCGCTGCGGGCGGCTCCAGGCAGAGTGGCACGAAGGGCTCAAAGTCCGCCTAAGTGCGGAGAGTAACGGGCTCCTGCGGAGAGTAACGCCCCCCTTCGGAGAGTAACGGTCCGTTTGAAAGTAGCGGCCCGGTCCGCTGCAGACACGCGCGCGACGGAGCCCCTTCCGGCGGCCCCCAGCATCACGCCGTGCTCCGCATCCTCACATCCCCACGCAGCCTGCGGTCACACCTCCCCGGTGTGTAAGCCTCGGGGTCCCGTGTCGGCAGCGGGCTTTTCCGGGCTCCCTTAGGTGCCCGAGTGTCGGTGCTGGGCCTCGGCGCCGGAGAGTTATAGTTAGGTGGCAGTCCGGATGGCTGTGTGGCGGCCGGCGGGAGAGGTAGGGTGTGAGGAGTCGGCGCTGTGGGAGGGGCGAGCGGCTGGGAAACGCGGGGCGGTAGGGGGCCCTGCTTTAAGTGGCTGATACGGGGAGGCGCGCCGCTGGCGGACATTCGCTCAGTCGCGCAAACCGGAGGAATGCCTTCGCCGGGGTGAGTAGCGGTCCGCTCGCTACAATAGCGGCACATGTCTTGTGCACAATGGGTATTTTCATTAAGAAACGTCTGCATTTTACACATGCATTTGAATCACTTACAAAGGGCTGTGTAGCTGGGATGCACAGTTCTGCCGCGGTCTGAATGGACTGCAGCAATGATGACAGGATATTTATTTTTTTTCTTGGATCTTTAGTTGTTAGTAGGTTGGGGTTGGTAAGGTGCCAGTTTTGCTTTGCTCCAGCAGTACAGAGTAGGGGTCAGCGCATGGTGTGATCAGTGCCCCAAGGATAAAATACAAAGCAGGCAAAGCCAGTAACACTGGAAAAAATGTGTAGTACTTAATTACAGCTTGATTACTGGTGCTTTAAGGAATGTGTGTGTTTTTTTCTTCTGTGGATTTGTTCATGTTCAAACACACACATTAGTTTGATACTGTGAGGTCAGTGATATCTTAAAGTAAATTTTAGGCACTGGTTTGTTCAACCTTTTTGGACTTTGTTACTCTTAGTATGGATTTCATGTTAGCATGTGGCATGTTTTAGTTTGCAGTTTGCTTTTGGAGGATTGAATTCGCTGTAGTCTTTGGAGAGCCTTTCCGTCCTGCCGGTTCAGTGTGGGGCGCTCCTAAAGGATGTGCATGTTTGAGTTTTGCTGACAGCTGATACCCTGTTGCTTGCCGACCCATTATCTGTGGTGGGTTTTTAGGTCTGTGTTTTTCACTGAAAGTCTTAACTGGTATCATAATTGCTGTATGTGGCAGTGGGTCCCTGAGCAAGATCCTTAACCCCAAGTTGCTCCAGGGAGATTGTCATCCCTGTAATGTACTGTAAGTCACTCTGGATAAGGGTGTCAGCTAAATGCCATAAATGTAAATGTATGTAATGTGCAGAGTGGGACCATTATGTAACCCTCCAGGCCTCCTCTGTACCCCATCAGCATGTGCCTGGATGTCGAAACGTGACCCTAACATTGCACTCTCTGTCTGCTCTCTCCCGCGTGCAGCCAGAATGCACTCTTTGGCATGGGCAACCCATTGCTGGACATCTCTGCTGTGGTGGACAAGGACTTCCTGGACAAGTGAGTCGGCTGCTAGCATACTTCAAGGATGTGGACATGTGCCAAGGTGGATTGGCGTGGCTCTGGTGCTCTGCTTTTCTCCACGCCCAGACTGCAGTTTTCACATGCTAGCAATGTCTGTTAGCTAATCTGCCTGCTTTCGCTGAAGCTGTGGCTGTATGTGAACAGAGCAGTACTGTGCTAAGAGAGCACGTGGGCCCCTGAAGCCATAAGAGTAGGGTAGGGTAGGGTGGGGTGGGGTGGGGCGGACCAGGAGCAACCTCTGCCCACATTCTAAACCCCGGGTATGCCCTTTAGAGATGTCTTCGCCTGAATGTGCTCTCTGGCACTGTGTTCCCTGTATACTTCTTGAGAGTCTTTGGTAAACCCAGGTCAACCCCCCCCCAAATACCTCTTTCCTAAGGACAGCAGTGAGGCATGAATTGTGAAATGACTTTCACTTCTGGAAATGGTGGCCTTTGTGCTGCAGCAAATCCAAGCAAATCACTGCATGTCGTACTCTGTATGACTGTGTATGTGACAAATAAAATTTGAATTTGATTTGAACAACGTGCACCATGGCTATAATTGTATGTTATAATGGCTGCTGGGCAGCACCTGATTAACCACTGCTTCTAATGGTATGAAACACCAGCTGGTACACTTTTGCCGCTTAGCCTGTAGTTATTAAGTCTTGATCCCTGAAAGCACGACTAGTTTGCTTCTCAGTGGGAGGTAGATGCCTGCCATGTGGAGAACAAAGTGGGCACAGACCCATTCAGCCCACACATGACCAATGTCTGACTCTTCCCATGTCTGAGACTCACTGCGGGGAGTCAGTGCGGGATCAGCCTGCCTTCAGGGGCATATACTGCACTTTAGGCAGGAAAGCAGCCTAATCATATTTTCAGTGGCGAAGCTAAGTGCAATTATTTGTGCTTTTTCCCCATTTAGCCGTATACTGCCTCCTTAATTATGGCTATTTATTTGTTTCTTACAAAGAATCTGTGTGAGGCTTTGCTGAAGCTGTGGCATGTCTGTCTCAGAGGCCTTTGCTCTAATTGGGTAACTTAAATGTGAAGCCTAACTAAAGTGGGTCATCCTTTCAGTCCCTATTCAGCCTTATCTTGTCTCTCTTTGATGGTTCATGAATTTGTATGTTTTCTCTGACCCCGTGTCTGTTATTTTGCAACTTGAAATGGAGAGCGTGTTTCTCAGAAAGGCCCCTGGCCGTTAAGTCCACCTGGTCTTTTGGCAAGGAGTAAAGCGTTACTGAGGCTATGTCTTCTGTTTAAACAGGTACGGCCTGAAACCCAACGACCAGATACTGGCGGAGGACAAACACAAAGAACTGTGAGTTCATAAGGGTGTCTCCTGAGGACATGCATGCACACACGGATGCACGCTGACACCTGCACGCACATGGTGGCTCTGTATCTGTGTGTCTGACCGTCCCTTCTCTCCCACATCAGTGTTAATTTAAGGGTCAGACTTTGTTGTCCCATATCCAGCTTGCAGCCCATCCATGGTAGTGAGCCCCTGGTACAGGCGGCCTTGGCCGCAGGGGGTGGGTTTGGCCGTGAGTCAAGCAACTCCAGCCCAGATCAGTCTGGCAGTCTGAGGCCCTGGCCTTGACTGTGTGTACTGTGCAGTGTGGTCCAGTCCAGGTTTTAGGTGCTGTTCGTGCTGAATGGCGTCCAGGCGACTTTGATCTCCCTGTTGAGCAGTGGGGCTGTGGAGTGTGAGCATGCATTCTGAACGGTTTCTGAACCTTTGCCAGTACTGTCTGCTCGAAGTGTGTGTAAATCCATTTTCAGCTCGAAACCATTGTGATGCACATTGATTAATATTAGGGCTGCATGATATATAATTTCAGCATCGTCATCATGGGGAGTGTGGCTCAGTGGGTTAAGCCTCTGTGCCTGTAATTGGAAGCGTCTCTGTGGGCCCTTGAGCAAGGCCCTTAACCCCCAGCTCCCTGGGTGCCACATGAGGTGGCTGCCCTTCGCGGCCAAGCTTGCTCACAAGGAGAGCAAGGTTATGGGAGGTGAGAAGAGAATTTCCCCACAGGGATCAATAAAGTATCATTTATTTATTTTTATTTTTATGATGTGCACACGGCCAAAAATCACAGGGCGTGCAATGTCATGTACGGCAAAGTAAAGCAAACAGGTCATGCTGCAACTTTTTTGCTGCTTGATACAAACTTGCATGGTTCACATTTTCCATGGCTGATCTACAAGAGATTGATATAACATTTTTTTTATTTTATTTAAATTAAGGGTTTCTAAATAAATGGAGTTTGTTGCTAGTGAGTGACATTCAGGCTCTGCATGCACAGCAGGCCACCAATCGGAATCACTCGTGACAGAGCTGCACAATGTGCACCGTTAGTATTGACATTGCATGTTATACACATGCAGTTTTCACATAGCAAGCGCTGCGATAGCTTGGTTAAGAATAAGGTGCGCTGAAATATTTTTACTCTGTCACAGGACACAAAACTTGCCATGCAGTTTTAATGATTGTTCAAGGCAATGGAGTTAACAAATCAATATCAAAGTTACCCATGCTCCTTTTACATGAGTTCTGCATGCACTCCTTGAGCCAGTCATAATCATATTTGCTGTTGGACTTGCTTATAGACAGTGTAGCGAGTTTGTGAGAAATTTTTAAGAAATGAGCCATGAGGAGAAAAGAAAACAAGAACTGGGCACCAAAAGACATTCGCTCCTGCTTTGTGGAAATATATTATATTCCATTGAGAAGATTTCTCAGCGGTGCTTTGTGTCTTGTGGCAATACTACTCTGCTGCTAGATAATAAGTTCTTTGGGTAAGTTTAACCTCCTTTATTATTTTATAAATATTGCAATATTATTCACAAAAAATTCAAATATAGCATTTTTTTCCCCGTGATTGTGCAGGCCTAATTAATATATAACTGCCTGGTGAGCGCAGAGCTCCTCCGTGAGCTGAGCTGGCCCAGCCCCCTGCTGTTGGCTGCTCCCACTGCCACACGTGGATCTTACTCTTTAGGTGACAGGGTGTTCCGGAGGACCCTCCCACTCACATGGTCACAAGCCCTCAGAAAGGTCTACAGGGAACCGCTGGCACACGAAGGTCAGCCGTTCACCTGGCTGTGTTTGCTCACAATGTTTGATCCACTTCTCAGAATAGTCTGGTTTTGTATGGGTAGCCAGTGTGCTGTTACCCAGAAATCCGAGGCCTAAGTCGGCATAGACCCATGTTGTGTGCCTCTGAACAGCCCAGTATCCTGGATCTGATTCACATGAGTGATACAACAAGCAGGATTCAAAGGTCCAAAATCAGTACTTAGTGTTTTCTATTGGCACTAATACTTGCTTATTAATTTGTTTATAGAGTCCACCTGGACTTTGCACCTTTGGGGGCCATTTAATGTCATAAATAATGCCCCTTTGTTACACACCAGAATAAGGGTGTGTTGCAGGCTGGGCCCAGATCCAAAAAATCCCGCTTGCCATTAGCAGTTCAATAGAGTTGTCTCCCTGGTCTGTTTCTCCCCCGCCATGGCTGACATCCACTGTCACTGCATCTACTGGGTTAATGAGTGAAATTTCAAGTGCCCTCTGACCCCCCTGTTCTTACAGAGCTCAGCCTTGTGGATACAACTGGGGAAGAGTCTCAGCAGGACTGGTTTGCAGTTTTGTACTTTGTATGCCTCTTCCTGTACCACAAGCACTGGGGTTCGCAGGCACCAGCTGTAGGGGGTGCTCGTCCTGGTTTTATTTGCAGACTGTGGCAGTTGGCAGTATAGGCCCTAGGCAAGTCAGTGTCTCTCACGTTGCTTGGGGTGTTCCATTTACACCACAGCTGGAGTGTTCTCAGGGTGCCGACTTTCAGAAACGGCACAGCCTCTGCCGTTATCAGCCAACCCCCCCTCCCACCATGGGAACGCCCACTCGGCATGCTGGGAAAATGTCTTTTCCCCAGGCTCCGAGCCCATGCCTGCTGGATGGCTGTTTGTTTGCGCACCGCGGTCGGTGGCCATGCTCTCATTGGCTCTCCTCCCGCCCGGGAGAGTTTACTCAGCTGCGCCTGGCTCGCCTCCCTTTCTCTCCTTCAAAGAGTGAGTCCGGCATCGGCCTCGACATCCAAGGCCTGTCCCCTGCAGCCCTGCTGCTCTGCTTTCTGATGTATGACAGAGAATGTCACACTGGGGCTTGTGGCGCTTCAGGCCACAGGGAAAGAAGCCCTGTATGTGCCAGACGAGTCAGGGGTGGGTTTTTAATGCATAATTCAGTGCCTCTTAATCTCATTGGATGTTTTACGTCCCTCTGGGTTCACTCTAACCTGTCCTGCAGTCACTCAGCTGACCAAGGCTTGCAGTGTGGATAAGCCCCAGCATGGCTGGTGCAGGGTCGCTGCTAGAAATTTTGGATCCCGTGAAAACATCATATTGGTCCCCCAACTCAGACCAATCTGATTTTAAGTTCCAAATTTTTTAGGGCCCCTGTCACTCAGGGCCCTTGCAATTGTCCTAATTGCACCCCCTTTATGGTGCCCCCGGGCCGCCTCTGTGCTGCTTTGTTGCCTCCCTGTTTGGTTAGTGATGAGAGCTGCCCGCTCAGTTTTTGGCACGGCTGCCCTTTCCCAGAGTGGCCGCTCAGTCACCTCTTTCTCCCCAGGGAAGGGACGTGTTTTTCCACATTAGCCCAGATTCAGACTCTTGACTAATCCTCTTCCTCACACCATGGGGTTGTGCCCCTTCACATCTGGGGGATGTCTGTACAGGGTGAGTGGCAGGTTGTTACGTTAGTGACCCTGTCACTCTTCAGGAGGGGGATGATCAGAGGAAGGCTTTCTTTGTGTTTGTGTGTGTATTATTGACAGGGGTATGATTGGTCACTGAACCTGTCTCTTAGAATTTTGCAGAGTGTGTGTGTGTGAATTTGGCACAGTTCATATAAAATTTGCCCACTGGAACATAGTCACACTGTGCTTCTGCTACTGTGAACTGGAGCACAGTGGACATTAGCTGTACTACAGCTGGTATCCCACAGAGGGCAGCAAATGCTCACAATCTGATCTGGCACTCATAGGATGCACTCTGTGTGCTACATGTCCCTGGAGTAGAGGGGGACATGGAAGTGGATTTTCACTCCTGTCCTATCCCACACCCACAAGAAAATTCCAGTCCCATTCCTGCTCCTGCTTTCGTGACTTTTTATCCCCGTCCCATCCCCGTCCCATCTCGTCCCAGTCCCGTGGCTTTTTATCCCCATCCTGTCCCAGTCCCGTGACTTTTTGTCCCCATCCTGTCCCAGTCCCGTGACTTTTTGTCCCAGTCCCGTCCCAGCCCCGTCCCAGTCCCGTGACTTTTTGTCCGCGTCCCGTCCCAGTCCCGTGACTTTTTGTCCCAGTCCCGTCCCAGTCCCTTGACTTTTTATCCCCATCCTGTCCCAGTCCCCTGAACTACTAATACTGAAACTGACTCCCATCCAGCCTCTACCCTGGAATGCATTTTCCCTACATGCAATGCAATGCAATTTTATTTATATAGCGCATTATCACAACATTACATTGTCTCAATGCGCTTTACATTTCT
>JAODKN010000063.1:17245145-17265362 GCA_026774425.1 Petrocephalus zakoni
TTTGTTGTGCGCAACCATCTGCATATTTCATGAACATTATGAAATGAAATCATGTTTTGGAGGCAAAAAAGTCAACAGTTTCCGATCGGTCAGGTGTTCTAATAATTTTGGCCACCACCGTAGTCAATGACGTTAATGATAAAAATGTGTCGAAATCAATATTTTAAATCATTATAACAAATGTTTCCATGGGAGTAGTTAAAATTATCATGAAGTAAAAGGGTGGTTAGTACACTTCGATGGCATAAAGAAGTGGTAATACGGTATGCATGAGCACCCGAGGAGAAAGCATACAGGTGCTATTCCGAATGATGGACCCCCAGAACAGGCAAAACCAGCAGAAGTGCTGGCTATTCATGTTTATTAGATTAACATCAGTATATGGAGAGCATTTTCATATATTTTGTCCTTGTAGCTGGTAAATTGTCACGATATAGAATTCAGGGAGTCGGGAGCAGGCATTTATTAATGTGACACAATGGGGAAACCAAACCAACCAGTATGAGTTAAAATGGGAAAGCCATACAAGGAAGAATTTGGGCACACAAAGGGATGACATTAATGACAGGACTAGGAAACAGAGAACTGGGAAGCACTTTTATACTGGAATAACAAGGGAACACAAGGAGAGGCAGCTGGAGTGAATCACAGAAGGCCAGGAATGAGAGGTGGGACAAACGAGCTTGTTAGCGCCGTGCCAGGGCGGAGACAGGAGGGTCAGGTAGGGCAGGATTATTAATTATTAAAGTCATTAAGTTGTCTGCCTGCTACCTTAGAATCTCCATTTAATAAGTGTTTGAGAAATGTTTACGTTAGAATCTGGGCTTATTCTAAGTTGATGGAATTGAAATCGGACACTAAATTAAATTAAATAATTTGTGAACTGAAATAAAAATGCAAACTATATTTACAAAAAAAAGATTTTAAACTGCATAAAGTACTACTATGCCACCACCGTCTTTTACCTAATTTAACCACAATATCTCTTCTTTTAAAATATGATGTGGCTGCTGAGCTGCCCATTTTTTGGCCACGATTTCAGTGCTCATTGCTTCCACATTATGCCGAAACGGTAGCGGAAATGGATTACTAACTTTTGGGCATCAATACGTCTCTCATTAAAATTTTAGGTCTTCTACTAATCTGCTTATCTATTCGTGGGCATAAGCAAGGTCTGTATAGTGCTGAAAAACTGGTGTCTGTTATCTAAATCCTGGTTTCCGCAACAAGGTTACTGCCGGTCTGCGGATCCTTGCTTCTGCACCAGTCAGAATTCAGACAGACCATGTCAGCTTTCAGGGCTTCTGTCACTGCGCGCTGCATCCTGCCCCCTTGACTTCGCGATTGGCGATCCTCCCTGCCCTCCCTTTGCTACTCGTCACTTGATTGATATAATGGGCAGCCAGTCAGCTTTTGCTTAAAACTGTTACATTAGGTTACAATAACAACTACTTCTACCATCCCACCGATAGTAGAAAAGTTACCCAGGTGGCCTTCTAGTTTATATCTATTAAAAAAGGGATATGAAAATGAGGGGGGGGGAGCCGGACCAAGTAAGGAACCATATTGGATTGCATTGTGCTGTAAGGGTTCTTGCAGTGAAGCAGTGAAACATGCACATCTCAAAGATAAATTTGAGGATTTCTTCAAATGCGAATGCAATGAATTGGCCACCAGGAGTGTTGCTTTACTGGGGCACAGACCCCCACCCACCCGATCTAATCATGTAGAGATATGTTCATGAGTGAAGGATTTTTTTTTTTTTTACTGGGGCACGGCTGATCAGTACTGGGGCACGTGGCCCAGTAACAAGGGCTTAGCGACGCCCATGTTGGCCACCCAAACCAAAGTGCTGAAAAATAAGCTGATAGAAAGCGAAAAACTTATATAAGCATAAGCCCTAATAATACTACTACTAATAATAACAGTAATAGTACTGGTATAATAATAATAATAATAATATCTATCCTTCCACGTGCGAGCGGGGGGGTCGGGGGGTCCGTGTTGGGGGCCTAGGCCTATGCAGGGCCTTGCAGCACCAAGGCCTGACATTACTGGGCCCCAGGGCCCCAGGACAAAGAGAAATGTTGATCTAAACCCCCCCACCAACGTACAGTTTGTTGTCAAAATAAAATTAACTTAAATGAAAAAAATCAACTAATCGTTTAGACTAATCAACCAATCTGTAAAATTGTCTGTAGATTAATCGATAGAAGAATAGTTGTTAGCGGCAACCCTACTCCAATTTAACATTATTAACTGCATGCTGTCGTACAGAGAAAGCAAATGTTATCTTTGGGTCCTTGCAAACTGCGCAAACACCCTCTTCGGCTTTATCTGGTATTCCTAAATGACAAAACCCGACTGCAGGAAATAGCTGTGCGCCTTTCGCTTTGTGTAACAAGCCACCTCGAGTAGAGAAGCACCACACTGACACTGTAAAATTACGAGAATGCTAAAGCTATGCTTTGATGTACTGTTCAGTCCCTATTATACGAGCTTAAGCTAATTCTCAAAGCCTGAACTCATTAAAAAAAGTATCCACAACCCTGTTAGTTTCTGAAACTGCATATCGTCCATATTTAATCTACTGGCCTATCGCCATAAAAGGCAACTGCAATCTATGAGGAGTCTACCAATTAAAACTAGAACTGAAATAACGCAGCAGCAAGACGAGCAGTACTCTAGAAAAAAAGGTTTGACTGGCTGAAGACAACAAAGCTGAGGCAAAAAGTACTGGAAAGTAAACAACAGTGATTTATCAGGGTTCTGGAAGGAGTTTCACCATATTTCTGAAGGCAAAGAATTACCAGGAGGGCTGACGCCTGGTCTCCTGAGCAAAGCTGTCAAAACGTACACAACATAATGATTTTCTGCCCTGGAGTGCTGGCAGCACTGCATCCTCAGTGGCATACAAAGTGTTAACACCCTCCTTTCCTGTTCATTTAACAGCCGCCGGCTGCCCCACACCCTCAAACCTTTTCTCATTGGCATGGTAACCAAGAAGGTGAAGAAAAAGTGGACGAAGCAGGAAAGGTGAATGCTGCTTTCTAAGGCCATTTATACATATACACAGATGGAACAGAAATACACATCTAGGTGTCCTAGATCTATATTTACATAGTATAAAATACACTGACAAGTCCTTGCCAGAGCTGCAGATTGATGATGCACTCAATTATGAAATTATATCGGTTTCATTCTAATCTCACGCAAACTGTAGATCCCTGTAAAGCATTCTACATAATTTCGAGGACAACATAGCACTGTTAGGGTATGGTGATGATACATGCGACTTCTTTTTCAACAATGTAGCATGGCACTTTCCCACTGAGAATGGGCAACAAATTTTAATCTGAACAAAATTGATTTTGGTGGGCATCTTTTTAAGATCTTCCAATCAGAATACTAGCAGCCGATCACGTGACTGAAAAAGTCTACAAAAATGGCAGCCTTTCAGTGGCAATAGAGTGAAGACCAGGGGGCTGTTCCAAGTAACTGGATTAAGGGAAAGTCTAGCTTATTTCGTTAAGTCTCACTTAGTCAAGTACTGTAGGAGTTCAGTTCCATGCAAGCGGTTTAAATGAATCCGCGCTGTGTTACCATGGTAACTTACACTGGTGAACAAGTCTGCTCCGGACCTGGGGGCTGTTCCAAGAAACTGGATTAAGGGAAAGTCTATCTTATTTCGATAAGTCTCACTTAAGTCTCTTAAGTAGTAGTACTTAAGTACTCTTAAGTACTTAAGTCTCTTAAGTAGGAGTTCCGTTCCATGAAAGCAGTTTCAATGAATCCTCGCTGTGTTACCATGGTATCTTACGATGGCGAATAAGTCTGCTCTGGACCAGGGTAACTGTCTGACTTAGTTAAGCTTTCTTTCAAACAATGTCCGACATGTGGAAACAGATTCCCGAGAGATTGTCCATCATACGAATTCCTGCACTATTACTGCTCATGTCAAAAATAATAAAGACTATAAATGTCGAGTCATGAACATGGCAGCATAAAACGGTTTATTACATTAAAGTATAACAACAAGTATAAAAATAATTCTTAACTATAAATCATTAACTATTAATTAACTAATAGTTACACCTGTAACTTGTCATGTGTGTTTATGTGCTCTGGCTGTAATTTAAACTGCCAACGGATTGCCTTGATTAGTTGCCCTGTGTCTCATCTGGTTGCTTGTTGCCCCTTGTATCATTACCCTAAGAGGGCTCAGGTCCTACAGTCATTGTGTACTTGAACAGGCAAAACTTACACGGAGCTTTCGCATGCCAGTCAAAAGAATTGAACACCAAGGGGCCACCAGCACTACACAGGCCTCCACCCAGACTCACCCCGTGCAGGGTCATGGTGAGCCTGGACTCCATGGCAGAAAGTACAGGCCACAGTGCAGGGTACACCATGGATGCCTGCCCATCATGGACCACACTTGAATACATAGTGTGGGCACAGACCCATATAAATAACTATTCCCCAGCACTCAGCCAATAGTGGTCTGTCTCCGCCATCTCCGCAGACTCTGACAGATCTTATCCCTGTAAATAGGATCTATTTGTCACTATTTACTTTATTTACTCTATTTGGTCTTTGATGGATCTTATTACCGCTTCACAAAAACTGATGGATGAAAATCTACACCTAAAAATGTACAATTCATCAAATCCAATACTGTAATTGCAATGACAGAAGGCAGCAAAATTGGAACTGCCAGCAGAGGAGCAAAAATGGAGCCTGCAGCTGCCACCTTGTATACATGGATCTGCCATCTAACTTATTCCATGGATCTCTATGATGGTGAGTAATTTTTAAAACTGTGAGGTGAAAGATGATGTTCTGAATATTCTTTAATAAAGTTAATATTGTGTTTGTTGGTTGCTAGTCTCTCCGTTTGGTAAATTTTATCTGTAACAGTACAGTAGCCAATCTGCGCTGTAAAATGGTTTTGCTTGGCCCAATCTATAGCTGACATAAGCAATAGCCTAGGGCACAATTTGATTAGGAGGCGCGAAACAGCAAGTGGAAAAAAAACGAAATAAATACCTTCGGCTTCATTCTGTGACACTGCTTTTAATATTTCCTTGCTTTTCTTGTGAAACAGACGCTAGCTAGCTAGTTAGCAGTTGGATACCCTGTGCTACTGAAATGTTTTTAATGTTAATTAATTGACAACATTTGTTTCTACTGCTAGGGGGGATGGGGCGCTGATCAGAATCGCGCCTAAGGCACCAAAACACCTAGTGCAGGGGTGCCCAAACTTACCCGCAAAGAGCCAGTGTGTATGCGGGTTTTTGGGATAACCTTTAGATCGGCTGCTCAAACCCAGGTGTGAGGACTCTTCGGCGAATCACTCCTCTAATTAGTAACCAAATTAGAAAGTTGCAGCGAAATCCCGCATACAGATGGCCAGACCAATTAATAACATGCTGGTTCGGGGAATGCAATGCTGTCATTTCCAACAGCACGAAATCTAGTAAAACTCTGTGCTCAGCATTGAGGTAAACTACACAGACATCTGTTTGCTCAAAGATACTCATTCTCGACTTCTGAGAGGCAAAGCTGTTCATTGCTAGACTAACAGCACAATCGCAAGACTGTGACAGTTCAGACCTAATGGAGGTAAGGTGGGCTGGAGTTGACGGCTTGCAGATCCCCCAAGGGCCGGTTTATAATCGAGGCTCACAACGCATCCACCTGCACGTATTCTGCATTAATTTAATGCATCGTCTGTGCACGTACGCGAGGAATAAATGCGCTGCGCGTGTGAGATGCAGTACCACCAAAAATTGGGGTGGCAGTGTGATCACCTTTTATCACAGGACTATGTATTTATATACAGTACAGTTAGTATTAAGGTCGCATCTGATTTTTCTAAGAATGAGTGGCCGAAAGAAATGCATATTTTCAGAGGCAAGAGAGAAAATATTCTGAGCAATATTGTGTCCCTGTGTGTACAGCATCTTCAAAATTTTATGACAGTTTAAGTTTCTAAGAAAGCAGTGTCATGTGTATAACGTACAATGAACTTCTAACTTGAAATTGTTATTTGCCTACTTTCATAAGTAACGTTATTTTTCAATACAGTTTGGGTATTTATGAATCTGGGTGATAAAATTGTCAGAGAGCGTGGGGTTTCGTTAGAACATTTATATTGTTATAGGAAACAAAACTTAGCAAGCTGGTCAATTTTCATGACCGCTCCTTTTCAGGATGTAGAATATGTTTAAGATTAGTTTAAAGTTTTCTGCCAAAACTGTTGTGACAATTCTCATTCACCCTTGCTGTTTAAATCACTCATGAATAGTGTTTGTGAGAAATTGTTTTTGAACATTTTTTATTCGTGAGTACTGCAATACTTATTGCAGAAATAGATGTTTTCCCAGTATTGTGCAGCCTAATTACGAAATACTAGCTACTACGAGAGCTGCCCAAGAGGGTTTTCTCGCACTGCCTCCTGGTGGATATGGTCTCCTTTAAACCTCCAGGTAGAAGTAAACTACATGTGCATGTACTGTCAGTGCACTGCTTGCATAGCAGATGTGTTGCGTTACATACATGTCACATCAAACATATCCCAGCCCAAAGGAGCACTAGCCGCTGTGATATTGCCACCTTGCAGCATCCCAGATTGTTAGCAGCCTCATTGTAGCGGGGGCATTACTTATAGCTGAATTCCAGTGAACACTACAGACTAAACTGGGGCAAAATTTTATATTACAAAAAGTGTGAAAAAATCAAACCACTGAAAAGAAAAAATGCTGTTTTTAGGTTACACCCCTGGAGGAAATGTTTTGTTTGCTATTTTTATTCACAGGCAGATTTCAATCACATAATTAAATTCTCTCTTGAGTTACAAACCGCGGAGACTAATGAGCAGAGCTGCACGCCAGCATGAGAAATGAGCATCTGCACAAAAAGACCACGCTGCCAACAGCGCAGATCCCGCAGACACAATAAAAATCACCCATTGCTTCCTGTCACATTATGAACAGCAGTTTTTCGGAAGGTAATGTCGAGTCCATTTTGAGACCAAGACCTTGAAGGGTAGAGTACAACTCAAGACCAAGACTTTGGGAGGTTCCCGACTGAAACTGGAAAGAATAACATCCATTTTTGAAATCAAGGCTTTAATGATACTTACTTGCTTCCATCATCATCGCCCCAGATAATAATTAAAAGTAAATAATTTTTATTTATATTGCAAATCCGTTAATATTAAACATTAGTATTTAATCATCCAATACAATACCATCTTTATGTGAGCCACTCATCAGAGTGAGAGATGTGTGAAAACCTGTATGTTAGAGTTCATGTTTTTACTAGCACATGCTATAATTGGGGTCCCATAGTGTTTCAGGAATGGGGGAGGGGTGAGAGAATTTACTGAGCATGGGACAGGGGGGACGGGGGTCATAATATGGGACAAATTACGTCCCATATTGATTCAGAAAGGAACTCAGTGTTTTATTTTTCAATACAAGCTGATCCCACAGTATATGGGACAGAGGGCAACTCCATTCAGATCAGAGCAGTCTTTCCCCTCCTTTTTGGCATTACCAAATTGTGGTGCACCCTGCATGATATTATAGGCCCAGTAATGTTGTAAACCAGTCAGGAAGAGAAGAACAAAGAAAACAAATGATTTGCGGTGTGTCTGAGTATCCCTAAGCCTACAGGTGAAACCTGATATATGTAAAGCTGTTAATGTAATCATAAGGCGAACCCATCAAAGAACTCATAAACTGTATAAAAGCAGCAGTGTACATTATACCTGTGTAACTTGCATGAGCTTATCGTGCTTATCGCGTAAACTCATCTGTGTGAGACCTAAATGATGACCACACTCATTTTGTTTCTAACAATATCCATTGGACTGAGCAGTTTAGTGCTTGCTTGCGGACTGTGTTTGCATGTTAGAAAATCACTTTAATGATTAACATAGCCAAATTGAATAGTGGCATCTTGTCTGTTCCAAGATAGTGTTGCACTCTGTGGCCATCTTTTTAAAAATAAATAAATCAGTATACAGTGAATAACATGCATTTTATTTGTATTTAATCAGATGTATTTTACTTATGTGTGTCTTTAATTCAAGAGCAGCAGGAGAAATGAGAAAGTTATTCACTGTGGTGAAAAAAAAACTCTTGCACTAAAATTATGAGTCTGAACCACAATGTTTTCAGTTCCAAGATGAGACGGAGTAAGTGAAAAAGTGGTCTTGAGACCAATACTAGACTCGAGTACTGCAACAATGGAAAATAGTAAATAGTCGTAAATAGTAAATAGTTAAAAAGCTAACAATTTCTCCACTGGCCTTTGTGCCAATCATTTCCATAACAGAAAATAGCATGTAATCAGTCTGTAATATTTACCTACCATTTGTGGAACTAGGCATCTAAGAGGCATGGAGCAGGGAAGGTGATCTGCATAGTGTGTTCATAATGTGAAAGAAAGAACTACAGGCTGCTTTAGCTAACTGACCGACAGCACAGATCGCAACGAAGGACATTAGCCAGCGGGCAGGTAAGCCAGACAATTATTCCTGGTGGAAAATGGTATACTACATAACCAGGGTCAGGCTCTTCAGCTTTGCCTGTCAGAAAGCTTAAAATGCGTGTCACTTACAGGCCAGACACACAGAAACAGACACAAAATCGCAGACCTCACAGTGCTGACTGTCTTTGGACTTATTACACATGCTTAGCATGGTATGATTTGGCTGATAAGTGAAGCACGTTTCCTCCTCTCAGTCCCAGCTAATTACAGCAGCTGTCTGTTTAAGCGCGTCAGTGCTGTGACATTATACTTTCAAATGAACAACTGAACTTCTGTCAGGAAAGGAACCCCCAAAGGACGCAAAGCCGCAACCAAGCATCATACAGCATCTCAGGGGGGACAATTATTCAACTTTAATGGAATAAATGTGTCAAAACAGATCAAAATGAGATCTGCATATGTATTAAAACAACTGTTCAGACTTTCATGAACAAAACAGCAAACATATAAACAAACAATTCTGGGTCAGCTAAAAACAGATAGTATTTTTATAGTAGTTTTGTGAATTCTATGAGATATCTTCCATGTCTTCCGTCATGCTGTTGTGCATATAGAGAAATCTGTCAGAATCAATATATTGTAGCGTTGAGGTCAGTTAGCAGCATGTATGGTTCTGTAGCATAAACACCACTACACAATAACATGGCTGTATATTTGTCTCTAAATCACTCCACCTCCAGCTTTCTGAAAAAAGATGTTTACCAAGTCTGTAATGGAGTCAGCAGACAGTTTCTGTCTTGGTGTTTATCAACATCAGCACCAAGAATGCGTACGATGTTGGTGAATTCACACTATGCACTAGAACAAAACAAAAAGCAATATAATGCACACACACAGACAGACACATCTATTATCCTGACAGACAAACACGTGTTCAATACTGTTCTCAAAAACCACCCGCTGAAAAAAGCTCTGGGAAAGAGAGTGGCGACAAGGAAGCATGCGGGCTGGCTGGCTGGAAAGCTGATGCTATGGGCAGGACTGCACACAATGACATCAAAGGCATACAGAGCCCAGACGGGAGAGCACTCACTGGAACGAAAGTATAAAAAAACAGGAGAGCAGGCACTGAAATAAAAGTGTTAAAAAAGAGAGCACACACTGGAACGAAAGTGTAAAAAAGATAGCACACACTGGAACAGAAGTGTAAAAAAAAAAGAGAGCACACACTGGAATGAAAGGAACCCAGCTCATTACAACGCTGCTGTGAAGAATGGCTGAAGCTGCCGCTCCCAGTACCACCTTCTGCTCTGGGATCCCGGCCCGGGCCACTTTTTAACAGGGAATGGAATCTCTACTGCTCTGCATTGCATTGCCTGCTGAGGACCATGAGCTCCCACCTGACCATGAATGACTGCAAAGCCGCGGACACCAGCCCCCCATTCACACTGTCAGCCATATTCATCTTCGAGATGCAACGCTTGCATTGCTGCTGACACGCCAAGAGAGCGTCCTCTTGACCTCATCGCTCCAGTTTGGCAGTATAAATGTTTTTGGAAGACATACAGATGAAAACAAATTAAGTCCAGACAAGGTATTATTTATTATTTCGACACAACGTGTGGAATTATCCATCCATTTTCTGAAACCACTTGCCCTATTCAGGATTGCAGGGGACTAGAGCCTATGGGCACAAGGCAAGGAACAACCCAGGATAGGGTACCAACCCATTACAGGGCACACTCACACACCATTCACCTGTGCGTTATTTGGTAATAAAAGGAAGGGGGCCTGCAGGAAGGCCTGAAATGTAGTTACTATGCTATGCTATGCTATACGCAGTTTGTTATATGGTAGTGTTTGCATATAAGCAATTCTTAGAGTTGCATATGCCTACGCAGTAACTATTATTTAGGTAATGTGTGGTTGTAGCTACCCTGCCTTGTAGTACTGTGAGCCATGGACCCCGAAGGGGGGCCGCACCTTTTGGTGGGTTGGGAGTGGAATTTCCCTAATGCTTAGGGTTTTTGCCCTCCTTCCTAGGCTGGATGGACAGGCTTGTGTGTAGGACCCATAGGTGGCTTAGGCCTAACAGGGATTGGAACATCCTTGAAATGGACCAGTGGACGTGGTGAATTATGAATGTTGTATTTTCGAAGCCTGGTTTGCAGATGTTTGGTAGCCAATCAGGACTTACTGTAGAAGTCCATATACGGGAATTTGCGGTATAGTATAATAACCTGCTGATTTCTGGGCGCGGTGTGCATTGTATCCGAGTGTCGCTGGGACGCTATGCTGGATTGCTGAATTAAAGAAGAAAACTCTACTCATCACATGCGAGGTCTGGAGTTTGATTTAAGTGTGTGAGAGCGATAGAATTATAGAGGATTGTTAGAGCCATAGATTAGGGTTAATTTTGACTACCACAATATCAATTAATTTCAGCATGTTTTTGGGCTGTAAGGGGACACCACAGTATGTGGGGAAAGCCCCACAACGATATGGCGAGAAAACGAAAATTCCACACATTGAGCCATAGTGGTGGATTGAACCCAAGTCTTAGAAACAACTGTGCTAAACACTGCACCACTGAGTTGCCCCATCTGTGGAATTAATTGAATGTTACATTGAGATTTACAGCATAATATTTATGACTGATTATTTAACTTTTTGTTGGCTTGCATAGGGATAATCAGTATAAAAACTGTTGGACAACATCTTAACATTCACCACACATGTTTCATGTTTTTGTACTGCAGTAATTTCTGAGGCAAATGGGTCAAAAGCAACATGTAATAAGGAGGATGAAAAATAATTTCATTGCCAGTTTATCGGACCGGGTGACTTGGCAAAGATACCACAAGTTTTTGAGTTTGTACAGTGACGTGGACTAAGGAGCACACAATCAATAAAATTCAAAGTTGGTAAAAAAAAAGAATAACCAGGATTCCCTGTAAATTTGACCAGAGTTTCTTTGATGGAATTTAGAAGCTCAATATTACAGCTCTGAAAAAAGTTGTGTGCTGAAACCTAGTAAAAAACATTACAAAAAACAATTTCACAAGGATGCAGGTGAAACCCAGTCATCTCTCAGCTATTACAGCACAGCCAAGTTTCATATAACAGCTATCACCAGTTTTGACAGGTCTAGACATCTACTAGACATGGTGATAATGACAACAATCCAAAGGCCGGAGGTACAATACTTAGGTCTCTCAGTGACGTCCAGGTCTGGGAGTTTGTGCATGGCTGAGCTATGATTACATACATGTAGAATACACACATGCATACACTTACATATCATCACTCACAGGTTAACTCAGAGTTAGCTCGCTAATAGTAACAGCACATAGTTCAAACCAGCAAGTCAGAGTGGTTACAGGTACATACAACTGAAAAGCACTCAAAGGCTGTCGATGTGACAATGGACTCATTTTCAAGAGTGCTTGATGAGCCACCTTTGATGCTGACAGTCATCTCAACCTTGGAACAAGCTCGAGTTATTTGAAGAACACACACAAACACACACACACACACACACACACACACAGTCCACATATTGATATCTTTGTGGGGACTCTCCATCAATTTCTATGGGCATAATTCTAATCCCAGCTATGACAACTGTAACCAAACAAAATATAAGACTTTTGGCATTTTTATTTTTTTGATTGCATAAATTTGAGGTTATCCTTGTGGGGACTGAAAAAATGTCCTCACAAGGTGAAAAGTTTAGGGCTACTACTAACAACTATTTTTCTATTTATTAATCTATTCACTATTTTGGTAGATTCATCTAAATGATTAATTTTCCTACTGGAAATCAAATTGATAGTTTCATTTTGATACCAACAAAATGTTTGCCATTGGAGGGGTTTAGATAAAAGATGCTGGCGGGACTTGAACCAGCAACCACCAGCACAGAGCTTAATCTGCTGAGCCACACTCTGTCACATTAGAGGTGTGGCAGTACAGTACTTTTTGCAGTTGAACGTCAGACTCTGTTTTTCTTTTTATTTCAATTCACAAATTATTATTTTTTATTTAAATGTATTTATTTTATTTTAATTTACGATAACACTAGTCCCAACACGACACCACCAGTTAATGTAGAATAAGCCCAGAATCCAGCCTAAACCTTTTCTCAAACACATATTCAATTGAAAGCAGGTAGCAGGCAGACAACTTCATGGCTTTAATAATTAGAGTATTTAGCAGCTACAAGGACAAAAGATATTAAAAAGCTCCCCATACTAATAGTGTGTTATCTCTTCTGGTGCTTAACACTAGTGCCACTGTGGTATGCCACTGAAACCTTGCACGGTGTACAAACCACCTTTTTGTTTGTGATAATTTGCACTACTCCGATAATTACAGTTGATACTCAAGGAAAACATTTGTTATAATAAAATGTAATACAAGTTTTTAATCACATTGTGGGGAAGTCTGGTCCCCAAATTCTATTGATTACAAAACCACACACACAGCCACACATACATAGTAGGCAAGGCATTGTAAAAGTGCAACTGCTGCTGCAATGTAAAGTGCACATATTAGAAGGAGTGACTTCAGCCCCGATGAAGGACAGAAACTGACCTCCAGCGACATGTTTTACAACGTAAAGGTTCTATTTCACACAGTAAAAATTTTATTTTACAAAGTAATTTTTAAAAATAGGTATACCGTTCTTATTTTACAGCATTGATTGGGTCAAGTTTAGTCTTTTAGGTGATCAGGCGATGTGGCAGAATTGACTGGCCACCACATTCATCCGACCTGACACCCATAGACTTTTTTTGGGGGGATAGTAAAGGAGAAGGTTTTCGAGGGGAAGCCCCACACAGTGGATGGATTAAAGTTCATCTCGCAAGGATTTGTGGACATTGATCGTTCCCCCTACCCTGTATATTTCAGGTACAGTACATGGTTATGTTGTCAAAAACACAACTTCTCAATCAATACAGTCCTGCTAAAATAAAGCAACAATTATTACAAGATGCCCGCATAAATTATTACAAGATGCGCGTTTAATGTGGTTAAAATTCTTTTGGGAGTTAAGTTTTATGCCATTTAAAATACATATAACCCTAGCCCTTAAGTACAACATGTAATGCTGGGAGATATCAAGTAAACCGTGGGGCTGGTGCTGAGGAATCAGCAGCTTTGCTACTTGATTAATGACTCACTGTGCCTATCACTGTATTATATAAGGCAGTGCCACCACATACAGCTTTTACACCTCATTAAGCTTTTCTTCTTCACTGTATCTCCCCTAATTTCCGAAGCAGGGTACTGCGAGGAACAAATCCTGCCTGTTCTGCTCATACTGTGGAGGATCACTCCACCTGTCAAAATATACTTCGAGGGCCTTGAAGCACAGGCACTTGGCTTTTCTGAAGGCCTGCTGGATTTAGATGCCTTTAATACAGGCTGCCGCATTGTCCTCAGTAGCTGTGGATTTCCTTGTTGTTCCTTCATATTAAACACAAGTTTAATAAGACAGCTCCGCCCCCCCTGCTCACCTGCCTGCTGGGGGCACTTGGGCGCATATGCCCTGAGGCTCTTTGGCATGGAGTCGTGCACTGAAGTATGCAGACACATACCAGTGATGGTGCCTCGATTGCTGTGGATTGGGTAACAGCTTATTAGGGTTCTTGTGCAAGCAGTGGTGAAGGACAGCATTAGTTTTGTTATTAGCCTCCTTACTCCTTATCACTGAACACACTCTTGCTGAGTGTGAATACTTACACAACCATGTTGATCCTGCTTGGAGAAAATTCCTCCTTCACTTGACTTAAATTGTTTGAGTCTGGGGTATTTTGGCTACAGAAAGACTAAAGTGTTGACTTATGCCAAGTCTGCGACCAGAGTACAGATTAATGTTAGTACAGACAGCAAGGCTTTTTACGTAGAAAGCCAAGATGACAGTCTAATTGGGAAATAGAAAAATCAATTAAACACAGCAGCCAATATGATTACCTTAACATCCTGACCTCTGAGAATTACCAATTTGTTTTGTAATTTGTTTTCTTCTGTGGAAGTCCCCAAATCCTTGGCACAAACAGCATCTTCGTAATTATGGATAATACCAGATTACTATTCCTCTCACAATACCAGTGGGCTTCAATCATTGCTCCAAATTCCAGGCTACTCCCCAGAAGGCTAATTAACAGAGATAATTGGTTTAGAATATAAGATTAACTGATGTTTATTCAAAATCTAATCCTTATTCTTCTGTACAATACATACAGTAGCATGCCTGTGTCTGTGGTTGCTGTGAATAGTTTAATTAAGGAACATGGTTTGAGAGCTAAGGAACATGCACTGATACAGTGTGTTGCCACACCCACTACCTGACAAACCACCTCAGGGTTGAGAACCTGAGGTGCCTGGAGTGCCAATCCTGCCACCAACTCAAAGTTTTCCTCAGAAGTTGGAGGACCTGCCTGCAGGGCTGGATATAGGTCAATTACCAGCACAGATCCCGAGCCTCAGAGCCACTACTCCACCCAGATAAAGAGATAAAGACATAGTGTTAGCGGTATTGACAGAGAATGCATTTATTTTGCTGAAGGACGCAACCCATAAAAAAGGGTGTTTTTTTTTGTATCTCTCTGCTGCATCCGTATGTTTTATGTATATATGTAATCGGACGTATGGTCTGTGACTGTTGGTGTATTTTCCAGTCTTTACTTGCCCTTTCAAGAAAAACTAAAATAAATGCAAGTAAATGTTCATCTATAATGATGTTCATTCTGGTCATTATTATTAAGATTTTCCACTAGACAAAATCTTGGCACCAAAACCCAGGAAGTCAAGACCTTAGGGACTTGAGAGGTTTTTTTTTTTCCCCAGACGTAGAAGCACATTGCAGAAATGGCTGAGCGATTCAAATGGAAGTGAGGGACGATTCGCTCCTCAATGACAAAACTGGTGATTCACATTGAACAGGAGGTGTGCAGAGATGTGCCCTGTGAAATGCTGTCAGACTTCGACAAAAACACTGAAGATGAAATGCTGATAAATGAACTGGAGACTGCATGCACTCAAGACTACAAGGACCGCATTCTCATTGGAAGGCTCATGCTAGCATCCGGATTCAGAAAGCACGGGAGTCAGTGAGGGTGTGGGTGAGTGATACAAGCTCGCATTGGGTCAGACCAGAGGCTAAACAAACTGTTAACCTGCCCTAGATAGCGATAGAGAAACACAGTGGAGAAAAAAGCCAGTGGCAAGAATTCGGGTCTTGGTATAAGATGGATATTCATAAGAACTATGCACTGTGTGAGAAGGACAAATTCACCTAACGGACATCCTGTTTGCCTGGAGCTGCTGCCAGTGCTGTAACAAGCCTTATCATGACTGTTGATAATTATGATGCAGCATAGAGTTGCTTCAGAACTGTTTTGAAAGAAAGGACATCGTAATCAGTGCACATATGTCTAAGCTACTAAACTTGAGTCCTGTGAAGAAATAGTCGGATATTGACACTTTTAGGGATTTGCACTATGAATGTGAAATGCACATTTGCAGTCTGGAGTGATTAGGAGTTTCCAGTGACACATTTGGCTGCTTTCTATGCCCAGTACTGCTATAGCTTATACCAGAAGACATAGCATGAGCCCACACTTGCCAGTCAGACTCTAGTGGGGAAGTGTTGGAGCTCATCCAATGCCTGCAGAATGAGGTCCAAAGCAGAAAGAGAGCCCTTGACCTTATCAGGTGGCTTACTGTACAAAGGGGCATTTCATCAAGTAACAACCCATTCAGTAAGCCTTGTCACATTCAGTGACCTTGTCACCTCTAAACCCGAAAATTGTCCAGCCCCTTCTGCAGCTGATGCTGTGGTGCTTCCTGTGTCTGGCACAGTGAGACTGAAAGCTAATGTCCAGAACACAGATGGTCAAGGCATGGACAGAGGGCCCAATAGGTAGGAGAAAAATCATTCATGCTCTGCAGTCAAAGAAGCTTCATTCATGAGAGTGCGATGAATGCAGTATAGCTACGAGTGATGCCAAAGGCACTGTAACAGTGTAACAGCACAACATGATGTTGTAAAAGTAACACTGGAAAATGTGTGGAACACGCAACTAAGTATTGAAATTGAAGCAGTGGAAACCCCTCAGGTGTGCACTGCTGTAATAAAGGTGCCTAGTGAACCCGTCCAAAAAGAGTTAAAGAAAAAGTTGGTTGCTGCTTACCGATTTTCCACTGGAAGCTGCCGGTGTTCCGGATTTGTCAGTGTTAATAGCAGCAGACTGTTACTGGCAAGTTGTGTTCGGCAAGGTCTGAAGAAAAACAGAATCACTGGTAGCCATAGAAAACAGCTTCGGATGGGCTTCGCAAGAGCCAGTCTCAATATCAGGTGTCACTGATTCCACCTGTATGCATATCAGTCTGATTGAGGATGTTCAGATTTCAAAACAGCGATACGCTATTGGGTGGTGCAGTCCCTGTGCATTGTCAACTGAAAAACCCAGCGCCCAGAGGAAACAGAGGCCTTTCAGAGTTTTAAAAAGACCATAACATACACAAATGGCCACTACCAAATTGAGTTACCATGAAGGCCTGACAAACCAGATCTACCAGACAACTTCAGGGTCGCAAAGCAACGGTTGGAAGGCCTCAAGAGGAAACTATGAACGGATGCAGCCTTGCTTACAAGGTACTACGATGTCGTACAGGACTACCTGCAGCACGGCGTCTGTGAGACGGTGATAGAGAACACCAGCGTAACAGAGCGACCCGAGGCGGTGAGATATTACATGCCGCATCACATTGTTCTTTGAGAAGATAAGGTGACCACTAAATTTAGATGTGTTTGATGGATCATCACATGAAAAGGGCTGTCCAACACTAAATGGCTCACTGGCCCAAACCTTAACCCAAATCTGCTAGATGTGTTTATAAGATTCAGACTACATCAGATGGCCTTCAATACAAACATTACGAAAGCCTTTTTGTAGATAGCTCTAGCAGAAAAGGATCAAGATGCTGTTAGGTTCTTGTGGCTACATGGACTTCCAGACAAAGACTACGAAAATGAGATGTGCATGATGCAAATGAATAGGGCGGTCAGAGGTGTGACGTCACGTCGCCTTATAAGGTGATTCTGTAGTTGCGCTGTATAGAGTTGTTTTTTTTTCATAAACTATTGCTGTTATACTTACAATATATAAAGTGAAATTTATCTTTCCATTTTACTGTTATTCATCTTCACTAGTATTGTAGTTTAAGTGGGTTAAGTCCTGCATTATGTATGCTGAATTTGCGGGAATTATTAAAATTACGCACAATTTACAAGATTACGCCACAAATATCAGGCCCTTCACTATTGAAAAACCACCTCAGCTCAGGGTCTACTACAATGCCTGTCACTCTCCTGCACCCTGTCTCTCACAAACACATCCTAACTTTCAGGAAAGAAACACAACACTTAAAATAGCAGATCATCTCCTAGCGACCCATAGAAGTAAACATAGGAGATTTACTGAATCTCTTCTCAGCAATAAATTTGACTTTCTGCCAGCACTATTTATGAACTAAATGAGTTTCTGGTACATTTATGTTTTTTTCCAAATAAATGCCTGGCCCATTTATTTTCTGGCTTCTTACTCATTCTAATCCCCTAACAGGAAAGACAGTGGGGTGAGATTTGCACAATCAAATAAGATAATTGTTATGAAACTGTTGGTTATGATATGAGGTTTACATACAAAGTTTATATACAAAGCCGCACTGCACTTCTGCGCTCGCCGTTCTCTGTACACTGTCTCTTTACTCGTGCTTTACACCCGGAGCGGGAGTTTACACTAAACCATTTTAACAGAGGGTAGGCGTTCTCCAAATAAAAACTTTAAATTATGTAATGAGATATATTAATCATATGTGTTTTGTAAACCAGGCATTAAATGTGATATTAATGAGGGGGTGATCTCCCCCCCATCTCAACACTGGGAGGAACGTGTCCCCCCTTAAATCTACACCTGTGGTGCCAGCAAACAACATAGTCTCAGTGTTAGAGGAACAAGGAGGACAAGTAAGAGCTATTTTCACCGGCACCTACATTGAAGTCAAAAATACGGCAGAATTTTGGAAATTTGAAAACACCAGAAAGTCGACAGTTGGCAGTGTAGCTGTTTAGAATACTTGTTATTTAGGCATTGTTTAAATCGTGATACGTATTGTGTCATATCGTGAGGCTGTTAGCAATACCCAGTCTTAATAGAGCAATAAACAGAGACAGATACTTGTGGAAATGTCCTGAAAGTACTAGGTTTAGTTTGGAGATCAGAGCAAGTTGGAGGTTTTCTGCTTTATTTTAAGGGACTATTAGACGTCTTGGAGGGCAAAGAAAATGCAAGAGATGCATACTACAGACATCATCTCTTATCTCCTTTCCCCATTAGTGTAAAGTGTCTTTTCCAAGAACTATGAGAGAGAGGAGTTGACTGGGATGTGCATTTACCCCGGACTTGTCTGAAAAATAGAATCAGTGGTGTGCAGTTGCCAAAGCTCCACTTGGTGACCATTCCAAGATAGTAGTA
Organism: Petrocephalus zakoni; assembly: GCA_026774425.1. Classification (NCBI taxonomy): domain Eukaryota; kingdom Metazoa; phylum Chordata; class Actinopteri; order Osteoglossiformes; family Mormyridae; genus Petrocephalus; species Petrocephalus zakoni. Next base: position 17,264,195 of record JAODKN010000063.1, read on the forward strand.
AATTGAGATCCAACCGAACACACAGAAGACTAAACTGTGCGTCTTTTGCTATGCCAGTGAAAGGGTTTACTGTGCTTTTGCTTATGTACAAGGACAAAATGCGGAACGAGAGGTTGTACAAGTTTTTTAGCATCCAAGACAAGAGTAGCCCGATTGAAGAAAATGTCTCTGACATGCTTGGAGGTTATGGGTGCACTGATTGGACCAAGCCTGGGATATACTTTGCTCAAGCTGCTAAGCATGGAGAGAAATCAATTTAACATTTGGACGGATTCAATAATTGTTCTTCACTGGGTACGCAACACAGCATAAAGGTGGAAGCCATTTGAGGAAAACATTTAATCTGTGGCAAAATCCAAGGTCCCACAAATCCAGAGCTGTGATCTCACTTTAGTGGCAAAACCAAATCCTGCTGATTTACGTATCAGAGGCCAGAGCGTGGGGAACCTCATTCAAAGTGAGCTATGGTGGAGTGTTCCGACTTCACTGCCCCCCACTGGTGAAGCAGAGAACGTCTGCTTCACCATGCATTGTTGTCCCCTGATCCACACCCCTTTGTGATAAGTTTGTAAATCATATTTTTTATACTGCTTGATCCCTCAGTAGAACATAATAGTGGCACGAAAGTCTTCACCACAGTTTTTTAAGTATCCTTCAGCTCTCTCTTGGCAGAATCGAGCGACTCCCTCATCCCTGCTAGGAAAACTTGGCAGATTCAACCAGCCACCTGTTGCTTAGCTACAAAGTTTGATACTACTTGTGGCCTTCAACATAGTGATAAGCTACTGAGCTCATTAATGTGGATATTCATACAGAGCTGAAATAAAATGGCCAACAAAAGCTTTAAGCCTAACATGAGGTGCAAATACATAATTAATTGATTACTTGTGTCGACTATATCAAGAGACAATAATTAATATGCGTTCTAGTAATATGCTAATGATTACATTCTCTAGATGTTATACACAACTAACTACACTACAATACAAGGTAATATTCCATATCTACAAATAGCCTGCGTATCATTCCTTCCACCTTACTTACACATACACTCACCTAAAGGATTATTAGGAACACTATTCTAATACGGTGTTTGACCCCCTTTCGCCTTCAGAACTGCTTTAATTTTACGTGGCATTGATTCAACAAGGTGCTGAAAGCATTCTTT
>JAODKN010000063.1:17291489-17311586 GCA_026774425.1 Petrocephalus zakoni
GCTAATTTCCACCTATGGCCACGAGTTCTTGCATTTGAACTAATGCTGAGGTAACTATTTGGTTGAACAGCATCCAAACCTGTTAGAATCTTATAGACCTGGATCATGTCCCCACTCAGTCTCCTTTGCTTGAAGCTGAACAGATTTAGTGCATAGAAATGTAAAATATATACTATGATAAACATTTAGCATTGTTACTAAATAAGAATTATAGATAGGCTTAGGGAATGGATTTGTAACCTGGGGACTGCCTGGTAATACATGTAGCATAGACATTAACAATAGACATTAACTCCCTGCTATATGATCAGTCATACTGAGACATTTCACATACCCTGCTGACTTCACATACCCTGCTGATAGAACACATAACAAAAAGACACAATGACATAAACAATGTAAAACTTGTGTAAAACATCTCAATGCAATTTCCCCTTAAATTACATTATATTAACTGAGTAGCCATATCAGTTTCAGTCACTGTGAATGACATAAAATACTTACACATTTGTCCTGATCCACCCAAATATTCTGTTTTCCTAGCATATCTTCATTTTTAATTCCTTCCTAGTCCCCAATCTCTCAGGACTGGAATGACAAGCTCTGTTCCATTTACCTTGAAAATTAGACATTTTTAGCCCTAGGGGCACAGTAAAAATCATTGTTTGGTTAGTATCACTTTCTGCTATGACTGTGACATATTTGCAACGTGAGCCATATGATTTTTTTCAGCCCTGAAAGACATAATTTGGGCATTGAGGCAATCCAGTTTCCATCTTTATGGGCTGCGAAGAAGAATCTGTGCAGTGTTACAAAGGTGAATTCCATGTTTATAGCCAGACTTCAAAGGTTAGACTTATGAGGTTTGCATGTGTAGCTAATAATTCTGTGCAGCTTTATGATAACAACCCGGTACCTGTAGCTGCAGTTAAAAGTCGAAATTACAATTATTTGGCAGGATCAGCATTGTGCTATGTTCTGTGCTGGCATTTTGCACCTTTGCATAAGCTGTTTGTTGGTACCCTATAGGTAGATACAATAATACTGTAGGTTATGCATGCATCAGATATGTGCGTTAGCACATAATGTAAGCAGGAGGTGGATTTTTTGCCTCCCGAAGTGCAAACATCAAACTCCTCCAATGATACACACTAAAGGTTGCTTCAGGTTCAGGCACTCTCCACTTTTAATCCCACAATCCTCAGACCAGGTGCGTGACACGTATTCCTCTTCCGTGGTCTTTGGCCCAAAAAGCCGAAAGCAAAACTTTATATGAATGTCTGGAAAACAAAAATGACGGTTTTAAAATGCATTTCATCCTGTTTGTAAATCCAAGCAAGTGTTGGAAAAAAATAATTAAGCATACTGTTCATACCCGTTAACGCCTGCTGATGCACACCAGCTAAATGCAGGCATGGAGGCCCTGAGCTCCTCTGAGATCCAGTGCCCAGAGGTGCTTGTGGGGGGGGGGGGGGTCAGGGCATGCTGGGCAGGGGCCTTATTTGCTCCTGGGGTGGCATGTGCTTATTGTCAGCTGCCATTGCTGCGTTTCAGCAACTTGACTCTGCTGACAAGGTGAAAACTGTCCACAGCAGAGGTTTTTATTGAAGTACCGGAACATTTTACAAATACTAGCAGACCATAAACACTTATTCTTGTGGAAATTTTGTGGTACTTGCTTGATTTGAACAGAATAGAGGAACATCGCCATTGGGATGTTTCATACCAAAACTAACAGCAAACCACATGAGATCAATTATGCGCTGTGTAACTTATGTGAAGTGTCTGAAGTGAAGTCCTGAGCCCTCGTCCAACAGGCTAAATAATGTAGTATAAGGAATAAATGTAACAGTCAAATGAAGGAATATTTTATCTATCCATCCATCTGACTGCTCATGGGCAGGCCTGGAGCTTACCCAGGAAAGCACAGGAGGAATATTTTAATTATATATTATGTATGACGTCAATAGTATGATCATTTTCATGTCAATTTTTGTTGCTCATAATCCAGAAATGAAACATCATGTTTATGAGCTTGATCACTGATAGTTTGCCAGATTGGCATTCACACATAGCAATGGGAGGAGCAATACATTTTATATTTACTACCAGAGGTCACATGTTGGCCATCTGGACTGCACCTCACGTGGCTGTGTGGAGGAGTTGGGTTTCCCGCACTGTTTTTCCATATTATGAACACTTTGGGAGAATCGTGACCTCATACAGTCTCAGTGAAAACACAGCTCCTTAAATTACGCCTTCACTTTCCAAAGCGCTGTAGACCCCACCCTTTCTCTACATAACTCACACAGTCCCTCGCGGCATCTCTTAATCCTCAAAATCTCCGCCTGTGTTGACTGCGTGAGTGGTGTTCATAGGCCAAAGTAATGAGATCTGTGCAGAAGCCGGGCCTTACGTGCTGGGAGTGCAGCCGTCTTCCCAGCTCGTGCGGCTTGCATTCCTTGGTTTTCAGCAGAGGTCAGACTGTTTAAAAGGGAGCGTGTCGTGGGGATCTGTGGCCAGGGCTGGAAGAGAGTCTGGAGACGGTCAGTGCTCAGCACTCTAACGTCAGCCGACTGACTGGCAGACTGACGGCAAGGTCTGTGTAAGATAACAAAAAGGAGCAAATAAACAGGGGAAATATGTAAACAGGACCATTGAAGACTGAACAAATGAAACGCTTCCTCCATGGGGTGGTCCATCGAGAGCCGTACTCTGAGGGGCACTCACTACTTCTGTGTTTGCAGAGCTCCGCCTTTCTGGGCTCCATTCCGACTCGTCTTAAGTGCATGCGACTGGCGTGACGTGGCTGGCTGACAGCAGAAGCAGACCCGGGCTTGGCCCACTGCTGTACTGTGGTAAGCAGAGGGAGAGGTGGCATTTCCAGGGTGACGGTGCTCCTGACTGAGCGTAGCAGAGCAGAGGTCACTGGGAGGCCTGCTGTGTAACTGGGCTGTGTATATTAGGGTCAGGCCTCGCAGTGAGTGTGGGCTCGGGGTTATCTGGGAGGTTATCCCAATCATTCCGTTAGCACTTGGCAGATGGAACAGCCCATCCTCAATCTGGTGTACAGTCATGGTGATGCTGGAGTTGTGTGTCTCCTCGGGTAGTTTGTGCTTTTGCCATTCCAGAGTGGCCGGTGACTCTGGTGATGCCCGCGGTCAGTTAACGTACCATCTGTTTCTCATTCTAGGTCAACGAGTCTGTGTCATTTCCTAAATGTGTGTGACTGCACTGACAGGCAGAACAGTCCAATTAATTTATTGTCCGAATAAAACGGCATGCATTTTTTACAGCCATATTGGAGTCAATATTCAGCATACAGCCTTATGATTACTCTTGCTTTTTTAAGCTGAACCAAAACATAACAGTGGCCTCTCTGAATGAGATTAAATGCCTGAACTCTGATGAATATTTAAAACTGTATTATTTATATACGCTGACATTAAAACATGGGACAGGCCACAGGCCACAGCTATGCAAAATGTGACTGAATTTTGACCATAATCCACTTTTCCAGAAGGCTAATTAATGGAAAAAACTGGACATACTTTCCTCAATTATGTTAATTATGTTAATTATGCAACAACATAAAAAAAACTATTCTTATTTAACACTGTGTGAACCTTTATGCGACAGAAGGAACTTAAGAAAACAAAGAGGGATATATATCACTGGTATGGACCTTTTAATAGACCTGTGGATTATCTCTGTCACAGTGAGAATAAGGTTCACTAGGGAGGTGACATTCTCTCTGTGAGGCCTCTAACTGGTCAGCTGTGAAAACAAACTGATGTGTCCTCCGGCCTCGTGTTTATTTTCCGAAGCACAGACACAAATAAGGGGAAGCAGGCTGGTCCAGCCGATTGCCAGCATCCACCCCGGAGAAATACTAAACCCTGCTATACTTTTTCATTTCATTATGGAAAAACAAAGCAGTTATAAATATTTTTTTTATGTATGTCAACAATTTTGTTAGCAGAATGTGATGTGTAAGCAAATAAATGGAAGTTGTTAACAAAAGAAATATGATGACGTCCATCTGTTTTAAGAAACAAAGTAAGGTGAGCGCATTGTAGATGCTTGGCAATGCAGTCCTAAAGGTCTTCTCTGTGCGTATCGGTACATTATAAGGCATTGCCATTAGAATCAGAAACATCCTTCCTCCCTGGGCCCCTGAAGACACACACCAGTGCTGTTGGGTTGCTGAGGTAATCTCCACCTGAACACGGCTGTTTACTTGCTCTGTCAGAACTCAAGAAGGCCAGTTCAGTCATGTCCAGTAAGGTGGCACAGAGAATAACAGTGATGTCATTTCCATTGTTGTACAGCCCACTGAGGTGTTCTTGCATGTAGGCCTGCTGGATTCCAGGAGCCCTTACAACAATGGTGACAGTTAGAACAGCCAGCCTGATTCTTCTGGGCTCCTTGTTGAGAGGTTGTGGAGTGTTTTTTTCTTGCCTGTGTTAGTGAAGTAGTGTTAATTCCAGGCTGGGCTTCCACACTTTAAACCCTACTAGATCTCAAGTTAAAACTTAGGTTTATATCCCATTAAAACTCATGTGCACCTGAAACCATTTCTATTCATTTTTATTTGAACACTGTACCCTTCATGGCCAGTAGCCACACCAATTAAAATGGCTAACTAAAATAGTAAAAAAAAAATACAACCATGATGGGGCCATCTTCTCGGATTCCCTGTACAAAGAAATTGCACATAATGGGTTAATGGGTCAGGCTTATGTTAGTCAGCATCCAGTTCCTTTAATGTTTGGCCAGTAATTGTCTTGGAGGCTTCTAAGGAAATCGAGCCGATGCAACAGAAAGATACCCTACCGGATGCTGTCTGTCGTTGGGCCGAAAAGAGACAAAAAGTAAACAAAAAGGATAAAAAGAAGGCAGTCGCTGACATTTTGGGAAGGCAGTGTATGCGGTGAGCATCTACTCAGGGCAGCCATTCATGTTCTCCTGGATTAAAGAGAGTCATAACCAAATGTGATCAGCCTGGAAGGAAGAGCATGAGACCGTGTACCATGGCTTAGGGCAACCTATTTCAACCTTTTTTGAGCCACGGCACATTTTTTACATTTAAAAAAATCCCACAGCACACCACCAACCAAAAATGTTAAAAAATGACACTGTAGCCTAGTTTTTTAGACTAATTAAGTGAAATTGGATAATTTCCCACGGTATACCTTACAATCTCTCATGGCACACAAGTGTGCCATGGCACAGTGGTTGAAGATTACTGGCTTAGGGCACTGGGAGGGTGGGGACTTTGGCTGCAATTCCAGAGGTCTGGGGAGAGCTGGATCCAGAGATTCAGAAAGGAGAATGTGCTGCAGCCAAACACAGGTTTTGAAGTCAATGATTTGCTGGCCTGCTTTGGGAATTTCAACAGCAGAACGAATTAAAGAGCAGCAACAATGGAGAAACGGTCAGGTATCCTGTGAGCAAAATTCCACACATTTGATGGGGCAGCATACACTGTACAGCTTATCCAGTTGGTGGAGACCATTTTGATTTGATGAATTTAAAATACCATAATCTAAGCCAGATGTGTTTGTCGAATGATATCAAATGAAAAAAAAGATCAGAATTGGAAAAGCACAACGATATATGTACTTTGCTTGGGATCGCATAATTCCGTGAGTGTGCCGAGACACATTCATGATTCACCATGATGACAGTCCTGGTCTCGTTTCTCCAGGCACTAGTGGTCTATTGGAGCTGCTGCTCCACACGCTTCCCAGAGAGGGGCTGTCATTGTATCGTCCCGAGGAGCCGTCCCATCCACACAGTTTGAATGACAATCGATTTGGGTAAGCCAATCTTGCAAGCAGATGTTTTAACTCCGAAGCAAAACCAGAGATGAGTAGCATGGGCTCAGAGGAGCATGGACCAGGAGGAACCTGGAGAAATCTAAGTGGGCAAGGAGTACTGCAACGGTGAAATAGCATTAAAAAACAGGTGATTTGTTAACACAAAACATTTGTGAGAGCTGAACAGTGACTGAGGTACAGCATGTGGGGAGTCCCAGACATGCTCTCTTTCGTCTGGAGTTCCTGTCCTTGAAATAAGGCCTGGATGGTTCCACGAGAAGCTGCAGACTTTCCAAGCCCTCAGGCCGACTGTTTAATTACAGACTACCTGTGTTGCTCCAACAGGCCGAAACACGTAGGCGTAATGATGCCTTTGGCACCTCTGAAATCGTTCTGAAAATGCATTCCCAAAGCTTCCAGCCGCAGTGCAACTGCTGGGTGCTGATGACACGCAGTCAGCCCAGCCCCCTGCCCCCCCACCACTAATGCCTTTCATGCATCAGGATACATTTATGTGAGATTCACAACTGTATCTAAGACATATGACTTAGTAGAACATTACTTTTGCTCTCTTTGACTTAACAATGTGTATGATTCTCCCCAGCAGTTTTGACTACACTGTGGGAAACTCTGTTACATTAACCACATCTAGGAGAAATCCAAGGGTTTAATATTTCCTATGTGTTGAGCTCAAACCCTGCAACATTTTGGGAGCATGTCACAATTTCTCCTAGGTTCTCTACATTTTCTCTGTGGTTCTCCAAAGGATCATCCACAATCAGAATATAATACAGAATATATAAAAGTCAGTAAGGATGACCGTAGGAATTCACTATATACTATATGACTAAGGATTCTGTCACCATCTGCAATGTTAAAGTCTGAGGGACTGTACATGCGGCATATACTGTAACGTGTCACTACACCACATCTGCATGACTCATGGGGAACTGAGTGATCAGCAGGTGCGTATTATGCCGTGTGTCATTTCATATTTCAGTTATGGGAATCTGCAGAAAGCAGATGGTGTTTTGGCCCTATGTATTTATCTTGGTTGACGCAGGTAAGGAATGCTGGATGAGAAGGCGTTAGTAGATACTATGACATAATGGTTTCAGACTTTATAAGAAAGGACTTCAGAGTCTTCAGTGTCAATATTATTCAACATCCTTCAATGAACCTCTAGTGATGACTGCTTCATGGTTCCAAGACCAACAAAATGCTTTCAAAACATCCTAGGCAAAAGGATCCAAGCAAACATCACATCTGCCAACTTCTCCTAAGTATGCATGGATCTAACCGCTTGATGGATTCTCTGAACAAGATCTTTTTTGCTCAAGCTCCTACATTCACATCTTACTCATGTGTCAGTTTAGAAATGTCTTTGCCAATGCCTTCAACAACAGCGGTAATGCTATCTTTGTTTCAGTCTACTTGATATTATCACAAAACTGACACAGCAAAAAATCAAAAATATCAAATTTATACGCTCAAGAATTACAAGATACGTGATGAAGAATACTTTAGTGCCACAATGTCTATCTCAACGTTCACAATTTTCTCATTAATAATTTGATACGCTCAGAAATGTTTAAACACAGAAGAAATGCAATCAACAGTTAGCAGTGCTCTGAAACGAAATGCTGGCCCTTGTGGACAGCAAATGTGATGTAGTGAGCATGTCAGAGCCTCTGCTTTGGCTGCATCCTTCATGAACTGTCCTTTATTACGTAAGCAGCTAGAGTAATCGGAGGACAGCTGGACTAGTGATGAGGTGGGCATTGATGCGGGGGGCTTGTGGCACAGCCCGAGGCAGGTAACACAGCCCCCCGGAGCAGCTCTGCTCAGCCCTGCTGTCTCATCTCCCCGCTCGAACCCCCACAGCACAGCTCGTCTGCCATGCTTACTCCATTTATCACACCACTTGTTGCTTCCCAAAGCAGTGAGTACAGAAAGGCACATGCTCCAAGAAAGACTTTTTTTTCTTTAGAATTTCGAAAAACACAAGATTTGCTCTTATCCCGTGGCCTAATTTGTTTATCCAGTAATCTGGCATCTGCTTTTGCTCTGGAAGACAGATTTTTCATGGAAAAGTGTTAGATGATTAGCCATTCCTCCCACCTTTCTGGGGAGAGAGTTTAACCAGGGCGACTGGGGCATTGTGAGCACACAGTGTGTGTGGGTGTGTCGAATTCCAGCCCTGTGTTTTTTGAGGGGAAGAAAACAAAGCCTTGTTTTAATTAAACAAGATTCGTTTGAGTTTTATTTTATGTAACAGCCTTCTACAAAAAGTGCATGCACAAAACAATCTGGCTGAAAGTAAGTTCAGAAAAATGTAGAATTACTGTAGAAATTGCGAAAGTAAATACAAACCTCATTTGGATTTGGAATCAAAGCGAGATCTTTGGGTCAAACTGGCCCAGAGTTATCATCATGTATAAAATCAGTTTCAAGCCAGGTTCATTTCTACATGCAATTCTTAATTATCCCAGCTGAAGTTTTTCTCTGAATATTGCTTTGTTTAGTTTGAGCTGCCAAATAGCTAAGAACACCAACAAACATGTCTAGAAACAACATTTTCCTGCCCCTAAACCTCAGCACACACACTCTCACACACACACGCACACACACACACACACACACACACACACACACACAGACACAGCCTTAGAGTTAAATAGGAGAAGGGATTACTCTGGGCCCCCCCTAACTCCCCCTTCTCTCACTCACCCCTCCCTCCCCCACTGCTGGCTGGCTGGCCGCCACTCCACCCAGCTGTGTGATAGCGCTCTGCACCACAGACCTGCTCTCATTCTCCTCTCAGACAGAGGAACGGACTTAAGGAGCACACAGTGCGATCAGCAGCTGAGTCGGGTGGGGGGCACCCTCATCTGCGAAGCCCAAGGGCCCACACGGAGAGCCCCCTGTTGGGGCCGAACACGCAAAACCAGGGAGATGCTGGGCACAGAGTGAGTCACTACAGAACAGCATTGTACTGCAACTCCACGGCCAGAACCACCAGGATGGACCTGTGCTGCTCAGGAAGGGAGCTGTTTGCTCTCTGCGGTTGACTGTCTGCGCAGAGAGAACTCTGGACAGAGGATTACAGCCATGAGCCTGAAGAAGCGGAGAAGCAGCACAGCTTTCAGGTGGCACAGATCTCTGGCTGTCCTCGTGCCCTGGAAGAAAGGTAAGCCACCTCGGATCTTTCTGTTATGTGGCCCTTCTCTGAAGATTCTGTGTCCTACAAACTTTCTGTCTCCTATAAAGCTGGACATCACCCATGTTGCGCCTGTCATGCCTGAAAAGCAGTCATTCATTTTTTTACAGACAGGAAGTGCAGTGAGACCTTTTAAAGCCAGCCATAACCATGTGTCAGTCTGTTATCCTGACAAGTGGATGTGAGTCTGCTGTTGTCCAGCAGGCATTCTGTGGGAGAGCAGGGGAGGAAATCATTGCGTAAAGACTTTTCCAGGTATTGTTGGCATGAGGGATTCATGCCTGTGGTGTGATGTAAAAACAATAGAGGATGTTAGGTCAATAAATGGCAGCTATCACACAGACTATACTCAGTTTAATGCCGCATCAGGACCTATACTCACTTGTTTCAATGTCCATCATCAAGTCGTCATCAAGTTTCATCTTGGATGTCTGTGAGGAAATTACAATAAAAATGTCCCGTTGCTTATGGGTTTTGCTAGAAAGTGGTAAAATTATTATTATTATTTCTTTTTTTTGTAAGGGGGTGGCACGGTGGATTTTTTTTTTTGTAAGGAGAAAGAGAAATAAAATGAATTTTCAGCATTCAGTGCCTGTGCGTTACAGCCACTCCCCGGGGGCAGGCCTGCACCCCGCTATGGGATAGAATGACTATCACATTCTACACTGTGCTCCAGCCCTGACTGTGATCTGTGGATCATGTACAGTATGACCCGGCTGGTGTGGAAAAGGGTGGCTCCCCCCCACCCCCACCTTTTTTACTGTAAGACACCCCCCCCCCACACTCTACACATTAGCTTTTGTGAAAGGATCTAATCCTTCGCTTGACATGGTGCCTGTATGACTCTCACATCCGATGGGAGGGGGACAAACAAGCCAGCCTTTCGGTGTCTGTGTGGGCCGACGCGCTGCGTGGGGCCCCCCCCCCAGGGTAGCTGGCAGCCAGAGGCCTGTCACCTCTGCATGATTAAGCCGTCACCAGAGCCGATGACAACAGCAGGGCCACCTCTGCCAGTGACCACAAGACGGTCCCAGTCTGAAATCTGAGTCCCAGTAAGTCCACAGGCAGAGGTACCTGGGGTGGATGAGGCAAGTGTAAGGTGACACCGGAGCATCCTATCACTCAGCGGAGCATTTCTCAGGGCGAGTAGCCCTGGCTTGTTACTGTAAACTGTGGCACACAATGGATACCTTCCCTTCAGGGCCGTGTTGTGAAATCAGATTTTCCTGAACTATGCGTGACACATGCAGTGAAGAATCTGAACACTGTGGCTCCAGCAGCAGTGAAGTTCAGATGGTGATTCAGAGTGTTTCTCAAAGTGACGAGTGCTGCAGATTAAACTTGCTGCAATTTGACCTGCTGTTCAGAGCCCTGGCTTGTGGTCACTTCGGCTGCAAAGAGTTAAGAGTGTTATCTTGGGTTCCTGGCTGTCCTGCTCACCCCTCTTCCTGGAAGAAAATGGGTTTTTTGCTGCTTAGAAAACCTGCCACTTCCACGAGGGGACTGATTTGCACATGAGCGTTTGTCTATGTGAGACCCCTGGCTAGTAGGAAGAGAGATGAATGCTGTAGCACCTGCACGGCCTGAGGCAGACGGGGTAATGCACACCTCAGTGCTGAAGCACACCTAGGGCCCCACTAGGAGCAGGCATGAGATGGATGGACCAGATCTGCTGGCCTTTTTCACAATGTGACTTAAGTCTGTTAGTTGGTGCCAGAGACAGGCGTTGTTGTCAGTGAGGCAGCTCAGAGCTCTTAACAGGAGTTACCTCTCCTGCAAATTCTTCCCTTATCCACCTCGTCAGATAATGGAGGGGCCTCCCAGACTCCCGAGGTAACGCAGTACACCCAGAATCCCCAGAATGGCGGCTTTCGGATGGGGGGGGGGAAGGGGGGGGGAGAGCACGTGGAGTATAAATCCCCGTCCATTTAGATGTCATTCTCATTATAATATAATATAATATAATATTTTCTACTGCAGAAACGTGACTAAATGCACATATAAGCCAGTACACCTTTACAATGCAGTGACAGCATGCTGTTGGATGATAGCTTGTTGGTGACGCTTGTCCTGCTCACCTATGTATCCAGGGCCACCTGCTTCCATTCAGACACTCTTTCCGCACTAGTGCCTACAGCCTCTGCCTGTTTTTTTTCTGTCCTCTAGCATTTGTAAGTGTGTCTCATTCCCAGCAAACCCCCACCGGGGATCAGGGACATGATACATTATACGTGCCTCTCCTTCCTCCACCTCACTCGCGTTTAGAAGCTTCTGCCGGCATCTCTCTACTGGACTGAAGTACAGGAATACCCAGGCAAATTTAACACTGAATATGAAAGAACTAAATAAAAAAAAGTGCAATATAATTGTTCCCAGGGGAATTTCTTTTACTTACAGTATAAAATAAAGTGCACAGATATAACCAAAGAGTGCAAGACAAGTGCGAAAACTGTGCACTAGTGAAAAAGACACAGTACAGAGGGAGAATATTGTGTCGGAGTGGGGGCTACCATGTTGGGAGGAGGTGTTACTGGATCCCTAGGTGCACTTCATAGCACACCCTGCTGCAATAAGCTAGCGGCTAAAGGTGCTCCAAAAGAGTGCCCTCTGGGGGCGGGTGAGTAGAATTGTTCATAATATCCATGAATTTTAAGATAGGGCTTTGTTTACATTTACAGTATGATTGCTACTGAAATTCTTGTTGCAGGAAAGAGGCAGGCTTTACGCATGAAGGCATTTCAGAGCCCAAGGCCATTTGCCTCCCCCCCGAGGGCTGACACAGGGTAGGAGTGTCACACACAGCCCATCATAAAAATAGCTGGCTGGCCGGTAGGAGCGTGTTTATAACCCTGCTTGCTATACAGGGTCACAGGGCATCAGCTCCTGCTGACTGTAAGGAAGACTAATAAAAAGACCACCTTGGGACACTTAAAGTGATCCTCAGTCCTCCATGGGCACAGGCTTTCTCATAGAAGCTGTTATCTGTAATGTGCTATGCTGAAACTAAAAGAAAAATAAACTTGTAAACAGCTTTGATTACTATAGTTTCCTGCCCTTGGCCTTGAATCCCTCCAGTCAGTCCATGCAGCAATGTTCAGATATGGGCCACTTTTAAGATGCAGGTTTGGAACCAGAAGAAAATCACGTGGAAGAGAGGGGGCTCCGTCTTTGTGCGTGTGCAGGTCACAGGCCAGCACCTCAGGCTGAGCTACTCCCTGGCCAGCCATCTGCTAAAGTCCCTCTCAATTATTTGAAGGGGGTGGCGGGGGGCGATGAATCTGCTTCAGGCTATGTAGCCCCCCCACTGCTCTTTCTCCCATGACTGCCCTCCAACGGCCGCTCAATCCGATACTGCAGGCTTAGTGGCCCCCTCCTTTTCCCTGGGCTGGGATGTTTGTCTTGCAACAAGGGAAAAGTAAATACGACGAGTGGACACATTGCCAGCGAGGTGTGAGTGCCCCCCCCCGCACGTGCTCCAGGGCCCGGCACCGCAGCCCCAGCCGCAATCTCGGTCACATCAAGCGGCCGAGCTTTGTTTGGATGGAGACATCACGCTGTTTTTTCCTGCTAGATCAGGACAATAGGAGCATTCTTTCTACCTGTAAAGTTAATATCGTGGAAAATCCCAGAGATCCATGACTACTGGTCCACAAAACAGAGCTGGGCAGGCTCTCTAATTGGATGGAGAAGACAGTGACTCAACAGGGAAAATGAGAAACTGAGTGTGATTACAGGGCACCTAGTGTTTGTTTGGTCTGATGCCAAGCAGACATCTGCGCGTCTTCGGCAGATTCAGGAAAGGAAAATTAAGGTTTAAATCCTGAGCATGTTTTATTCTCTTCAATGTGTCTGTAGGTCTAAGGACAGCAAGCAAAGCTGCTACACCCAAAGCTGCATATTTCATCCCTTGTACATCAAGGAGACATTTTTTCACTGTTATAATAAAAACAAGATGCCTGGGTTGTTTGTTATTCACTGAGTGCTGAGCATTCACGCTTACTTCCATCATTCTATTAAATTCCACATTCTTGGATATTGGGATTTATTTGGTCATTGGCAAAGAGGCTCATCTTCAGTTATTGACAAAAGGCACCTAAGTTTAGGAACCCCTTTAGGTGCTTTGGGTGCGTCCCAGGCATTCCGGAGCATTATGATCCATAATGCAGAGTGCCATCACCCTATATATGTATTTCATTACTTGACATTGAATACTGCATCCATTTCACTGCTCCAGCACAACATCAGATTCTCAGAAAAAAAAAATGTGCCTTGTTTACGAAGTACATGACATAGTTGCTCTATTAAACTTGCATGTTGTCCCCCACATGCTATTGTAAGCCGCAGTCTAAATAACAAGCACATTTGGACTAACAGGCTTGATGAACACAGCATGTCATGCCGGCAGTACAAACCTCCCTGGACGAGAAACTGAGCCGCTCCTCCAGTCTCACACAGACAGGTGTCCCATGTGAAGCCTGCTCTGGATTAACCTGATGGGCATTTGGGCATTAAACAAAGACATTAAACAATGCCATTTTAAATCTAATATATTTAATATGACTGTATATTTGTCATTTTAATAAGGCTTTCACTGCAAAGCCTAGGTAATATTTTCCCTGTGTTAGATGCCTCTCTGAATTCTGTGAGCCACTAATCACCCCAGTTTCTACCTGACATGTTGTCATGTGTGCCGTTTCCTGGGGGTATTTAACAATCTCTATCCGGCCCTGTGTAATGCCTGTATCTACGGGCAGGTTTAGCTGGTCTGGACACCACCTCCACATCTCACATGCCTTCTGTCGACATACATAATAAGCCTTACTGTGTTCGGGGGTCGCAGACATTAGGAGGCCATCAGAAGCATGCATTAGTGAAATACAGAGATGGTCTCGATCTTTGCTTATTCAGCTGCTTGGGGTTGATTTGCACAAAGTGTGGTACTTAGGGGGCCCTTCGTGTTTCAGGCCAGCTTCTTGGGTGGGGTGGCAGATTTCAGCCTTATTGAGGCGGGGGCTGACAGGTACGAGGGCTCATATCCTGCCAGCACGGCACTGGCCCTCCGGAGCGTCCCGGCTTTCTTACACATGCCTCTGGTGTGTGCCCGCTGCCGGCTCCTGTGATGTGGAATAGCTCGCATTCCAGCCTGCCAGGAAGCGGCCGTGGGGCCGTTTGATCCCCCCGCGCCAGCGGCCGGCCCTCACCATGCTAATCGAAAGGACTGAGGGATCTGAGCAGCGATTGTGTTTCCCGCCATCAGAGCTTCCCCTGCTGCTAGCGGCACACACTGTTGTGCTAGAAGGTCCATTTAAAAATGAAATCCAAAATAAGCAGTACTTGGAAAAAGGTCCACAGCACCAAACTGTGACGTAAGATAACATCTGATGCATTATTCCTGCGACCTGCACTGACTGACAGCGTAAGGTAAACAAACTGCACTAAAAGCTGAGAAAATCCAACAAAATCCTTTCAGTTCTTATTTAGGCCTTTGGTGGTGAAAGGAAGCACAATAGGCCCCCCAGCTGGTATCTGATATGAGGCGACTCAGTGCAGACTGACCTGATAAAGGCAATTTATGGATTACAAACGCAGAGTTGACTTCGTGACTCATCTGTGTCCCTTTGTATCTTCCAAGGTGGTGAACAAGCCAAGTAAGTCTCTGTGTGGCTGCTGGCATCTTCAGCTTGACACAGGCTGAGTTCTACAGTCCTTCTCACAACCCCTAGAGCCTTATGGATCTGTGGTATCTCTATCCATACTTGACTGGCCCAAACATCATGCAAATATCGCTCATGACACCCATATTCTTTAAACTGATTTAAACAGAAATTTGGGCCGCCGGCTGTAACTGCAGCATGCTAATCGGCTTGTACCTGTAGATGTGCAGCTCTGGCCTATGAGCCCCATAAACCTGCTGCTTCATTTATGGCACCTGAACGGCAGCCCTGGTGACAGCGACAGAGGAGTAGTCCTCGGAGCCTGACCACAGTGAGAGTGACCGTGCCGTGCTGCAGGCCCTCTGTGCCGGGAGAAAACAGGAAACCTGCATCTCAACCCATGCAGAAGAACGGTTCAAGTGACAGAGTCTCATCCAGAGGTCAGCTAGGGAAATTGCTTCCACTAGGGTCTCTAAAGAAGGAGCTTTTTACTCACTATGTCCATACTTCCATATTGCTCTCGTAATACACACAATAATCACTTTACGTTATTGCCTTGGGCATGGCTCACTAATTTGTTGTTTTCTTTTTCCTTATAAACTTGATCGGTAACCCAGTTTTTCATTTCACAGTCTTAATGCGTTTAAGAGGAAGCCGAGCTGGGAACAGGCTGTCTGCTTTGAGTACAGTAAACACGAGCACAAATGTAACCACTCTGTAACCAGCAAGGAAACTGTGGGACCGTTCAGTCGCTCTACCCGCCATTTTGTTAGGTCAGGAGGGGAACTGGGAAAATCGCACTATTGTTTTAAATCGGAATGATCCTGAGCCAGACTAGAGGCTGGAATGACCTAAGAAGGCTGAAATGCAGTCATTGTTTTTGCAGAATGGCTGACCGACCCAAAAACAAGGATGTCACAAGGGCCCTTCCCAGGGAGAAGCAGGGGTGTGCCACCATTTAGCCAGGCAGCCAGCAAACAATGGCTTTACTTTCTGTACAGTCTGGCCAGAAGTGGTTGCATCAGTGTCTTAACGCCTTTAATGTTGGAATGCCAGTGAAAATGCTGAAATATCACGCAAAGCCATTTTGCATTACAGCACTACAGTCTGGTGTCCTGCTGGTGGAACAGTAATTAATGGCTTTGTTTGAAAAGTAATCGGTGATTTCTGATAAATAAAGTTGCAGCGGAACTGAACTTAATTTGGGAGGAACACAGCTTATTAAAGCACACACAGATGAGGAGGATAACAGTGTTCCTAACCGTGTTAGTTATGAAACACAGTACGTAGTCATGCTGACTTATCCAGTGTTTATACTTCCTGAACGTTACTTAGCAGAATTTATCTTACACCCTTCCTTCCTATTGGCTTTGACAAGCTAACAAAACAGCTAATTAGCCAATCAGAGTCCCACACATGAGCATTTCCTGTCACTCATCTTTTAGTAAGTGAACCAGTTTTGTTTCCTGTCAGTCAGTCACAATGGTCCCTTGACTGTGTTTGCAGATTGTTTGTCACAGAAGTATCAGGACAACAAATTAAAGGGATGGAAAAATACTTCAATTAGACCTTTGGCCTTACTGGCATCCTCATGAAGCATTATGTTTTTAAATACTGCCTGTGGCAGCCCAGGCTAACAGGGAACGTTCCTAGAACTTTAGCCAACATTATGTGAAGGTCCCCTCAAAGCTGGCAGAGAACATTCTTACTGTAACGTTAATGGAATGTTATTTCTAAGTTTTACAAAAGTTCTGTCAATGTCAGCATAATAACATTATTACCCAAACATCCCTTTAACGCAGTTAAAGTTGAGAATGTTGTTTTCTAATAAAATATGATTTAATAAAAGAGCTGTATGTATGTACGGCTGAAGGTAGAAGTTGCTGTGTGACGTTTTCTGCTCAGGCCAGTCTTAGTATCTGGCTTCTCTCCCTAAATTCAACCTGTATATGGCAGGTGGATTCCAAACCTGCCCTCAGATGAAACTTTGCTCAATCGTTGAAGCTGAAAGACCAAGTGCAAACAATCACAGTGAACTTAAACAAGCTCTGCTGAAATAACGACGTAGATAAATATTGCTGTTCCTTCTCATCTTAAGTAAATACATACCATACAAAATTTGAAGTGTGGTTGAAGCAGCCCCACAGGAAGACAGGCAATAAGGTCCTCGATAAGAGAAAAAAAAAAGTCATAGAAAGAGATTCAAAGTAAGGAAAGAAACCGATTGAGACTGTAAAGTATTATATTTCATTCAGGGGAAGAGGAGATGTTACAACTGAGTGCTTTCCATAATGGCCTTACACTGGCTCTAGGATCAAAGCCCAAGCTGCTGGGCTGGGACAGCAACAAACAGAGTGTGTCCTGGGTTATTTGTGTGTCCCCAGGCTGAAGAAGGCTAGATTGTATAAGCCTGGTCTTCATGTTTCAACACTTCCCGCAGCGGAATTTTCTCATATCTCATCTTTGAAAGGAAGCGTTTTCTGTTCATGGTCAAAGAACAAAAATGTGGGCATGGAGTTCTGAGCCAGAGTAGAGGGGGAAAAAGCACAATTAACAAATATATATAGGATGCCGTTTTGGAAGTAACTGTTAGAGTAAAACGCCCATTACATTTCAGAGAATAGGGGACTTTCCTAAAAGTCCCTCACAAAGTTTATGATGAGAAATCTTCTTTGAGGAGTCTAGCGTGCTCCTTTATTGATTCTTTGCAGGCCTTGTGTGCGGTCCCCTGCGGAGCCCCTGTGTTCTCAATAGGACCTTCACTTACTGGTGTTCATTCAGGAATTTTTCAATCTATTTCATTTCAATGAACACTTAAATGAAACAGAATGGAGGAGAAATTTGGCCAAAAGTTGTGAAAAAAGGTAAAAGCAAAGCAAACTGCAGAGACCACCAGTGCTGTGTACACATCTATAAAACACTACATCTCAGGTGTTTACCTGGACGTGTTTTCTGTTTGTTCTCCTTTAGGGAAGGGGGATGTGGTGCTGGAAAGCGAGGTGGTCCTCACCAAGATTAAGATCTTTAACAACTTCCATGAGAGACTGTCTGGTGCCGAAGATTCTTTCTCAACTATATCCATATCAGCCTCAGAGCAGGACTTGTCTGAGCCTAGCAGAACCTTGGATGAGAGTCCAGTTCTTGATCCCTCTGAGGACAAACCACCGGAGCCTAAGTCTGAGTACCTGTCAGTATTCCCCGATTCGCAGATAACAAGGTTGTTTAAGTTTGAGTATGAGGACTCCGGGGTAGAAATGCCCAGTGGTGCAGACTCTCCATCCACTCCAACTGGCTCCGAAGAGAGCTTTGTGGTCCACAGCAGAGAATCGTCCCACGATTTGGAGGACCTGGGTACTTTGGCCCCAGCTCCTGATCCCCTTATTCTGCTAGAGAGGTGCCCTGTGGCAGAGAAAACGGTGGGCTCCATCCATCTAGAGTCAGTGGTCAAAGAGCATGACTCAAGCACACTGGAGGCCAGGGTGAGCTTGGAGATGACCCCGGTGGAGGCTGGCCCAATGCTGGAAGGCACGGAAATGCAAGGACCTGAGACTGGAGCCTTGGGAGACACCTCTAAGCAACTCGAGGATGCTGCCATGACAGAAGTGGCCACAGAGGAGCCCCCAGAAGATGACAGGATAGTAAGGAGTTGTAACTCCACTGAGGCTCTGAGTGCCCTGCTGGATGTAGACCTCCAAGAGGAACCTCTGAAGAAGAGCTTAAGCACGGACAGTCTTGATGCATACATGGACGAATGCTGCAGGCTCAGTGAGGTAAGGATAACCTCACTATCTGTTATACACATCATCACTCTCAACAGACTTTTTTCTCCTATGTATTTTATTCATTATTTCATATATAATATTCACAACTTTGGTTCTCTAGATGAACCTTGTTTAACGCATGTTAGGGGTGAGAGCTGTGAATAAATAAATACATAAAGAATAAAAACAGGTGAAAGCATGGAGATTAACGGACATGAACAGAACGTGGTTTTCCCATCATAAGAAGCCACTTATTATTGGCCAATGGACAATAATCCTTTCTTTCTCAGTCTCTGTCAAAGCATTAGCATGTTCCCCCAGCACATAGCATCCTGTATCTGGTGGGGGTCTTGTGACACCAACCGTGAGACACCATTTCCGTGTTATTGAGAGCATACAGGAAGTTGAGTCAATAGGCAGGTTTACGCTTACTCCAAACAGCCAGCACTTGAAGGAGAGCCCTTTTGGGTGGTGGATGAAAATGGTATTTATGCTCCCTGCTATTACATTTAATTGCCCACTCCTACCCCCACCCTAGTGGTGCCTAATTGCTGAATTTACAAGAGTCCCAATGAACTGGTTCGCATGCGGTTACAGGGAGGCAACAATGATATGGGAAACCGTGCAAAGTCGGAATTTTTATTGTGGGTCAGATTTAGAGGTCTCATGTGTACTAAAAGATTAAAGCATGGACATCACCACACCTCACACAAAAATCATGCACCACACAAACATCACCACACAGCACACAGACATCACCACACCTCACACAAACATCACCATACAGCATACAAGCATCACCCTATGCCAAACACACATCACCACATGCTACACAAACATGACTGTACAGCACACGAGCATCACCATATGTCACAGAAACATCACCACATGCTCCACAAACATTACCCCATACCACAGAAACATCACCACACCCCACACAAACATCACCATGCCCCACGTAAACATCACACACGGCACCCAAAGGTGACTGAGGTGCAGTCAGCGTGTTGGGTGCAGCTAGTCCCTGAAAGCAGTACCGATATATAGTTTCCTATTGCTCAGATACATTTTGCAATACTGAAGCCTCGCTCTCAAAACTCTTCTCACAGTTGCCATCAGTTAATGTGGGCTAAATTGTGAATCGTTTCTTATTGCTTTCATATAAAATGCAATGGATTCCTTTCTCACCCAAAATCCACTACCATTAAAATAGAGTTATTTTACAGATGATCTTTTACTGATGATCCGTATTATATGTTACGTAATGCTCTCTTCTGTTGGTGTTTTGTAGGCCTTTTTTGTATGGGATATAGTGTTCTTCCAGAAAGAAATTAAATACTAATGTTTTGGTGGTGTGAGTCTATTTTGAGACATGTTTTGGTAGCTGCAGTGCATTTTGGAGGAGAAATTAACTGTTTGGCCAAGCTACAGTGGAGGAAATAATTATTTGACCCCTCGCTGATTTTGTAAGTTTGTACATTGACAAAGAACTGAAAAGTCTCAGAACAGTATCACTTTAATGGTAGGTTTATTTTAACAGTGACACATCAAAAGGAAAATTGAAAAAAATAACTTTAAATAAAAGATAGAAACTGATTTGTATTTCATTGAGTGAAATAAGTATTTGAACCCCTACCAAC
>JAODKN010000063.1:17317443-17329304 GCA_026774425.1 Petrocephalus zakoni
TGGTTTGTTGTCAAAAATATATATTTTTTCAAATAATTACATACATTACTTTTTTTTGAGAGATCAATGGTGTTAAAGTGTGCTGGAAACCGTGGAGTTTGGTGGAACATATACCCCCCCCCCCCCAATATTTAATTTGGTTTCATTCATCTCCCCAATAAACAGACCTTTGTACCGAAATTATTAAGTTGTGCCCTCTGCATCAAGCGGTGTCCTACGCCATTGTGTATACATCCATATAATCTGCCTACACAATATTACCTATAGTGAATTACCTATAGTGATCTTCTAAAAGTAAGGGCATATATATTACTATTCGGCAGGTGTTTATTCGCAAATTGTGGCCGGTCGTTGTAGCTAAAAATGTCGGTCTATAAGAGGAGGCAACAGCGATCCGAGGTCAGATTTCGCCCGTGAAAAAAGGCAGAATCGGCTGCGCCCAGCCTCCGAACATGGCCTGCGCCGTGCTGACTCGGGCTTTCTCTCTCCCTTCCCCTTCCTCCTTCCCTCCCTCCTTCCCTCCCCCCTCCTCCAAAAACAGCATCAAAGCAATCAAAATGGTAATGTTCAGCATGAATGGGGGCCCATCCCCCCACCGCCAAACTCCGCAGACTTTTTTTTCCCTCCCTCCCTCTCTCTCTCCATGTTGGGAAAGGAACCGGCTCCCCCTTTCTCGCACAAAATGGAAGCTTCCACTATCAAACGGGAGCGCTTCGCGAAAACACGGCGGACACACACACACACACACACACCCCGACAGCGAAAAAGCCGGTGCTTATTGTTTCGCAAAACGCTAAGAAATACGAAGCCGGGTGAAGCCGCCATGCCCGCGGTTACGGGGCATTTCCGAGCGCCTTCGCGGACAGGTGGAGGTGGTGGGGGCCGCAGTAGAGTGGGCGGGGCCTGCTGATTTACACCCTTCCCCTTGTCTAGGGGGGAATTCCACTGTGACACCAGCTGCTCTCTTATCTTTTTAATAGTACCATGCAGTAACAAGAAGCTGGCAGTGCTGTCAGCCCCGCCGGGATTCCCACACAGCCCCCCCCCGTCCTTATTTGTGCCTGAGTTATAAGAAACGTATCTGATCCAATCATCCTGAGGCCAAACTTCATTTAAATAACGCCATTGTGTGATAATGGAGACTGGGCCCCAACTGGTGAGAAATCTCCCCCCCCCCCTAGTAGCTGAGACCTTTGACCTCCTAACCCTTCACTTCCCTTTTCCTTACATCCCAGGTCCAGCAGGCAAAGGGCAGCGCAGCAGGGTCAGGGCCAAGCTCGGGCCTGCGCTACTTGGAGCACATCTGCCAGCTCATCGAGAAGATCGGCCAGCTGCAGGAAAACAACCTGAGGCTCCAGAGGCAGCTCAGCAGTCTGCAGAAGGACAGCAGGAGTCAGAGAAACAAGGAGGTGCCGTGCCCACCCTATGAGCACCAGGAAGCGCTGGAGGGAGAGAGGAGGAAGGGAGAGAAGGAGAGGGAGGAGAGGAGGGAGGGTGAGATGGGATAAGAGATGAAGGATGATAAATGGGTCAGGAGGAAAGAGTATGAAAGAGACCATGACAGGTTCCTTAAATAAAACAGGAATGAATAAAAAGATAAGACATTCTCTTACAGCTCAAATTTTGATAAAAAGATGCGTTATTGTCTTCCAGCTCATATTTCATAAAAAACACAGGTCATTCTTTACCAGCTCTTATTTCAATATGGCAGTCTTGGTCAATGGCAAAGAGCTCACAAGGTTTGCTTGGTTACTAAAAGCAAAGAATGAGAGAGAACTCCCAGGATGAGTGTGGCTGAAGGTGTACAATGTACCTTTGAGCATCAGCCGCACCTGGTTTCAGCCAGCTGGGAGTTTAAACTTTACAGTGCCCTAATTCCACACCTAAAAAAGTGGGAGGATCATGGGAATGTGGCTGAGCCGCGGGCCAAGCCGCGGGCCACCTGCATGTCCTCAGCCACGTTCTCCAGAGTTCCAGCAGGTGGCCAAGTATGTGGAAATGCTGTGCTGAAGCCACCTTGCTCAGCTGACATGTCGGTGATCATTATGTCGCAAATCTGACGGGTGACTCGCCCTCATCTCCACATGCGGGCTGTTTCTAAATATGTGTCCTTCACTGAGTTCCAATACTCAAGACCAGAAGTACAGAGGACGGTGAAAATCCTCTTGGGAAGCAAGTCAGCAAGACTGGCCTTGCCAGGACCACAAGTACAATCTTCTCGTTCTTGGTTTTGGGAAATGCCCACGGCTTGAAACAGGGATTTCTCCTGGCTGCAACCGGGTAACGGTGGCATTATTAACAGGCGAGATGTGTGTGAGGTAGGAAGCCATCTGCAACTGGAATTGGGGGTGCCTTGCCGGCACTGGGGAACACAGATCTGCATTCCTGCTGTTCCTTTTCAGGATGCAGAGTCGTGGGCTTGTCGTCGTCACATTTCCTGAGGGGAGATCGCCTCCCTTTGTCTGCTAATTGTGCACACAGATGGGAAGCTCTTCAGGGATGGGTCTGTCTGTGTAAAGAGGGCCGTCGGCCTGCTTAGTTCAGGGACTGAGCTAGAATGTGGGAAGCGTCCACATGGCTCCAGTGTAACTGGGGGAGATTTGTTAGATGAACCAGAACAAACCATTAGGCGCAATCAATAGTCATCCATCACACTGTTTACTCCATTAATCAGGAAGTGCAAACATTCAGAGATTATGTAACTGAAAGCAGGGTGAGACAGCCCAACACTAAACGGCCCTTCCGCTGGACACAGCACTGCATCCCATAATCAAAATTTGTTTGTAGGTGAAAGGCAACTCCACCATGATATGAACCATGAATCAGTTTTATGCAAACAGGAAAAGTCTTTCTCAATTGCTATGGAGCATTTCTCAAATGACAATCATCATTTGCAAAAGGTGCCCACACCTTAATGTCACAGCTGTGCCGCAGAATATAATTTCTCATTGTTTCACAAAAATTTCCATGTTTAGTGCATATATGCAAATGATTTTGTACAATTGTCATCATTTGGCCCAATTATCAGTTGTTTTAGTCTTGTTAGTCAAAATAGATAATGTAGTTTTCCATTGTAATAATTTTACACCCAAAACTTAATATGTATGTGATCATCATGTTAGCCACCACATGCAAAACAGTTACTATAGCTGTCAAAGTGATACTGTATACACAATTTGTGAAACATACTTAAAATTCTCATGACTATATGAGCATTATTCATATATTATGGCACAATATTATGGTTTGGCTGCATAAGCCTGTAACTTACCCGAAACAATTAGCTCATGACCTTTGAGGGTACATCCCCAGTGACAAGCAAAGGTACATATTGGGCCACTTTTTTCTGACAGTGTACCGTGTCTGGTGATCTGAAGAAGTTACACCTGCATGCCAGTGCTTTCTCTTGCCAATGAAATGTACATACTGTACTGTAGAGCCTTGCAGTATTGAAACTGGCGTAATGTTGAAACACTGACATACTGAAAACATATCAAAGCATTTTGCCCCTTGTGGTTAAAGCAATGCTGATTGTACTTTTCATTTTGGTGGCACTGATTAATAAATAGGTGGAATTATTTGCTTTTGAGACATGAATTAATTATTTTGGGTAAGTTACTGACTTTTGCAGCTATATGCATGAATTGTTTTGAGAAATACTCTTATATCCTTTAGTGCGTTAAATATGTTTCATGAAATGTGCCAAAGCAATCGAGAAGTACTCCAGTAGAGCCCTGAATCCAGAGCTACCTCACAGAGTTCCTACCATTTGGCGGATAACATGGAGGTCACAACACCATGCCTCCATCACCTCCATCAAAACCCTGAATACCGAGCACCCCAATCAGCCACAGCATCAGAGGGGTACCGTCCCACACTGCTGTTCTGTGACATGACGGGACACACGGCAGCCAAAACACTCAAGGCTAATCATTTGGTTTCTCTTTCAACCATAGTTTACGTATAATGTTTTATTTGGTGTCTGTCAGCTGCTGTGTGTTTATCCACCAACCCATTTTCATTATAATGAACTTCTGTAATGTTCAATCCCTATTAAATACTCTGGCCACCACTCCGACAGCCCGAGCCAGATGGTGCTGGTGTGTGGAGCACTTATCAGGCACCACTAACCTAGTGCAGATGTTGGACGGGCCAGTTCTGTGCGGCTGGTGCTCATTCCACAGCACAGAGTGAACAGCAGGGGGACCTTCTCAGCTCTGCTTGGATTGCCAGAGCTAAAATGGCACTTTTGAGTGCCATTTTAGTACTTTGGCCTTTGAAATTAGGCAGATCTGCTGGGTTACCCACTGAATCACGTCAGAAAAGTAAGGGTCTCATCACTGGTAGTATAATAACATTGGCGAAGCTGGATGGCAGTCATGGTGTCCACATGAGCCACCAATGAAGGTTTCTTCAAATCACAGCAGACCATTCCAGGGTCCAAGGGTACAGTGACAGGAAATGACTTATACTGACAGGTTCCACCTGACCTCGCGGTTTGGAGCTTAGGAATAGGCTCACCACAGCTGATCACTCTGTCTATTTCCCACAGGACTACGTCCTCCAGCGCTGCTGCTGTGGTGCAGTCAGCTTGGCTTTCCAGGAGAACAAGAGGCATTCGAGCAGCCTCACGGCATCCAACGGCACACTGTCTGACCTGTCTACCATTCCAGAGGTCTCACGCCACGGCCTCAGAGGTAAGCCAGCACCCCTGAACTGACCTCTGGACATCCAGTGAACCAATCCCCATGTGTATCACTGACCGCTGGACATCCAGCGAGCCAATCACCATGCCTATTACTGACCGCTGGACATCCAGTGAGCCAATCACCATGCCTATCACAAACCGCTGGACATCCAGTGAGCCAATCACCATGCCTATTACTGAGCACGGGACATCCAGTGAGCCAATCATCATGACTATCACTGACCGCGGGACATCCAGTGAGCCAATCACCATGCCTATTACTGAGCACGGGACATCCAGTGAGCCAATCATCATGACTATCACTGGCCACGTGACTTTCAGTGAGCCAATCACCATGAATAATACTGACCACGGGACATCCAGTGAGCCAGTCACCACGATTAGAACTGACCACAGGATAGGGACAGACTGGGACTAAGAAACAGCCCTGGACTTTCACTACCACTACGCATACAAATAACCACTAGCAGGGTTGTCCTGAGACTGTCTCACAATACTGCAGAATACTAGTCAGGGTATTTGCAGATTTTTACCACTTTTAATATATCACTTAAATTATTCAATTTAATTATGCTAAACCTTATCACTTCCATAATACCATAATTTTCCATTATGTTTGGTATAAAAAGATTAAATATAAAAACATTGAACACTATCACACGTGTATTAAGCATTGTATTTTTTCCGAACGTTGTGGTGTTTTGCTACAAACACTGACCAGACACCATGTAGTCGTTGTACATAAATGTGTCACAATTCTAATGCCACTGTGATATGCCCATATAAAATAAAATGAATAATAGACTATCCAAAAAATATATATCACTCAGAATGCAGTTAACCTGATGACATGATGTGACTCGTGATAGAATGCAGGGCACCCGCGTCATTAACACAACATTCAGTCAGGCACAGCCATCGACGCATGGAGTGCCTGCCTGTTCTGCCGGAGATCATCATAACATTCTGCCTTGTGTTGGGTTAAAAAAACACTGCTCTCGGGCGAGAGGTTCTCTTAAAAGAGCTGGCTTGTTCCTGACCGACACATCAGTACGATGAATCAGGCAGACCGCTGGCTGCACGGCCGTTCTGGACTTTTCCAGAACACCTAGATCAACCACACCGCCGTCATACTGGCGTAAACAGGTAATCCATTCTGGAGCCACACTTCTGCAGTCAGTTACACCTAGGTTTATCTTCAGCTGAATGTCTGATGTGCCATAAGCAGTTTATGCTGGAAGGCACCACCCCAAATGATACCAGCACATCAGCACTGCTACCTCAGCCCTTTCCCTGTAACCTTTCTGAGTCATGCGTTTTTGGATTAGCTCCTGTTTAAGTATAAGGGAGATTTTACACAAGATCCACTTGATTACAATAATAATTCACGGACGGCTGGCATTTTGCTTGTGGGACTTGCGCTCAGCAGCCTGCCTGTTTCCGGTATCCTTCTCCTGTCCACCCAAAGAGGAAATCCAGGCAGCAGGAAAGACGTCTTCCTCACAGCGAGATAAGAGCAGAGTGGAGGGAGGGGTGCTGCTGGAAAGTGAGGGGGGGGGGGTCTCCTAGGACCGCTGATTCATATCGAGTCAAGGAGGGAGGGTGGGACCGCTGGCCATTTCCCGCTTTCTCGGCTCCCTCCATGACTAAACAAGATGGTATCTCATCTCTGTACAGAGGGTGAGGGTGGCGGCCACCCTGCCATGTCCTTGAAGAGTAAAGGGTTCAACAGGAGGAGCTATGCGGAGGGGGAGGCCAGGTACCTCAGTGACAGCAGTGAGGGGATCTCTGTACCTCACAGGCGGGTAAGTAAAGAATCATTTCGAGCATCACTGATGAAAAAAAGCATCGCCGACTTCTGTGCAAATCTCTCTTTGCCAGTAACCCAACTTCATGTTCTGTATTACCAAGGACAAATAACCAAGTTTCCGTCACAACATTCCTGGTTCACACAGACAGGGAAATTGTGTTTTCCCGAGTGTTTCTTTTGGCTATAGCACTATTCAATGCTGGCCTGTACATTCCCCCCCCCAGGCAAGTGAGAACCACCACATGTGGGGCAGGATGAAGGAGATTGTGAAGAAGACCAAGCTGAGGAATCACAGCCGGCTGAGTTTGTCCTCCAGCTCCCTGAAGAGTTCGTGCCCTCAGCTTTACCGGTAGGACCTGCTGATTTGGTGGATTCCTTAAAGTGTTTAAGGCAAACCATCCACGTCGGGTTCGAGCTTCACCAGGCTGCTCTCCATTCTGCGAAAGGTCTCACCAAGCAGCCAAACACAGGCCTCTTCCATTGTGCCGGAACTTCTTTGTAGTTTGCTACCAGAAATGGAAGGTGACCAAAACATCGTTAACCAGTTTGCCTAATGAGTTAACGAACATGCTGAGCTGTGGCTGGGTCTGACACGGAATGCCAGCGAGCTGTGTGGCATGGGATTCACCTCATAAAGTCACTGTGCAGGTGGAACCCTCCAATTGTGTCATACATGGAGGGGAAGGTAGTTTGCAATCCTTGGGAGGAAGGTGGCTGGTATGTGAGGGGGTGGGTTCATTCTCCCTCACCCAGAGAATGGTGGGCGCCTAGGAATGACTGGTAAAGGGGTGTCAGGATTTAGGTATGTGGGGGAGTACTCTGACAGTACTCTCAGTGCTACAGGGGCCTCAGCACAGATACTCCAGCTATGCAGAGTCTGGCACATGAGTGATCTTCTCACTGTCCGAAGATGTCGGGAGGGATGAGAAAGAATGTGTGATATACTGTAACGTGGGGGAGTGTTACGGATTCAGGACGGGATCGGAATGTGGGCTGCTGGCGGGACAGGATGCCTGAATGCTTCTGGTACCTGGGCTCATAACACAGCCACAATGTGCAGTTTCAGTCTGTGGCATTTTGGGTAGCTGTGCTCCTGGGTAGTTTGGTGACAATACTCACCATGCTTTTTGTGCTCTTCCACAGCCCTGACCTGGGACCAGTGGAGTTGCCCCGAAGGGACAGGAATTCAATGATTGTTCTGGGGAATCAAACCAAACTGGACTTCCTCTGGCCCCACTAATGTCAGACGGGTGAGTAATTTAGCACCACATCAGCTGAGTGTTGACTTCTGATGGCATCATCTTGACTCCTAAAATGAGAGCTCCGGCTTTCCACGTCCCATAATTTCACGTGCACTGTCACTGTCAATCTCAGCTGATTCTTCCAACGGCTCCTTTGTTTTGATCCAGGTACCAAAGAGATGTTCATCAAACAGGAAGCTGCTAGAGGAAGAGGTTACGTCAAGGTGTACAGGAAGTGGACATAACATTATTGATGGAAGAGGAATGAAAGAAGAATGCGAGAAGACAGTCACGTGACTGAGGCTGCCATACGGAAACGCCAGCAGATGCAGCAGGAGGGGGCGGGGCGCGTTCCCGGGGGGTGCGTCTTTTTAGTGGAAGTGTAAAAACACCTCCACTCTTCCAAACGTCCAGTCATATAAATACATTTATTCTATTTTATTCTAAAGTGAATTCGTCAGTTATAATTCTTTGTAAT
Organism: Petrocephalus zakoni; assembly: GCA_026774425.1. NCBI lineage: Eukaryota > Metazoa > Chordata > Actinopteri > Osteoglossiformes > Mormyridae > Petrocephalus > Petrocephalus zakoni. The sequence goes on from JAODKN010000063.1 coordinate 17,325,681, forward strand.
ACAGACTTCGGTGAGTAATTCAAAGTCATTCCAGAATTTTCTCGGCTGCACGCTCAGCATGTTGTTGTTTTTTTGTCAAATTTAACTGTTGTTAAAGCCATATAGAGCTAAAGCTTCTCTTCTCCTGAGCCATTACTTCTTAATAAAATTATGTTAGAACGTCCGTAACTCAGTGAGCCATAAAATGTAGCCATCTGTGAGAGCCCTTCGTGGGGAGCTCTACTCTCCACTTGTTTGTTAGTAGCTGTTGCTTAGCATCAGCCCGTCACTGAGGTCTCACCTATTTATGGTTGTCTGTGTGTTTCAAGGCTAGTCCTGACTCTGAGTACATGTCAGACATTTAAATGGTAACTCAGTGTTGTTTATTGATATTAATAAGCATGTTAGCAGTATCATAATCTGCTGTCATATTTCTGGAAACTCATATCTCTCACACAAAATCCAGTCAGGTTCCAGTTTTTTGTATGACACTTTATTGCTCCAAATGGTACTCATGATGCACCCCAAATCATTGCCCTGACCCTAGTTATGGCACTCAAAACAGGGCCTGTCAATGCCACAGATGCTCCAAATGGAACATCACCGACCCAGTCGACCATGTAACCGTCCAGCTGCGGTTCTGTATTTTTGTCTTTTTTTCCTATCCTGGCCCTGGGGGGCTCAGATCACTCAGCAGAGGCTTTGTGCCCGTACCCCCTACCAGTTGAATATGAAGTCATGGTCACAGAATACTCAACTGGTTGGTTGAAACTAAATCTTTTCTAGACCTGAACAGTCCGCCTCTGCACAGGAGGATGCAAGTACTTCAAACTCAAAAATATAAAATGAAATGTGGAAACACGTGACCCATTCTGGTTTTAAAGGCTGCTACTTCGGTAAAAAGTATTAAAGGTACTTTAAAGGTACAGTTTTAGTGATTTGAATACACATAGTCTGGCAGCCCTTAAATTGTTTTGATCTGGTACAGCAAATGTGAAATTCAGAAGTCACTGGTTCACTGTTGGGTCCACAGTCCAGTCCTATTTCAGTTATGCAAATTATCTTTCTTAAAAACTGGAAATCAGAGTGATAAAAAAAAAAATTAGATATTAAGTCCATGGTGGGTATTAGTAGCAGCTGAAGAGATGGTACTGATGTGACTGATGAGTTTAGCCTCCAGGTGGCTCTGTGATGGGTTTGAGGAGGCCCTCGCCACGCAGAGTGAGCCCCACTGAAGCCGGTTTAATGACACGTAATTGTTTGCTAGAAACTGTCTCCTGCTTAACATGCCAATAAAGCAAGGAGGGGTGGCCACGCCCCCCCAGGCCACAGGCATGCGGCAGTCAGCCACGGCGGGAGTGGCTCTCCGCTTCAGACGTATCTCCATCATATTTACATTTTATTAGCAGCATTTTATAGTCTGCTGAAGTAGCCTGAAATGTACTCATGGCGCAAGTAACAGAGCCTGTCTCAGTATGTTTTATGTAACTATCCCGTATGTGAACATTCAATCCGGTGTCTCTGTGGATCATTAGGCAGCAGGAGCATGTTCTACACTGACTACCTACTTTTATATACTATGTATTTATCGAAATAATTTAACCTCCATGGTCTTCTGTGTAAAATTGTGTTTGGTTGTCTGTGGGGTCTACATTGCTAGAAGACTGTATTATACTGATACTGAGGGAAAAGACTCCCATCTTTTATAGTGTACAATAAATGCAATGGATGAAAAGTTCCACTGTTCATATTACATTTTTATGGTATTATTTTTCAAATAAAGCTAAGATATTTCTAAAGTGTTATGACTGTTATTGTACGCTCAGCTCGGGCCCTGCACCATTTGCTGCATTGGTCTCTGTCTGCCAGATGAGGGACCACAATTTGGGCTGCTTTAAGAAAAAAAATGCAATTATTCAAAATGTGGATCATCATCGCCCTCTTGTGGCCCTGATAAAACACTGCTGATTTGAACTAAAATCATATTCAGCTTATCTTATATCTTTTATTATTATACTTAGATAAGCTTGAATTGACAATAAAAGTTAATAAAAAGTACAGGACCAAAACTACACAAAGGACCACTCAGTTGGCAATGCAGCTGTGCTCTGCTGGGTTGATGTCAGCAGGCAGTCAAACTGGCCCCAAACATATATTTAAGGGCCAAATGACAGCCTTCAGAGAGAAAAGCAGCTGGAGGGAGGGGTCTTGGGGCTGCACTGAGTGGCCAGGGCTTCTTGCAGTAGGGAGTCTCCTCCTCCACGTGTCCCCAGAGCAGACTGATCAGCCAGAGAATGCAGAAGGACTGAAGTCAGGAAGATGTGTGCACATCAGTCTCCAGGCTGTAGAGACTGCATTCTGAATTCATGTATGTTTCTGTCAATTCTCGTAAGCACCATAAAGAAGTCCCTTGGGAAGGATGGGATCAACCCAGGAGCACTGGGACAGAGCCTCTCAGCCACAGAAACACAGAGACCCCACAGAGAGAGACCCACTGACAGAGACCCACAGACAGAGACCCACAGAGGGAGACCTACAGAGAGAGACCCACAGACAGAGACCCACAGAGGGAGACCCACAGAGAGAGACCCACAGAGGGAGACCCACAGACAGAGACCCACAGACAGAGACCCACAGAGAGAGACCTAGAGAGAGAGACCCACAGACAGAGACCCACAGAGGGAGACCCACAGGCACAAACTGCATCAGAACATATGACTCCTTGCATTCGCTCCGCAATCCTGACGCCACCACATAACCTCAGGGTGCATCCTGTCACACACACAGCACCTCATGCAGGTAGAGGCCATACAGATCCTGCAAGGGTGGAATGCACCACAAGCAACCACATGTTATATAGGAGCCATTATCCTGCCTTGAACTTTACCACACTGCTAAAAGATCAATTATAAAGCAGTGTTTCCTTTGGAAAATAAAATAGTTGTTGTTGATTCTTACAGCTGATTCCTATGTGCCATCTGCTGGCGAAAACTGGTAATGTACCACTTGTAAGTGCCTAAATTTATCTGTGATCTCTTTCTTAATATTCACAAATGATAAAACATTATTGTCTTTATGAAATGAAAAAAGTTAAACATTGCCTATTAGCAGCGATCCAAAATTACAGCAAGGTAATTGCATACTCTTGCTGCCTTATTGCAATAGATATATCAGTAAAATTGCTATGATTATACAGTATAATAATAAATGTAAGGATAGTTTTATAACAACATGACAGAAAATTATTTTATATCTAATTAAATTTTCCTGTACATGGCTATCGAGAAGTACACATTTAAACATGAAATTCCTAATTCACAATGAGAAAAACATTTTAAATAAATCTCATTCGAGTGACAGTACTGCTCAGTGCATTCAGAAAGAGTAACATTCACAGGAACTGCTGACTGAGATGTGAACTGTTCTTCACGCGCTCAGGAGTCCATGGCATCTGAAGAGTGGGCTGTGAGCCACGAGGAATGTGCACTGTGCACAGAAGCTCACATAGCACAATGGAGCCATGAAGAACATCACCACAGCACAAGGCCCGTGCAGAACAGACAGTGCCCTCCGCAGTGGTATGTGTGTCGCCATCCTTTTATATACTGTACTCTTACTGCATGGCTGCTTAAACATAGCCCTCCC
>JAODKN010000063.1:17333933-17345651 GCA_026774425.1 Petrocephalus zakoni
TCCAGGTCTCTCTGCACACACGAGGGATATGATCCCGAGCTGCCGGGTCCAGGTCTCTCTGCACACACGAGGGATATGATCCCGAGCTGCCGGGTCCAGGTCTCTCTGCACACACGAGGGATATGATCCCGAGCTGCCGGGTCCAGGTCTCTCTGCACACACAAGGGATATGATCCAGCCCACACTGGCCCTCACAGGGCTTTGTAGGGTTGACTTTTGCTTGAGTGCTTATCTAGTTATAAGTCAGTATTTGGTAGGTTCTGGAGGATTTTTATCATGGCAATGGTGGCTACTGACATAGCACCATGCATTTTTCAGACAATTCACCCCACTTCCTAATTTGTATACCCGAATCTGCCTCGTCATACATGTACTTTATTTCAGGAAATTTTAGTTTTAGCCCTGTGTTGTCAGAGAAACTAACTGTAACCAGGGTGGTTCCAAAGCACAGCAGGAAGACCCACCACTGCAGTCTCGCCAAACACTGTGTGTGGGATTTGGCCACGGCCAGTGAGTTTCAACAGACCTGTTTACTTTTGGTTAGCCACATTTAACAGGGAGCCCCTCCCTGATGCACTTGCTGAATGTACTTGTGGTGAAGTATAACAAAGGCCTGGCTTGAGGTGATCTGGTGGCTCTGCAGCTAACAAAGCTGTGACACCAGACTGAGCACTGCCTCTGATACTGCAGACCAATCAGACGTGTCCTGAGCAAATACCATCGGCTGACCATAAGTAGACAGACAGACAGACAGACAGACAGATAGATAGATAGATAGATCCTTTATTCATTCTATTCATATTCATCTGAAGGAAATTTGTGTATCCAGTTGTTCAAATACACAATAATAAACAGAATAATACACAAGTTATAGAAAAAAACTGAAGGATAGAGGGTGCACCCATAGGCGTGGTGCATGGCCAATACCTTGAAAAAGCTGTACACAAATCACAGCCTCTCTCACAAAGCCAACAACACTGACTAGATCACACAATAGGGACAGAAGGGCAACCATAATGCATGGCCCTGTGGTTCTGCTTCAGATTACATTGTTTTCAAATGACAGTCCTTTGAGAACAATCCTTTTTGTGGTAAAGAATGAATTCTACATTTGCCAGAAAAAAAGTGATCTGCAAAAGTGAGTGCAGCTGAAATCAGAGCAGATAAACAAACAAAGCAAATCACATTATACATATATAACTGTTATTATGGGAGCTAAGTCACCATACAGTTTATAGTTGTGTACTGTATGAATTGCACATAAATCCCAGTTCTTGCAGCCCCAGGGCACCTGTTCCTGCCCTACCAGGAAGCTGCTGGACTATAAGTGGATAAGTCCCAAGCTCGTGGAGCCCCTGTAGGACATGCTTCAGAACTCCAGCCCCGCCTCAAGGGTTCGTGACCTGCTGGCCTAGCTGGAAAAGCCGAGCACCAGGGTCGGCCTGAGCACACTCAGCCAACCTCATCTCCAAGTGTCGTTCTTACACTGAAAAGTCACTATCCCATCCTGCATTTCTAGGGTTTTGGCTTTGTGCACTTACCAGACTGTACCACCAGGGGGCTTCATTTCTCTACGCTACAGTAAAATTACACACGTGGACAAAATTGTTGGTACCCTTCTGTCAAAGAAAGAAAAACCCACAATGGTCTCTGAAAGGAGTAATAATAAATAAAAAATTACTGAAAATTAACTAATGAAAATCAGACATTGTGATTCAACAAAATCATTTTAAAAAACAAACTAATGAAACTGGCCTGGACAAAAATTATGGTACCCTTAACTTAATATTATGTTGCGTGACCTTCCGAGGCAATCACTGCAATCAAGCGATTTCTGTAAATCTCAATGAGACTTCTGCACCTGTCGATAGGTATTTTGACCCACTTCTCATGAGCAAATTGCTCCAGTTGTCTCAGGTTTGAAGGGTGCCTTCTCCAGACTGCATGTTTCAGCTCCTTCCACAGATGTTGAATAAGATTTAGATCAGGACTCATACAAGGCCACCTCAGAATAGTCCAGTGATTTGTTCTTGGTCATTCTTGGGTGTTTTTAGCTGTGTGTTTTAGGTCATTATCCTGTTGGAGGACCCATGACCTGCGACTGAGAACAAGTTTTCTGTCACTGGGCAGCACATTTTGCTCCAGAATGCCTTGATAGTCTTGAGATTTCATTGTACACTGCACAGATTCAAGACACTCTGTACCAGATGAAGCAAACCAGCCCCACAACATAACCAAGTCTTCTCCATGTTTCACAGTGGGTACAGTGTTCTTTTCTTCATACGTCTTTGTGTCTGTGAACATAGAGCTGATGTGACATGCCAAAAAGCTTCAGTTTTGTCTCATCAGTCCAAGGGACATTCTCCCAGAAGCTTTGTGGCTTGTCAATAAGCATTTTGGCAAATTCCAGTCTTGCTTTTTTATGATTTGCTTTCAGCAGTGGTGTCCTCCTCTGTCATCCATTTTACTCATGCAGTGACAGATGGTGCAATCTGACACTGATGCACCTTGGCCTTGGAGTTCACCTCTGATCTCTTTGGAAGGTTCTTTGGTTACCATTCATATTATCAATCTCTTCAATTTGTCATCAATTTTCTTCTTGCGGCCACATCCAGGGAGGTTGGCTACAGTTCCATGGACCTTAAACTTCTGAATAATCTGTGCAGCTGTAATAACAGGAACATCAAGCTGCTTGAAGATGGTCTTATGGCCTTTACCTTTAACATGGTTGTCAGTAATTGTCTCTCTAATCTTTTGAGACAATTCTCTCCTTAGCTTTCTGTGGTCCATGTTCAGTGTGGCACACACCATGATACCACACAGCACAGATACTACTTTTCACCCTTTAAATAGGCAGACTGACTGATTACAAGTTAGAAGACACCTGTGATGCTAATTAGAGGACACACCTTAGTTTAACATGTTCCTATGGTTAAATTATTTTGAATCTTTTCCAGGGGAACCATCATTTCAGTTTCATCAGTTTGTTTTATAAAATGATTCTGTTGAACCACAATGTCTGATTTTCATTAGTTAATTTTACAAACATTTTTATTTATTATTACTTTTGTCAGTTTCAAGATATTTCAGTGACCATTATGGGTTTTTCTTTCTTTAACAGAAGGGTACCAACAAATTTGTCCACGTGTGTAGATACTCAACGGGCAGTGCGGTCTTGCAGTGGTTAGTACTGTTGCTCACACCTCTGGGACCGGGCCTCCATGTGTGTTGAGTTTGCATGTTCTCAGCTGGTGAGGCTCTCTGCAGTGAAGCCACATGGGTTTCCGCTGGGTACTCTAGTTTCCCACAACATTCCAAAAAAATATGCTGAGGTTAATTGGGGTTATGGAGTTGCATGTGTGTGTGAATGGTGTGTGAGTGTGCCCTGCGATGGGTTGGTACCCCATCCTGGGTTATTAACGGCCTTGCCCCTGTAGCTTCCAGAATGGGTATTCTGAAATTTCATCCTACCTATAAAAATGTCCTGAGTTAACAGCACAGACGGACAATGGATCATTTGCTATTTCATACACCCCCGTAAATATATGCTGCCATTGAATAAAAATCTTAAAACTCTACACGAAGCAGACATTTATAGTCTATTTTTTATTTATTATATTGTACTACTTCCTCAAACTATATGGTATAAGCATATATTTATGCACATGTTTATGCTTTGATTTTATCTTTAATATTGTTGAGAAGTATATAAGCCTATGTATAGTGGTCTTCATCTATAAGATATGCTGAATACACTATAGGAAGTACATTATGGTGTGATTTTGTGACTTTGAGACTGCAAAACTGTACATTTGTATAGTACATTTTATTCATTTAAAGCATGTGCTGGTGGAATATTCTCTCAAGGTGGGACAAAATAAAAGATCTGAGTGTAAAATGATTTACAAATGTACAGAACACCAGACCCCCCATGAGCCATGGCCAATGCATTATATAGCTTTAATCAACCTAAGAAGCTTACAAGTAAAAGCAAAGAAATAGAACTAAAATGACAAAATACATAGCAATGGGACTGAAATGAAGACATTCTCTGGGATTTGTAATTTAATTATGGCAAAAAAATAAAAATAAAAAGTAAATATATTTTTAGAATAAGCTGGGTGAAAAAACCACAGAAACATACGTAACCTATTAGAAATGGAAGAGGTGTACAAAAAATCACAATATGTACTATATAAAATAAGTCTGCTACACAAGGGTCTTCGCACTTCTGTCTAATATTGCAGCACTGCATTTACTGCATATAATTTTAACATGTACAATAGAAGTTGGAATGGAAGTAATGCCTTAGAGCTTGCCAGTGCAGCTCCATTCTGCATGCAGCACAAACCTCCTCCTGATAATTAAAACTGTCCATCAAAGGCTGCAGCCACCACATTTACTTCCTTTGAAGACTCTCCTTACGCTCGGGTTTAAATGCAGAAGAATGCCAGTCGCACACAGGCTGCTAATCCCTGCAGCGCTTCTGGGGGCATTATCTACCAACGGATTGGCAGCTTGGATCCTGGAGCACGAAATGCAGTTTCAAACGTGCTACGTCAGAACGAGGACATGTCAGTATGTACAGTAGGTACTAATAGTTATTAATGATTATGTATTCCCATCCCAAACACTAGGTACCGGTCGACATGATTAATGAAACCTGCCAACATGAAGCGTGAGTCACTGCACCAGAGCAAATCCTCGTGGGTGTCCGTCTCGTGCTTTTACAGTGCACTGCCGCAATAACCAGTGTCTATTTTCACAAAATATAACTCAAAACTAGGGCGAGCCGTGCTGCTTTCAAAGTGCAGCTTCACACTCTGCCCCCGGCCAGGCTTGCTGCTGTGCTGCTGGGATGGCAGCTTCGGTAAGGAAGAAGCCCTTTGGATCCCAGCATTCCCATACAGGACGCACAGGCCCGCTGCGGCAAGACGCCGAGGATGACGGGACATGCCGGGGAGGTATCAGTAATAGCACGCTCCCGCCGAGTAACACGACAGCCCCTCAGAAGTCCTTATCCCAGCCCGACGACTCCTCTGGCGGCTCCTCCAGGTCCGGGGGGAAGATGTCGAAGCAGCTGTGGTCCAGAGGCCCACTCAGCTGCAGTGGGATGAACAGAGTGCAGATGTGACAACCAATCACACACTGCACACACACAGGTTTCAAGGAAGGTGTGAGGCTGCAGCACCCCCTACTGAGCCACCATGACCCCCAACATCTACTTTATCCGCTATGAACCTCACAAATGTTTAGCAGATGCCATCAAGCAGCACGTCTAGGTAGCTGTGAAGCACCCGACTGACAGATTCAATAGCATGTACAGTATGTCTCCTGTCTAAAGCAGTGACCCGTGTCCGTCTGCACCCCCCACCTCTCTCTTCAGTGGTGACGGCAGTCTGTGGGTCCTCAGCCCCTCCCAGTTAAAACCTTGGAACCACCTGCAGGAAGACACACATGTGAAGGAAGGAAGTAGCTCCTTAAGACGGCCCATGCCAGCGAGACCGACAAATCAGCCATCAGAAGAAAGGATGAGAGCGGACATGGAGGAGCAGAGGAGAGTCTGCCAAAGGAAATCGAGGCCTTCGCTACAAGAGGACTAACGACGAGCCCCAGCAGAGAACATCCCCGGGGCAGCACTGCGGATGCCGTCATGTGGCAGCACGGAGGAGAGCTTCATCAGCAGGGCTGCTCCGCTGAAAGCTTAGCTAATAACCGTCCCCTTGAAAAAAATCACAAAGACCATAGCAAAAAAACCTCATCCTATAATGTGAGTGATAGGAAATCCTGCTGCATCCCGAAATTCAGTGAAAGGCAGAGAGGAGGAGAGTCTGGAAGCCGAGACGGGACACCAACTTCTGCTTTTTGATGTCCAGGATGCCATTCTTCTTGTTTCCCAGGCGCTCTGCAGGGTGCAGCCTGAGAGGGTGAGAGACATTCCTATTTGTTCAGTGTCTTGTTTTCCAGATGAAGCCTAGCCAACTGAGCTGTGACACGATGGGGGGGGCTCAGAATTCCCACTAGGGGGGGCGATGTGATGCGGCTCAGACTGCAGAACGGGAGCGTCAAGGTGAAGGAGGACAGTGGTACAAGGATGATGGTGCGACAGCGTGCTGAAGAGCTGAAGAGCCCGGGTCACCAAAACAAAGCTGCTTTAACTAATAGTGGGCATTATGCGCAAAAAAGACACTGCTGAAGTTTTCATGTTTTACAGCTTTTCTCGGTTGCTTTGGCGCGTTTCATGAAACATATTCAACATTCTCAAGACTATAAGAGCATTTCTCAAAACAGTTCATGCATGTAGTACAACACTATGGTTTAAACTATGGTTTAAATGCAAAAGCCTGTAACTTACCCAAAACAATTAACTCATGTCTCAAAAGCATATAATGCCACCACTGAACGAGTCACTGTCACAGTGAGCATCATTTTAACCAGGAGAGAAAATGCTTAGATATATTGTCAAAATGTCAGTGTAAGTGTGCTCCTGAGCCCAGAATTCTGAATGACAGCTGGTTTCCACTTTCTCATTGTCACTGACTGATTGCTTTTTATTAGCAAATTCATACTTATTCACATCAAAGATGCCAGTTTCAACACTGCAAGACTCTACATTGCAGTATGTAAATTCCATTAGCAAGAGAAAGCACTGGCATCCAGGTGTAACTTCTTCAGATCACCAGACACGGTACACTGTCAGAAAAAAGTGGCCCAATATGTACCTTTGCTTGTCACTGGGGATGTACCCTCGAAGGTCATGAGCTAATTGTTTCCGGTAAGTTACAGGCTTATGCAGCCAAACCATAATATTGTGCCATATTCGTGCGCTGTTTTGAGAAATGCTCTTCTAGTTATGAGAATGTAAAGTATTTTTCACAAAATGTGTCAAAGCAACAAAGTGTAAGAAACATAAATTGGCTATAAGGAACATTTTGTACTATATTGTACTAAATGTACCAAAGATTGCTTTGGCACATTTCATGGAAAATATTTACAGTTTTTCTCAATTGCATTTCTGCATGTGGTGACTAACACAATGATCACTTATATAGTTTTATTTATAGTATTGTGCAGAATACTATAAATGGGATGGGGATTACACTTGTTGTTTTGCAAATGTTAATTGTCATTTGAGAAATGCCCCAGAGCAACCGAGAGACCCTTTAATAAAGATGTGTGACATTTATGGAGACACATTTCATTCGGTGAAGTTAAGTGAGGCTAGGACTGGTGTCGCAGGAAGGCAAGCAAAGGGCCACACACCTGCAAAGGCTCCGAATGAGGTCACCGGGTCGCTTGCTGATCCGTTTGGGAAAGTCCACCTTCTCCATGCCATGGAGCACCATGGTATAGATCTTAATAGGGTCAGAGCCTGTGAATGGAGGACTAAGGGGGTGTTAGTGTGCATTTACACTCCAGTGACATTCGATCCACAACGTAAGCAAGAAAAATATACAGCACAGCAATACACAGAAAACCCGGGAAACACGAGACCGAATACGCCAACGGGGTTTGACCTCATTGGCAGATGGCCGCAATAAACAGCAGATTTATCACGGGTAGAAAGCAGTGAAATCCTCCCCTGACACGCAGTGTGGTTAAGCCTTGTGGTGCTGCCTGATATTTGACCCAGGAGGGCATGTGGTCCACCAGGTCTGGGAAAATATCTGTCAGCCAGGTCTCTGTGACTTTCCCTCTTGAAGGAGGCAGTATTTCAAATAAAGCATGGAGGGGGGGGGATGTTGGGGCAACCTAGATCAGTGCTCAGGCCCATGGTCTCGCATGGGCAGCACAGCAGTATTGCTGGGGTTATAAGTTCCAGAGGCAGTGATGGTAACCCTGCACCTCAATCTCCCAGCATGCAATGCGGAGCAGGATGCTCGGCTTGGAGCACAAGCACGCATGCAGGACAAGAGTGCTGTGCTGGGATAAAAACAGAAGGCCTGAAAAGGAAGTGGCCAACCAAGCAAGACTCCCTCATCACATATGCTGAAATTGCAGGGAAGCTATGGGTGAAACTCCCATCATGCATTTCACTTGAATATGCCAAGATGGCTTCAGTCATATTTACCTACGCAACAGTAGTGACCCAAGTAAATATATCCTGTGGTTAAAAATCATCACAGCAGGTAACTGCCAGTGTACCTCAGTGTAAAAAAAGCCTGGAAACAATAAGTGGAAGTTCATCAAGCTCATTATCAATGGGAAAAATACATTTCAGGAAACTGAAAGCACTACTGCAGAAAATGCTAAATAATAATAGTTTCACTAAACATAAATAAACAGAACTCCTGAAAAGGAGAGCAGCGATATGAAGGGGGCGAAATATGGCATATTCTTGATAGTGATTTATTGACAACACTGTGCTCTTTAAAATGTGGTCTATAACCCCAAGTGGCTGACAGCATTCATGATGGCCTCTTCTCTCCTCCGGTTTCCAAGGATATAAGCCTGTTCCCCTAGCAACCCTACCTCCAGGCCACTATGGCTACAGACGCCTTGAGTGGCGGTTTAATGGTCCCGGGGCAGGAGTCATGCTAGCCCTTCTGCTCTGGGGCTAGCGGTGGAGATGAAGGATGAGGTGAGGGACTGAATGCAGTGGCACCCTTCAGCCTTATACTGAAAGGCACCATATGGTCATGGATCGAAATCTCCGTTCAGGATAATTACAGTGTATTTCGGATGGGTTCACTGCAAGGTTGCTTTACCTGAAGAGAATCCTTACCCTCTACCTCCAGAAGAGAATCCTCACCCAAACTGAAACAGTTTGGAGAGTATAGTGAGCACCACATGCAGCAGTTTGATACCCCAGTGCCGCCATCCTCTGCCCCCCTACACAGGTCATTCTTACCTGCCAGTGAGCAGCTCAAAGATCAGGATGCCTAAGGACCAGCAGTCTGCCCCAAAGTCATGCCCTTTGTTCAGGATCACCTCTGGAGCTACGTATTCTGGCGTCCCACAGAAGGTCCAAGTCTTCTTGCCTGGTCCAATTTTCTTGGCGAAGCCAAAGTCAGTCTGGGAGTAAAATGCGTAGCATCACAAAGACCTCCTCACCTCCCACCCCTTCCACCGGCACACTGCCTCTGGACCAGCAGTACCATTTTCACATAGCCCTCATGGTCCAGCAGCAGGTTTTCTGGTTTAAGGTCCCGGTAGACAATCCCTTGTCCATGGAGGTAGTCAAAGGCCTCCAGAACACAGCCAATGCAGAAGCGGGCTGTGGACTCCTCAAAGGAACCCCTTGGACACAGGTCAAGCACAAACTTGGTTTATTCACATTACTTGCTAAAATAATCATAGAATATACCAGTATCTGTCACTGGCCCATCTTTACAGAGTTGCTGGCCATCTCGCTGTAATCCCACAAATAAAACATACTCACACATCTCTTAAGATACTCCACAACTCCCCCCCTAGGCAGACCTCCAGCAGCATGTACACATACTTGGCATCCCGAAATGTCCGAAACAACCTGAAAGAGAGACCATCATTGTGTGGGTTTCCCTGCCATGCCTGCCGCAGAAGACAGGCTGTGGTATACATGAAATTTAAAGGGCCTTTTGCCAAAGAACACCTAACTGCAAAAACATTTACTACGACCATAAAGCCATATGTGTATGAGAACTCAGATCGAAGTGCCTTTCAAATCCAGATCCTTGTCTATTGTGGGACCAGTTCTCTTCACAATACTTCTTCGTTGCAAACCAAGCAGATGTGAGGAGATCTCTGCTAGCTCTGAAGCACAGGGTGCTTGTTTGCTTTGGTCTGTCTGCTCCAGCTGCTGCCTCCTGCTGCACCCTGGGTAGGTCATGTTGATAAAAGGCCAGGGCACGTTTGCGCAGAGCATCTTCCAGCTCTTCAGCTCTAGCCAATCTGTATTCGTCTTGAGTACACAACTCTTTGCCTTGGAAAGTCACAGAGCAGCCAAATCAACCTTGTGCATAAACAGATGGACCACGCAGGTTTTAATCCTGCCAGAGCTTACCTAGCAACGTGAATGGGGACAGTAAACCTGTATGAGCAGAGAGCAGCCTCCTTGGATTCAGAGTCATTCCTCAAGCCCTCTTAGATGCATTGCCTGGATACACACCACCTTTCCTATTTCACTATTATAGCTCAGTGAAAGCACAGCTGGCCAGGGAGGCTGTGGGATTAAGCCATGCAAATTAAGTCACAGAGCTCCTCCCACATGCCATGGCAAGGCCCACATCAAGTAGGCAGGCTGTGACAATCTGAGCAGCCTGCTTGGTGGCTGACAGCCAAGCTTTAAGGCTTTCATCCCCGTTAGTTTCTCTGACGGCTTTCAGAACAACAAGAGCAGAAACTGAAAGGAATTATCAACAACATCACTCTACATCTCACTTAGCTCCGGATCATTTTCAGGGGCATCGGTTAGCTGAAATGTCCATGAAGATTGCTCTCCTGCTCGAGAATGACCGGGCCCAGGCAAGCACGTAAATAAATTAAAAAAAAGAATATTTTTTGAAATCATGAGGAATCGGTCTGCACCGTGTTTATCCTTACTTTAACAATCTGGTGAATTAGTGAGCTGCCTCATTACTATAAGGGAAATGTGGCAGTCTGTAATCCTCCAACCTGAGCTTCCATTGTGTGGCTCTGGGCAAATGAATGCAATATTCAGGCTGCTTGATAAGTATCTGTTTGCATTGCAAACACAGACAATCGCCTCCAACTGCAGACCAGAACTCAACTGAGCAACCCTTCATTAAAACAATACATTTCATTCATTTCAGTGGGATTCGAGAGTAATCCTGCATAGTAATTAACCAGTCAAATTTATGCAGCTTTCCTTTTCTTTTTGTGCCAGACTGATACGAGAAGCGATATTACACAGACATTATGTTAACACCACTGTTTCACCATGCCTTCCTTGACTTGAATGGTGACAGTAGAGCTACACACACAAATATCAACTGTATTCCATGCAGCAGTTCTAGATTGTAAGCCTTCCGTAACGTACCTGCAGTCCTACATTTATTCTTTTCACAAAAGCCTCAGGCCGTTCTTCACTATCAGAGCTATGTAGTCTTTAACACATGAGAGAGACCAGTGCTTTTAACAGTTGGCCTTATAAAACATATAAGTCACAGAGGGGGCGTCATTTAAAGCCCCTCAATCATGTTTAATAGAAGAGACAGGCCTTACAAAGTGGTGATGGCTCCATCACAGCCAGAGCTGCACAAAGCACCGCTTTAAAAGTGCAGCACTACGGCTCTCAGCCTGACCTGACTATGAAGGGCGAGTCGGCCTGCTGGAGAATGCTCTTCTCTGAGTAGACGTGTTCCTGCTGCCTGGTGTCCACGATGTGCTTCTTCTTGATGCACTTCAAGGCGAAGGCGGTGTCCTCCCCCTTCAGCTTCACCTTCAGACATGAACGCAGCACTAGGCAGGCAGCCAGTGAGGGGAGGGGACATCCCGGCTGAGCGCGGGTGTCACAGAAGAGCATCGGACTGGTGCCACTGTGTCCTGCTCACCAGCTCCACCCTTCCAAAGCCCCCCATGCCCAGGGTGACCACCACCTCCAGGTACTGGAACGGATGGCTCACAGACAAGCAGGACACCTTCTCTCTCAACCTCTGCAGCTCCTTGTCCTCCAGGGTGTCTGCTGGAGGCAGCTCAGGCCTTCAGGTAGGGGATAGAACGCAAGCTTATTCAGTGTTATCAGTGTTCTATATGGCTGCATGTCCATGACACGTA
>JAODKN010000063.1:17347814-17368417 GCA_026774425.1 Petrocephalus zakoni
GTGATTGGTTGATTAGATAATTGCATTAATGAGAAATTGAACAGGTGTTCCTAATAATCCTTTAGGTGAGTGTATACTGACAGAGGGATTCCACATCAAAATGTGTAATATCTAAGTACACACATACATTCACAGGACACACACACACTTACCACTTCAAAGCAGTCAATAATTTTAGCAAGCTTTTCCTCTGGCAGTTCCTTCAATAAGGACACACTTGAGGAGAGGAAGAGTTAGATACAATATTCAAATTCATCTAACTTGCATTGTCTTATCAAATCAGTGCTGCAAAAATAAGTTTTTTGATAACGAACCACTAAACTGAAGAACCAAAGACTCCAGTTTTGCTGTATATCTGTACATTCATGTTGAAGTACTCATTCCAAATATGGTCCTCTTTTTTAGGTCGTAGGATGCCAACCTGCGTAAGAAGCTAAAGTATTTTTCATTCCGGGCTTGGGTAGTTGTCATCATGATGTTCTGGAACATCTGTCGATCCAGAGCCCATATTCGGGCCTGGGAAACGGCTGTTGGAACAGAGCAGTGTAGCTAGATAGGCTGTACGCTCAAAGGCTTAGTTCACTCATATTGGTGAGGCCTCACACCTCTGCTCTGGCGAAAAGTTACAGGGGGACGAGATGCAACTTTCTTCATTTGAAAAGGTCCAACAAGAGAAATGTGCCTTTGTGTGTAGCTGGGAATCTTAGACATTAAAGCATAAAACTTTTTACACACTTCTTTAGATTAAAACCAGCATCGTGATTTTTCCCCATTGCTCAGCAGAATTTTAAATCACCGCACCATAATCGAGCTGGGACACGTGGTGTCCTGACAACGTAAATGCCTGGCTGCCCTACCCGTGGCACCCAACACAGACTGGGTCACTAACTGTGTCACATACTGGGATAGTGCAGTGAGCTCAGCGATCCATCAGGCATTAACATGATCCCTCAGCTACTTGCTGGTTACTATTTAATCTTAAATAAAAGAAGAGAACTGATGAGAGCTGGTCGCTAGGGGAGACACCGCGGGGACACACCTCCTCACCTTTCACAGTGGCTGTCCTCTTACAGTTGTACAGGATGGCCAGCTCCCCGAACGCCGTCCCAGGCCCCATCTGGCCCAGCAGTTTGCCATTCTGATTCACCTCCAGCAGTCCGTCTAAGGAAGGCATGACCAGGCTTTCAGCCCCATGCTGGCCTCACTGTTTATTATAAATCTGATGACCATGGCTGCAGATATCAAGTATTCTGCAGGCACTGTGGCAACTACTGAGCCAGTCCATGGTACTCAGAGCATCAGTGTAAAAAGATCTCCCTCCTTAACATGTAACAGCATTGAGAGAAGAGAATGGTGACAAGTCTAAAGCCAGCCGCGAGGCTGACCTGCCAGCACGTAGAGGTAGTTCCCAGGCTCGCCCTCCTTGATGACCAGCTGGCCCTGGGCGTAGGACTGCTCGTACATGCACTCCACCACCTCACGCATGTGCTGGGGCTCTAGCCTCTTCAGGAAGTCGTTGTTCATCAGGGCGCTATTGATCAGCCTTTTGGTGCTGGGAGCAGGGGAAGGAGAGGGAGGACACATCTGTGCCGAGACATCCAGACTGATCCCCCCAATAAAGACACCCACAGAAGCCCCCGAAGGGCAAGAGTCAGTACTGACCTGGAATACCATTCCAAACACTGGCCAACACCCCCCCCCCCACATCATAACTGAGGAGTCAAATAATCCATTACAATCAGGTTCAGGTGTGTATTTACTTCTCTCAGAACAATCCCAGTCTTTTCCGGCAGGAGAGCATCCAGAGAGAGGGTGATTATAATAATGCTGAACACCAACCATGTGATTCCAGGGTTAGACAGACCCACATCTGGCATGTGGGTGTCCAAGTGCACAGTACGTTATTTTACACTTTAGACTGTACTCCTTAAAACCTGCTCTGAACATGACTCAATTCATTTTCCCAGATTGTGAAAATTCTTAGAATTACACAAATTTTTCAGCTTTCTTTAGTGCCAAGTTCTCCCTAGTTGACCTCAACATTAACCAGCACAATACAGTCACATGACTAAACAATTCAGTGTCCCTGGAATCCCTGATATTACAGATTATGAGCAGAAAAAGAGGCCTTTCAGCAGTGTGACAGTGAAATGTCTGTAAGTCTGGCTGTGGGTGTGACCTTCACAGAGAGCGGCCGGGCTGAATCAAACACGCACACGTCATCAGAGAGGCGCTAAGCAGCCACCCCTAGGCCGCTCTGCTCTCCGGCTGGTATCCACGGTGATGAGCTGAGTGCAAGAACACTTTTCATCGGTTTCATGAAGATGATCCTGGGATGGCCTATGGCAACGTTTACAAGAATGTCTGCTCGGGTATGCTCTTACAGAGGCCGTTAGGCCGAGTACTGAGGTCCTCCCCACTCATTCTCTCTATGAAATCAAATTTCCATACATTCAGCACTTTTTACAATATCAGGAGCAAGTGCTGTTAAGTGTAGTGTGTCAAATATGTTAATAACAAAACGGTATTTTTGAATCAGTTTGATCTGACCTCTGGTTTTAGGAAAGACAACAGTTAATTAAATAACTGATGCACAATAAATACACGGAGGAAAAAGTTAAACGTTGTTCTGAAAGATTATGCTGCTGCAAATGCTGTTTGGCTTATGTTAAAAGTGTATATAAGAGGTATGTCAGTTATACAAAGCTGCATAAATATAGCGAATGTACCTGTAAGCCCTATCTTCTTTGTCTCCTTGTTGAAGTATAATGGCAGGTATTTGGTGTATGGTACGTTTTTCATGCTCTTTTCCTAAACTGTAGCACTTCCCATTTGCACATCTAAAAGAGGGAGGGGCTATTTGTTGACCTGAAATGGAACTTATGAATGAATTAGCCAACGTGGGCCACACACAGGCCGCGAATACCTTGTTAATTAAAGCCGTAATTATCTTGCCCATCCATATAGATGGGCTGCCTTTTGTCTCGTCCTCTGTCTCTCCCTTCCTGTGGGTGTATTATGTTAATGTGAGCTTTCATACGGCATCTTTCTTGGCTGCGGGGGCCTGTGGTTTCCTGGGCCTAAAACAGGCTGAACAAAAAGCAAAAAGGCCACAGACAGCGCAGGGCTTCATGGTGGAGGGTGCTTTGGGGAGTGAAAGGTAACAATGGGCAATATATGGACACCTGAAAGGTCCCAAACAATGGGAGGACCCCGGGGACCCTGGCTAGCCCCTCACCTGGAGTTCTTGCGGACACGCGCCCTCTCCAGGGAGCAGGGCTGCACTTGGGACTCGGCGCAGTAGTGACCAGAAGTGGGCTCTGCGGACACGCCCTCCTTGGCCCGCAGACGCCGGTGCACCTCCGCGGCGACTTGGTGGAAGCGGGCGGGACCCTGGTTGATGACACTGAGCAGGCGGTGGCTGGAGCGCGGCCGTGCGGACGGAGAACCGCCCGGCTCCTGGTTGCCCATAGCGTCCTGCAGCTTGTGCACCTGGGCCAGCCGGGCCTCCAGCTCCACCTGCAGAGCCCACAGCTGCTGGTCCCGAGCCCGCAGCTCCCGTTCCCGGCTGCTCAGCTCCTCCTCCAGATGGGCAATACGGGCCCTCAGGGGCTCCAGGGCCTCCCACAGGGGGGGCCCCTTCAGGCCCGAAGACAGGCAGCTCCCCTCCGGCCGTGGGGTTTTCATCGAACCATTGCCCATGACCCGCTGTTGGCTGACCACCATAGGAAGGTCCTTTTGCTTCCCCGGGGAGAAACACGACACGTTTCGCATATAATTCAATTAATTTCCACAGCCATATGCAGACATTAAACGTGATGCTGATCTTTTCATATTTGGCAAGCGGACAGCCCAAATGGGAGCAGGTGAGGTCATGCCCCCGTCCCTCTGAGGGAAGGGCCCGTGAGAGAGTGAGTGTGTGATCTCTGGCTGGTCGGCCCTCTCACAGTGAGCTTATCACACTCCTTAACCCGCACTTTGCACGGACAAACAGCTGGGTATGCTGCTCTCACAACCCCTCCAGATAGAAATCCGCGCAGAGAGAGGAAGGGCGATTCATGCGAATACAGGGGTAATAATAGGGACATTATAAGTGACAAAATCATATAAATTAACCATGTATCTCCAAGGAAGGTGTAGGACATAACTAATAGTAGATATAACTGATACAGATATGAATATACTACTGTCTTTGACAATTTGATATTACTAAAATTTGATGTTTTAATTTCCTATAATAATAATAATAATAATAATAATAATATACTTATGCTTAGTCAATTCATTGATACCGAACAACAAAATGACAAAACATAAATAAACAAAAGTACCAAATACTACTTGTGTAGTTGAAACTTTATAACAAAAACTTAACTTTAACTTAAAAATTCTGCTCTGACCGAATCTATTAATCAAGCAGTCCCTAGACTCCGGATGAAGCGCAGGGAATACAGGCACTTACAAATGGCCGGTGCGCGCTTGGAAGCCTTAGAGGAAATTGCGGAGCTCAGCCCCGGCTCCGGTTAGCGGCAGGATGCTGAATGACGTGCGATGAGGGACGCAGAGCTGCTCTCCGACGGCATCCGTAAGAGTTCAGACCGCACATATGGCAGCAATAAAGGCGACTGCATTGCATTTGACCGATGGACGAGAACACTCGAGTAGCCCTCAGAGGAATTAGCAGCATCTAGCGGCGACCGTTGCGTGCAGCGCCTGTGCCGGGCCAGCGCGTACCGCGATCGCCGTACCCGGGCCAGCGCGCCTTCCTAACTGGCTTCGGAAAGGCTCTTGCCTTCTTGTAAACCTATTTATTTCCACCCTTTTAATTACAACATATGAGGCAAAATCGTTTTAACACAAATACAGAAACACTTTTAATTGCCAATAGATTCTTTTAATTTATATATATTTTTACAGCCAATCGTTGGCATATAATCATTTCAGCTGCCCTCGGTAATTAAAAAAAAAGAAATTTCTGGAAGGAAAAAAAATATCTATACATATATTTACACTTGACTCGTTACACTAAATCAACAAAGGACTATGCAGACAATATTTGTCTACAAAGTAAATTTTAAAAGAAAACTCCATTATGGGTCAGTTTCACCAGTTCAGCCATAACGATGCTGCTTGTGCACATCGGAAAAACCGTAATTTAAACCTCAAGTTAATTCCCGCTAATTTCCAGCAGAAGGAAATTACACAGAGTGGCTTAACAATAAAATCACCTTTGTATAGAGTATAGACAAGCATGTCCTACAGTATTAAAAACATTTCAAATTTAAATAACAATAACAAAACAAAATGTTGGCATTTTGGTAAATGCAATGGACAGCATTTGATAACAGAGCATCGATCAGCATGCAAGACATCATACTGAGCGTTTAAATGCCAACGCACGGACGTTAAATGAATGCCCACAAATCTGTTCTCAGGTAGTCATATGGAAAAAAAATATACAAAGTATCACACGAGTTTAATAATATACAATAATATACACCTTGATCGCTACACCGTAAATATGCTTTTATGTTTAAGATTAAAAATAGTTACGTTCAGACAGTATACAGTATGCTGTCTTTGATATGACTGGATAGACAAACGCCTTTCTTAAGGTGATATAGAATTAATAGAAAGCAGAATGCATGCCCATATGCTGATTAGTATATCTCAGTTGCATAAATATGTAATATTACATCATTTCTGCAGGTGGTACAGATACTTTAATATAAGATATAAATCAGTGTGCTCTCTATCTAAGGGAAACTCAATCACGATCAATTTATCAATGCAAAAAATTAAACAGGTAATAGACAATTGGTACATTTTGTTCTTCAAATGATCTATAATAAAATTATTTAAAAAAATTAGAATGAAAGATCAGTTTCATCAACAAGTTGCAATGCTTATGGGGAACTCTGCTCACAGTGTTTAAGTCGCAGTTAGTTCCAAATATCTAAGGCCCTGATTACACTTGGTTTTAAAATGTGTCTTCGGCGATCAGGTCGCAAGTGGACAACGCTAAATCGAAGTGTAAAAGACCAAGACGCATTTTGATCCAATAACTCAAACCACGTGCCATGGTGGTTTGCGACACATCTGACCATATATTTTTTAGTTTGAACGTAAAGGTGTCCTCAACAAGGACGTCACAATAACTCGGCAAACACAAGTGGTCAGCTGGACATCTTGGAGATGCATGACAGACACAGATGTAAATAGCGATGTATCTCGGCTGGCCATTTATGATCTAATTGCTTAAGGCACATTTAAAAACCAAGTGTAAATCGAGCCGGATAAAAACGCAAAGGCACCAATTCCTGATTATGCTAGTAGACCAATGTCTGAAAAAAATCAAAGAATATTTTTTGAGACCCACTATATTATAGAGAATACACTATAAATATAAAATCTAAATATAAGAATAAAAGTAATAGAAAATAAAAATACATACATTATGTATTTTGACAGGATTCGGGTCCTGCAAGTGTTATGCAGATGCTCTCAAAAAACATATTGACATTATAAAAAATTACAACAGCAAACCAGCCCCTTTGTCATTCAAGGTGAAAACTTCTGGGTGAAAAGTTAAAAAATAAACTAATGTTTAAAATAGGTTAGAAGACATAAATCTGTCATACTGTAAAAATATGTTTTATGTAAATAATAGGCCATAGGCAAAGGAAAAAAAAATTACTTAAAAGTTTTGATTGGCCATTTATTTGTGTCAACTAGCCCTGTCTAACACACATTCATTACAAAAGAACATTTCAATTATATCTCTATTTTGTGAAATTGCATTACAAATGATCATCTGCAGATGCAATCAAATGTATAAAATTGAATAAAGCCAAAAGCAGGCCACTACTAAATGTACCGCATTTCTGCCTTCAACAGCTCAAAAGGGTCCCTCTAATACTGACGTCACAGCTAATAACCTAAATCTTACTGTACATTCACACTACACACTACCTCAGCCCTATAAACATACAGTAGCTGTACTATGACCTATGCAGTGGCACCTAGAGTTGGATATTGAATGTGACATTTGTAGATGTACTGTAGTTAATAACAAAAAACTGACGTTCTTGCAGCAATGCAGCTTCTGGTTAAGAAGATTCAGTCGTGCAATTAAGCTTTTCAGTTAAACTAAATGCATTTGGTTTGAATCTGTTTGGAATTATGGAGATTGACAAGCAGAACTTTTCATGGGACACAGGTGACAGAACCTCACAACATGTGATAGCAGGGTTTGAAACCTCACCTCCAGTTCTGCTTGTAAGCCTTCTCCCACTCGGCACTGAGCAGCAGGCACTGATATTCTAGAAAAAGGCACTTACAGTTCTACCCACGTCAACCTCTGTCTTTTCCCAGTGGCGATTCAGAGCTGAATAATGGACATTTCTACATACTCTGCTAAGACAGCAACAAACACTCACTGAGGAAAAGGCATCCTAACAATGCACAACATAGTATATTCCATTCTTATCTTTGTATCACTATGGTATTACAGTAAATAATGATATGCACTTTGGTAAGTTTTTCAAGGAGGTTCAAAGAACAGTTGATCAGGAATGCTTCTGTGGAAAACCTTTTCCAGGCAAAAACTGGCAGATAATGGGAAGTTGACAGTTAAGTCTGGTGGAGAACTCTGCCCAGTCATTTTAACAATGTACCAATGGCTTGTTTCTGAGGCCTTTTGAGTCAGGTTATCTGTTCAGTTATACTTGGAGTTCAGACTGGAAATTTGTCCTAATAATAACTGGTACAATACCACTGCAGACTCTTCTCAGCTTGAGATGGGGGAAGATAACAGGGCTCTAATTAATTTCGTGAGCTTCACCGGCTTTTAAGTAATACCACAGGTAACATTTTAACCAGAGTAACTAGGTTGAGGAAATGGATTAATATCGATGGCATCAGTTCCTTAGCATCTGTAGTGAATGTAATCTCCCAGATGATGTTATCACAGCATCTTCAGAAATTCAATTGGATGAAGGCCGATGACATATCTGGCATGATATAGTAATATGGAACGGTTTAAAATTATCCTAATGCCCAGTTAGCTAATCTGGTACCATAAAAACATCCGGCCAGACCCCCGCTACAGAGGTATGGTAGCAATCTTACAAAGCCATAGAAGGACGGGGAAGTGGTGAATTATAGGTCAGCATTACCCAATCGGGTATGACAAAGGTGCTGATTAACAATGCAGCAACCAGGAGCGCACTGTTGCCTATGTGAACATATCAAAAAAACAGCCCCGTTTATATCTGAGAGAGGGGCTTGAAAAGAATAGCTACATCCATGCAGTTGATGACATGCAGACATCAATATTTTAACTGACACAGTAATCAAATTTAACCTATGACTATACGATGGACATGTCAGAGTGGATCATACCTAGTTTAGCTGCCTGATTCAAATGAGTGGCTCTCGCATGTCACCACATACAGGGCATAACTTATAAGATATAGAGAAATTATATATCTGGACACAGAGAACATTATATATCTGGACACAGATTCAAAAAATATACAATGGAGAAAAATTCATATTTTCTCTATTCGGCTACTGTGACATTGACTGTGTGCATGTGCATATGAGAGTGCCACTCATACAAACTGGTGCATCTATCCATGTTATGCTTGAAGCTGTACAGTATATCAGCGTATGGTCATATTTTTTCTGCTGGATGGTATTATTGTCATTCGGTAAGTAAATAGTTAAACAAGTAACTTGACAACTGGATTTGCCAGGCTAGTAGGACACCGCAGATTATAAGGTCAGGAATCATCAAAGCACTTTTCAGGTGGAAACATTTGAACATCCAAGGTGACATCTGCTTGTTCAGTGAGCTGCTCTGAACTGTTGGATCACAGTCTTTACTGTTGGATAAACACGAAAAGGAAAGTATACTATAAAAAGTCAATGTTTCTTTCACATAGTGAATAAAAGTAAAATAAAAAAGCAATACAAAGGGTGTACAAAACTCAAGGAACAAATTTGTAACCCAAAACCCAGTTGCTCTTTGTATGTGATATCTTCAAAAAAGAAAAAAGAACCTGTACAGGAAATTCCTCGCTTTCTTCTTCGGTGATGCTGAAGTCAGTGTTCTCACTGCTGCCCCCATCTGGCGGTATCCTGCATTCCAGGCTACTTTTCAAAGGCACCTGCACAGTGGAAAATCTTCGCAAACTCAAAGATACCTTGTTTTCTTCAAGTTTCCAAATATGGCCCTGTGCAAGACATCTTCAAGAAATTCTCCATCCGCTCTTACTTCTTGGCCAGTTGAAAAGGATTCTGACCCTTTTGATGATAGAAACATTTGTTCAACAGTAGCAGTGCATTAAAAAGAATGATAACACTAGGGGGAAGCTCAGCCATTACTTAAAAAGAAAAATAGGGGCTTTTCCTTTATACTTTATGGATGTTCACTGATATTTAATAAGCCCTCGGTGACAGAGCTGAGAATCTATATAGAGGATTATTTATTTTTATTTGCCAATTTGTCTTATGAAAGCTTTCCCCTGAACTACTAAATATGGTTTATGCAGCTCATTCAAACACACCAGGTGCAGTGC
Organism: Petrocephalus zakoni; assembly: GCA_026774425.1. Lineage (NCBI taxonomy): Eukaryota > Metazoa > Chordata > Actinopteri > Osteoglossiformes > Mormyridae > Petrocephalus > Petrocephalus zakoni. The sequence goes on from JAODKN010000063.1 coordinate 17,357,399, forward strand.
ATGCAGTTAGGTGACAAACGGTTAACTCAAAACAGCACAGAGCCAGAATTAAATCACAGAGAATAGTCAAGATAAAATTTAATTAATTTCTGGAGACTCATATGACCAGACCAGTACAAATTACCAGGTTGAATCAAAAAAATATGTAATGTGTTACACTGCTCTATAAACAAAACATTGACAATGTGATTACAGCCAAGCTAATGTGAGATCTCATTACACATGGAGATATTTCAGGAAGAAGTAGTGTATGGCAGACAGCCGTCTGCAACTACAAAGGAACTTAATACCAAAGAGGAGGGACTGACATTAAGCCGCGCATCACCGCCAAGACGTTTATTCCATGAGCGTGCTGGAAGTGCTGGGCCATCAAAGGAAGGATAAAGGCACGTATGCCAAGGTTTGGTCCAGGGCTGAGTAAGTCCTCCTTGCCTGCCCGCTCCGCGCTTCCGCACGCAAGTTCTGTTCCATTGCGAAGATGACGTCCATGTCTTTACAACAAATGAATGGCAGTGGCTGAACACGGGTTACCCCCATGTTGAGTGGTACGGCGGGATTATTCCGTAATCCAGCCCTGGGCAAAGCGTCCGACGACGGTGATGAAAGGGGGAGCATCATTCTATACCACTGCTGCTTATCTGAAGAAGGACTCGGCTCAACAATGAACAGGCCTACTCTGGCATTTTAAATATCAACAATTTGATGAGGTAAACTAGACATAGTAGCACAAAAGCTGTTGCAGCAGCCTGCCTCACAGCGAGCAGCATTAATGTGTATCATCATAAAAAAATTATGTAACAGGAGTGTGTGTCAGGAAGCAGTAAGAGGCGCTGTATATAATCTGGCAGGAGGTGCCATAAGGTATTTACACTTTGCCAAGACAATAGGAAGATGATATATCAAGCTGAAGCTGAAAATGGGCCAGTGTAATATAGGCTGACATGCTGATGCCACTTCAGATTTCCAACCTTACTCCTACTGTCTTGGTTGCAGAAGCAAACCTTCAGTTTGAATTGGGTCTTCTTAGTTAAAACTCTTTACCAGATTATAAGATTTTATATTGCAAAACAGACTAACTGAAATAAGTATTCAACGTGAAATTTACAAAGGGTTGGGAATATTCCTATTAGGTCAAAAGTCATCTGTTATACAGCACCCAATTGTAAAGTATGCTTTTCAGCAGTTTTGGGCACAGCTAACCGAAAAATTAGCTTTGATAACCACTAATCTATAATAATAACACTAAAGCAATACACCACTAAAAAATTTAGTGGAGGCTAACGATAATAGCTTAGTTCAGGGTACCCTTTGGCCATTTATATTTAGCCCAGACTATTTTAAATACAACAAGTTATTGATCAATCACGTCTTGTAATTACACATAGTCAGCCACCAGCATGCCATACTGTTACAGGCATGCTCCTAAGAAAAAGATCAAATATGTATGATTTAAGGTTTACAACACTTAAACTTGGTTCACTTTATCTGCAAAAAAAAGTTAGCAGATTTACAGTTAGCCAAACTAAATTTAGCGGAAATGTTAACCTGCTAATGAAAAAGTTAGCTTTGGTAATTAGTAGTTAGCAAAACCCTGCCCACCACTACCCATCAAATCCAACAGATATGGGTTCTGCATATTGGTGCCGACATCAGTATGCAAGTTACCAGTGCAAATTCCAGGCAAAATCAGCAGTATTGTTGGCCTGGCAGTAACTAACGGAGACTCAGCTACAGGAGACCCACACAGCACAGCTGTCTGGAAGCTTCCCTTTTTACACCATTGAGCTTTCTGGGAGGGGTACTGTCATTCTCTGGGCTACTGCCATTCAGGGAGAAGTATTGTCATTCTGGGGGGCGGGGGACCGGGGGTGTTGTCTAAAACGTTAATTCCTTGTTTCAGAAAATGAATGCACTACATGAAGTGCCACCCTTTTTCACTTCATACTTTGACCAATTTAATGAATTTGACAAAGAATTAATTAACTTTTAACTGCCCAAACTTCATATTTCCAGCCTCACGATTCAGTGCAGCGTGGTCTAATACAAAACATTATAATCCAATAAATTAATAGGCAATGTCCCTTCACATTATGCACAAATATCATGCAAATGCAGTAACAGTATACTTCTTAAACATATTGAAATATTGCAGAGGCATAAAAAATCCGTTACACAAATGTTACCAGTAATTAAAAAATAAACCGTCTGTACAAAAATTTTGCATATTTTTAGTCCCTTAAAAAAGCACATAAAAAAGTATAAAAATAAATATTCTATGTACAATTACACATGCCAGAGTGGGATAAGAATCACTGCAAAAAAGAAATTATGAAAAGATTAATCCATGCTCATCACATGATAGTCATGACATCATCAAAATTAACATCCATACAGTCACAGGCAAGGATTACAAATCTCCACTGCACAATATTTATGCTGAATGCTGAAAAGACTAGTTCATGTACAGTGGCTGGGGTCAAAGGGCAGGCTGCATTCCACACTCAACAGGATGGCTGAATCAATCAGAAAAGCTGCATTCCACTTACTTTATTCCAACAGCCTGGAACTGGCAAGCCATCATCACCCTGGCAAAGAGATGAGGCACAAGTGAGCAAGTGAGCAGGTGCTGTGCTCATAACAAATGTCAAGATGGCATGCAATTCCCCATTCGCTGGGCACTGAATGAGCTGCCCACTGCTGTGTCACAATGTCACATATGGGTTCAATGCAGAGGACAAATTTTGTTGTTGTGCACCGTGTGCTGCGGTGTGTCAGCAATGACCATTAATCACTTCACTTCACATAAATCAAGGTCATGGGAAAATCCCATGGTGGACCTGTGAGAAGACGTGCTGCGTTCAAGGCGTCAAAGTGAGCCATGGCAGCAGTGTTTTATGTATGGGGTTACAAGCGTGCCATATTCCTAGGATTTCCTGACCTGAAGCAGTACAGTACAGTGTCTGTCTTTGCATACCCCCCAACCTCCATTGTCTTCCACTGTCGGATCAATACAAACCGTGGGATTCCTACACACCCCTCCACATCCGCTACCTGGGAATTTTCCAGTATGCCATGCTGCGTACCCCATGACCCCAGGTGTAAGGGCGACCGCAAATAGAAGCCAACGGCTGGTTGTCCAGGTGGTGCCAATGGGATAAAATGGCACAAGTGATGAAGGTGGGCAGTGGGCCGGAAGCCGGGCGGGGCACGGGAGTGGCTGTTAGTGATGGATTCTCATGCATGACACTTAGGGATACTAAGCGTTTACTTTTTCAATGCAATCATATTACTGAAGAGCTTGGAGATATTTCTCCTTTAGGGTCTGTTGTCTTCTGCTGACTGGTAGTTTCTGTTGGATACAGCCTAAGTATAAAAAGGAATTAGATGGGGAGCATGCAGTGATGTAGTATTTTTGCAGTGTATTAGGTCAGCTGTGTATAGAGGTAGCTACCTTAAAGTACTGTCAGTCATTTAAAAGAGTGACATGTACTCATTAAACTTTAGTTAGATTAGTATGGTTCAGTAAAATGTAGAAGACCTGAACAAACCAAGGACATAGGTAACAAGGGGGGAATACTGGCTAAATTAGCAGCTAACTGATTAGTGTGGCCATAGCAAACTTTACCCATGTGTGAAGGCAACAGTAGGACTGGGCAACACCATACTTCATGACAAAAGACCTGAAGTGTAATACTTCTGTATCCTTTAAAAAAACATTACAAAGAATTATGACTGACATATTAGTGCATCTGAATCTGCCCAGCCCCAGCTGCTGACCCCACTCTAGGCCTGGGGGTTATACTTAGGGGCACATGGCCATGCAAGAGGGAAGGGAGAGGACACCCTACCACAGGGCACGGGGCATCCAGCCCGTCCAGGCCCGGCAGACCTGGTTCACCTTTCTCCCCCTTAAAGCCTCGGAATCCCTGTTCCAAAATCAATGACTGTCAACATCCAGGTGTCCAGAGGTCACCGGGGGACACCACGTCCCCCCACCCAGCAGGGGGCAGGCCTGCGCAGTACATGCACTCAAGCATGCAGGATGCCCCTGACTGCTAGGAACAGGCTGACAAGGGCCAGGGCTGGGGCATCAGGTAAGCCAAGGACATCTGGTCCTAGCTTTGCTTGGGGAAATGGGTGGAAAATATCTTTGGAGGATGCACAGACAGAGGACCTGTACCTCTGATAAGGCCGTGGACTTAATTCCCAGGAAAGGACCTACAGTGTAACTGAAATTTGGAGCTGGTAAAATATGCAGATGAAAATGTAATCTGGGTTACACAGGTTATGGAGGTAATCTCCCAAACCGTTATGTGAACTCGGAACTGCATCAAGGGCCGATGCCCCATCCATGTTCCCATCAGTTTCAGCCCTAATCCTGAAAGGAAACCCCTTCCTTAGGTCATGGTCCGTGGCCCGGCAGAACCGAGCAGCATCAAAGTGCACGTGTGTGTCCCTGGAAATGAGGCTGACCACAGAAGCTGCTGGCTGTCCAATCAGGGCCAGAAGGTACAATAAACACAAAGCTATTTGGACCAGAACCGTTCAGGGAGAGTTTGATTAGTTAGAGGCCAAAAATGAAGGAGACCATAGCAAACCAGCGCTGAAAATGTGCGGGTTATAGGAATACAGTCAGAGCTTTGTTTACACTATATGATTAATGTACCATTTAATAGCATTAAACTGTCTCACATCAGCAAGTTTTATTTTTATCTAGCTTAAAATCTTTTTATGTGTTACAAGGATATTTTATATCTGTTACAGTCATATATCAGCTAAACTGAAGATTCTATAGCCAACTAACCATTTACAGCAAACCATTTAGACTGGCCCCCTTCATCTTAGGCCTCCAACTGACACTGCGTACATTGTGGACATACCAACGGACACGGGGCATCTAATCCAGGTGCTCCTTGGTCTCCCTTATCCCCTTTGGCCCCCCTGTTGCCTTTCTTGCCCCTCTCTCCCTGCAAATAATAGTGCATTCAGAAAGACAGGGTTCAGACCTCCTCGCTCTGCCAGACCAGATCAGCAGATCTGCCGAGAAGCACCATCACCTCAAACCCTTTCCAAAAAACTCCCAGAGACCTCTCAGGTATTTCAGAAAATAACGGAAAAAGAAAACTATAATATGGATGTGCTTTATTAAAGTGAGAATTTGCCACACGTATTTTGAAAGTGGCAATTTAGGGGTCAGATGTCAGTGTCAAGGGCGGGAGGGACAAGGGACTGGAAAGTTAGGAATAGGGAAGGAGCTCATGCTGTTGGTGAGGGGCTCTGCTATGCTCATCGCTGTCCTATTCAGGTACTGACTCCCAGCCAGCTATCTAGCTCCATTTCATGAGTGATTACTAGGGCTGAACGATCTGGGAAAAATTGCAATTTTTTGACAGATATTGCAATTGCTATTTGATTTGGCATATATTTTTTTAAAAGGCAAGCTCCAGTTCAATAGATTTACTACATATAACATGGCATTACCACGAGATGCCATCCACATATTAACTATATTCTATATTCTAATGCACGGATGAAAAAATTAAAGATATGAATTACTTTATGACAGGAATGTTATTATTACTTTTTTGAAGGTGTACAGACCTCAGGTTTATAGTGACCCGGCATATACATATTTAAAAATCAAGCCACAAGTATTGTCCTGTAAAGTATTGTCCTGTATTGTCCCACAAATAACTGTCCTAACTTTTAGTGACTACCTCAATCAAGACCAGTTTCTAAGCAAACTGAACTTTTTACATCGTCATATAATGATAACAATCATATACTGTATGTTTCGGTGTGATTGTTGTTCCCAGATTATGCCACGTACTTTTCTGCGGAATTTACTATAAATGTAAGATAAAATGGCTTAAAAATATTGTTTTATGGTCATATATTTGCCAAAAATGTTCCGGGTCGTTAGCAACCCTAACATAGTAAATTGATTGTATTTTTACATGTACATTTTAAGTGCCGCATTTGCAAACAGCACTCGATTGCTTTTTTACCCTTAGTAAAGCAAGTGTAAAGTCCCATGTACACAAGCGTCAAATTAGCAGAGAACAATGACGCATAAAGCAACTATCACAAAAAATGTGACTGTGTTAAGTTAAATGAAGTAATAAAAATAAAAACGATTCCAGTAAATAAATAATAGCCGTCTTGCGGCTAATGCTGCTTGGACCCCTAATATGATCTTTCTGTGAACAATATCTTATCATTAAACAGGAAGTTAATTCATTTACGGCTCAGCAGCGGAACCAATATTTTTCTGCACTGAGAATGTAACGTTTTCCTTGGGTTTTACGTGTCTGTTTGTGGGCGTATACGCAGTCACCTTAGACCACCTGTGATTGGTGAGCATGCGATGAGCATGGCACTTCTGATTAGTGTGACTGACTGTCACACAAGGAGGACAGAATGAATTTGTAAAAGAGTTTTAAACCCTGGGTCAGACGTGCTGTATAATGCATGTCCTAAATCACAGCCTTTGCGATTTGCTAATTGCGTTGTTTCAAATCGCCATTTTATTTTGAAATCGGTAAATCATTCAGCCCCAGTAATTACATACATAATACCAGTAAAAATCCTGTGGAAAACAGCTGTATTCTGCATCTTCCTACTGGGACTGTAAATTAATAAATGCAACACATTTATTAATCACAACATTTTAGTCTAGGAATCCGAGCAATCCAAATGGCAAAAACAACTAAAATTATAAGCACAGCCATAGTACACTGCGACATCTGTGTATTATTAAGTTTATTTGTGATTAGATTACAAAAGAGTTTTGAAAATTAAATGGAATTGTATAAAACAGAAACTACGGTGAGTATTGAATTTTCAGTAATTTACGATTACTTGTTTTTTTCCTCAATGAGAAAACAAATCAGTGAACACTGACGGAATGTCCCAGTAATTAATTGAAACCAACTGCCTGGTTATATTTAGCGAACTCCAAGCTCTGAGCTACTCCTGCCAAGTTCATGAGAACTTCTCCATTACAGATATAAACCCACTAAGCAATGCCTTTGATGTTTACAACAAGGTACCAGCAGGCAGTTTAACACGAAGATGCTTTTTTTGTGTGACAACCTCAAAATTACTGTACAGATTTTTTTCCATGCAACCTGGAACTCACAGAACCCTGCCTAAACTGATTTACAGGTCCTCTCACCAAAGGCATGGGCTAGGAGGGGTCAAAACAAGAAATTAAGATGTCTAGTGTGGCTGTTGGGGGTAGACAGAGGTATAATACAACTAGCCAACGCATGATGGTCTCACAACGCTGAGCTTTCTTACAGGAGGCATGGGAGTGCCACTGCAGCAGCGCACAAGTGTTTACAGAGCATCTGCAGGAGCGTTGAGGGAGCGTTACACACTAGCCTTAGAGGAGGAGGAGGAGGAGGAGATTAATGGTGGGCTGACAGGTGTGAGAGGGCAGGAGAGGAGGATTAACCCAGGCTACGCATTAGAATGTAGAGGAGCAGGAGGCCAGGGTGTGAGAGGGAGAGAAGGCAACCCAGCGAAGAGCCAGGAGACACAGGGCAGGGTGCAGGGGGAAGGGGAAGAGGGAGACCTGCGGAGACAGAGGAAGACAGCAAAGAGTAAACAGGGCACAGAGTCGTGCAGCGTCCTCAGCACCATCGGCAAGATGCTCGCTCCATCTCAGAGCCAACAAGCAGGCCTGGAGCCCAAGAGATGGAGCTCTATGACCACCTGCATATTTGCAGTGGAGTAAAGCTGCAGAAGGCACCATGGGAGCTTGATACTACACAATCAGAAAAAGTCCAAAAGCAGATTGTTATATGTTGACTTTTCCCACTACACTTCCATGAATAGATCCATTGTTATACATCTGATGGTGCTGTTCACGTTGCTCTGACAAAGAGACACATCTCGACCCTCAGAGTGGGAGACAGTGCCTATAAGGGTTAATGGGACACACAAACCCAGTGGGAAGACAGGAGCTAGTGAAGATTAACAGGCTTAGCATGGGGAAATCACATTTCCCGCAAAAGACTGATCACATGACACTAAATGAGTGTAAAATAAAGGAATATCCCATCTCCTGGACCAGTACGGCCACCAGGGGGAGCCATTATCTTCAGGCCAATTCCCCAACCATTTCTAAAAAGCTAATTATTTAACTGCAATGAAATATAAGAGTACAGTTTTAAAACGGAGGCTTTTATTGTGTTAAGGCCAGTTATTCTGCTGGTTAAAATGTAATTTTAACACAGACATCATACGTCAAGGGATTTTAAACGGGATATATAGTCAGGTGAACATTAGCCAGGAATCATATTGGCCAAAATGGAGATGGGCCAGGGTCCACAGGCACAGCGAACCACGCTCAGGGGAGCAAAGTGGAGAACATCTGTGTCCCATGGCCGTTCTGAGTATTTTGCTAATAGAGAGGCTGACTTACGCCCCTTATTATAATATGTGAGGGAATGGCTGCGATGGGGAGCCGGTCTGACTGTGTGGTCCACTTTGGTCAGCAGGACACAGCGCTCGACACGCAGACATTACTCATGCCGGCTTTCTGGCCCCACATCAAACAGCCAGCGGCCTCCTGGACCCTGAGAGTGGCCGCTCTTGGTGAATGAGAGCGCTCTCGTTACGCCACCCCGCTCCTCTGCCTCTCCCTCATTTACACTCATTCAGTCTCTGCCGAGCTCAGACTAACTCTGACGCTAATCTGAAGTGAAAGGCTGCTGAAAAACAACGAGGTTCACCTCACAGAAAGCAAGGACAGGAAGGTCATTAATCATTCAAAATACACAAATTACCATTTCAGACAACCAATTTTTAATTCTTTTCACACATGCTATCATTTCCCCTGGAGTAATATGACAGTGAGACACCAGTTTAATACCGATTAATTCATATTGACCAAATTGTGATAACTGAGAATCCACGATGCTCCTTTTTACAGGGCCTCAAAGCAGCAGCGGCACAAATATAAAGCGGGTCTGAGCTTTTTATCTGATAGATAAATACACCCAGACGCGGAGACAGAGTCTGTCTGCTGTGTGTGATGCAATCACACCTTTAAAACACGAAAGAGCATGCCTCTACCTGCACTTAAAGCCTTCCCTGAAAGCCAGCAGATGCCCGGAGCATCGGGGATTACCACACCAGCCCTGTTCTTTAATTTGCTTGTCTTTTCATAATTGAAACAATTTTTTTTAAACTAAATTGATTCTTCTGCTTGAATTAATATTTACTCTGAACTCCAGGAAAATTCCATCAGTAAAATTTTACATTAACAATTACAAGCCAGTTACAAAATCGTTTTCTTACCCGATTGCCTTTCAGTCCGTGTGCTCCTACTGAACCCTTGAATGCAATGAAAACATTTAATTGGGACTAATGCGCTGATCATCACAGTGCATTAGTCATCTTAGCACAATAATCTGTTTGCCTTCTGTGTCCCTGCTTGTGTCTGTGTACTACTTGTGTATAGAAATCACTTCCCAGATTTCCACTTCCTCTCATTTTCTTCTCAGTTTGCTCTCCCCGCTAACAATGTGTTTACAGAGAGTCTGAAATAATGAGCAGAGCTGCCCAGCACTGAGCGGCGGCCTGAGTGCTGCACATGCTCAGTGCGCTGGAGGGACGGCCCACCCTGATGCAGCTGGACAGGACGATGTATGTAAGCCAGCATCGTGCAGAGCAGCTGGACACACTTACAGGGATGCCCTGGGGGCCGCTTGGTCCTGGTATGCCAGAATCCCCTTTGTCTCCCTATGTCAAGAAAAGAAAGGATGCTGAAAATAGTGATACTATATTCATTCCCGGGGGGGAATTTTTTTTTCACCTGACCTAACCTGCTCTTCATGTGACATACAGACACATATAGACAAGATTGTGGGTCAGAGTGCAGGGTCACATCGGTCTGCCAGCCACTGGATTTGAACCAGCGACATTCAGATCGCAAATGAATCCTAACCCACACTGCCATACAGTACATCGTCCCCAAACTACCAGCCAATAACACCCAATAAACTAGTCATCATAAATCATAGGCGTGTTCATCCAATATTGCATTATATCCAGCTATACCAGTGAGCTATACCTTACAGCTAATTAGGCTGATTATCCTTCAGCCAGTGTTATTAATTAACGACTCTCATACTGTATGCTCACCTTTTCTCCTTTTGGTCCTGCTGGCCCTTGGATGCCCACTGGTCCAGTCAGACCCTTCAAAGTAAAACAGAACCACTAATCACCTTAAATGTAAAGTAGACCTTGCTTAAATAGGAGCAAACTTAGGCCTAGAATCAGAGTGGGAACTGAACAGAGGAGAATTTCTTAATTTGTGTGTTTTAATTTATACCATGTTCAAGAACACCAACCTTCTTAAGCTTGCCAACCTAAAACAGGACACTAATGCTATCATATTCTCTCAGTTTACCAGCTAATTAACAGCCTTAAATCTCAGGGAAATGTATACATATAACATTGATATTGCATAGATATATTGCACCATGCAGTCGTATCCCAGCATGCTTCACTGTCACGTAACAACGGGAAGAATTTGCAATGGCACAGAATATCTGCATTAGGAAAATTCACACTGATTCACGTGCTGTTTTTCACATACCCACCTCACAATTCTAAGGTTTTGGTTTTGGTTGAAGGTGATGTCTGGGAGCTCAGCCACAGAACACCACCTCCCATAATGCTGTTCTGCACATGGACAACCTCCACATACAACTGCTGTTTCCAACTGACAAGCCATAAAGTTCAAATTACTGCCCTCTGCTTGAATGTGGGCAAACACGTGACTCAGCGTGGGACTAACGTTCCCCATGCCAGGGCAGACTGAAAGGGTGTCTGCACCGGGTCCCCCCCAGGGGGACAGAGAGGTGGGCTAAGGCCCAGTGCAGGAGAGAGCAGGCTGAGAGACATGCGTGCAGACAGAGAGGCATAAGGACTGACTGCATGCATGTAGACGGGCAGGCAGACAGGCAGACGCAGGGCAGAGGCGTGGAAAGATGGGGGGGGGGC
>JAODKN010000063.1:17393693-17412208 GCA_026774425.1 Petrocephalus zakoni
CCCTCACAAGCAATTCGTGCCAACCAACCTCAACACGCGTCAGTTTGCCCGGGACCCCCCCGTATCAGCCCCAGACGACTCCCACCCCCCGCACACCCCCCCCCCCCCCCCGCGCCACCCCCACCCCGCTCCCACACACAAGCCCGGTTTTTCCCTCTAAATGCAAGACTTACCTTCTCCCCAGCGACGCCCTTTAACCCCTGGTCAGTCACAGCAGACACAGTCACATGCAAAGCGTGAGGGAGAGAGACACAGAGAGAGGAATGGGGTGAGACAAGGACGACCAGAGGGACTGTGCATGCTCCATGAGCAGGGTGGATGGGCGGAAGGGTCAGGGCATTGATTGGTAATCTCTGAGGGAGTATGGGAAGAGGCAATCAGCTGACGAGAGTGGGCGGGGCATGAGCCGTGGCTTCCTGTGAGAGTCACGTGGGGGTCACGCAGCAGCCATACTCCCCTGTGACACCCAAAATCCAGGATGATCCTTTCACAGAACACAACTAATAAATCAAAGCCTCAAGACTGTCCAAGAAACCCGGGTGGGACTGGACAGACCTCACAGAATCAGAATCAACCTCTCAGAATCAGAATGAAGACCTCACAGAATTAGAATCAGAAAAACTTTACTGATCCTGGAGGAAATTGCTCAACTTCTAAGCAGAGGAGTAAATTTGTTTTAAAAAATGAATAATAAAATTGGTCAAATTAAATCTGTAAAAGAAAAAGCAAACAATAGATAAATGTCAGGCAAATAATATCAGACTGAAGCCCAGCATGTGCAGGCAGCCTGGTATTTCTTTAACGGAAGCATCTGTCCCTCTATGAGTTCAGTCTTCACAGCTTATTGGATCTCAGTGATGAACAACCATCCAAAGTATATAAATCCTCTCCATTGTTTTAATGATAGAAAGGTAAAACTTGGGTCAGTGTGACAAAGTAATGGTTAGTATTCAATAGCCAGATAAAGTTACACATGTCAAAGGAGGTATGAATGTACAGAGAATAATTCTTGACATTACTGCCTCAATACACCCCCTCACTGACCTGAGCTCGCAAATCTTAGTGTGGGTTTCCTCTCAAACTGGGATGAATGTGCATAATGGACTGCGGCTGAGAGATACTAAAACTCAACACCATAATTACAAGGGTACGAAATTATGCAAGATACGACGGAAACCAAGAGCCAAAGGAAAATTCCACAGCCACAACCAGGAAGTGGATAATCAAAAGAAAAAAATCTAAACAAAAATACAATGTATCTGATTGAGCCTAATCATAATACCACAAACCTTCAAGCCTGCCTCACAAATATCAGCCTGAACATTACAATCCATGAATTACTGACTGGCAGTGATGCTCTGTTCATGTTTTGGCTCCTGAAGAGCCTCCTGGGTGTGAAACCCTGCTGGATAATGAGACCCACAACATGCTGATGCTGGGGGATGCTACCCCACCGTCACGGGCCCAGACAACACACTACGGTGCACATTCTCCGATAACTCACCAGTCTTCCAGGGATTCCCATTGATCCTTTGTCCCCCTAATGTTCAACGTAAAGTCAAGAGGAGAGGGTGAATGAGTGTTCTGGGAGAAGGTAGCTATCGGGCTAGGGCGATACCCACAGCTTAACTTTACAAACACAGACAGCACAGTTTTTGTGGTGTTCCAAGCCAAAACAGACCCCCTCCCAGCCCATCCCTATCCCCTCTAATTTATTAATTATAAGTATTGACACGGACAAATGCTCCAGACAAAGTTGGTAAAGTTAAGCTGAACATAGCTAGTTCAAGCTAACACTTAAAATCACCCATTACAGAGGTTCAGGCATTCCTTGTGATAGGCCGAGCAATACCAGTGCAGACATGCTGAGAAGTGCAAAAACCTTAGGAGAAAGGAGAGCAATCTCACTGCGAGCCAACTGAACTCTGTAAAACACCAGAGTAATCCGATGGCATCTATTAAAACGATCAACTACACCTTACCTGGAAAATAAAAGGGAGCTTTTCTGATAAATATTTTTTCTCATGCGCTCTTCCATGGGATATAACAGCTAAAATGCTAAAGCGAGGCGTTCACTGGCACGAAAAGCCCTATAAGACACCACTAGTGGTACAAAGGACCTCTTTCACAGGATCTATCTGACACCCACTGACTTCTACCTGGAAGCATCAGGGATGGGAATAAAATTCTACCAGTGGTCCCTTTTCCACCACAAGGCTACATCATACCTCCATATAACCCAAGTTAGCGCATAATTGCTGTGTGGAGGTCTTCTGTCCCAGGCTGTAAGGGTCTGCTATGCCAGAGCGCCGAGCATGACTAGCGATGACAGATTTTTGATGGCTTACTCCGCTGGAAAATGGGTGGGTCGCTGCAGCATTGCCATTGGGGGAGTAGGGGGTATCATCTCCGTGCAGTGGAATGGTGGTTCAGGGTGAACAGACACAGCTATGAGGATCACCGCAGTGTAGGATCTACCACGGGATCAGTGACCACAAGGCGTGTTTACAGAGACAACGTAGTGGCAAGCTGATGAGGTATACACATTGCTGATATTCTCAGCATGAAATTAAATAGGGGAATTGAGCCTCTCAGCACTCCTCAAGCTAGCCTTCATGATAGCGTTCAGCTACTTCTATGACAGATCTCCAGAGATTCTCGCACAGAGGCTCTGTCCAAGGTGCTGACTCACAACTAACATGAAATTCTTAGTAGAGGTTGTGTCTTTCACATGGCTATGGCCAGCCTAAGTGCCATTACTTCTCCATATCATCAGCCACAGTTGCAATGCCATTCAATCTCAACCACAGGACACCAAAAGTGAAAGGCAGATCCTGGCCAGCTATCCAGATTTTCTTATGCAGGTTTCCAATTCTCACACGAAACCTCAAACCACCACACGGGGTAGGGGGTGACCCAGCCTGCTAAACCGGCCCCCTTACATACTGATTCCCTAAACCAAGGTCATTAATAATGAGACCAGTATAATGCCATGCAATAATTAGGTGAATGCCTGAAAGAAGAAACACTTAATGTGTCTGTGAGTTTGTCGAGCACTCAGCTGCCACATAATCTCATTCTCAGTTTTACAGCTACTGTGCCAGAGTTTTTCTGTGACACTCTGCCAGTAGCAGATGTAAGTATAACTCCAGGAGGACAAGGTCATCCTCCACGGCCACACCCTTCTTCCCCGAGTTAGTAACATTAGAATCGGCAAATGCAGAAATTGGGAGCAGAGGAAACATCCTGGTCGACAACAGAGGGAACTATGAAGTTACCAGGAGGCAAGCAGTTTGCTGTGTAGACCAGCTGAATTGGAGATCATGCATGTCATGGGTAATTTGGGGATTGTACCTAAAATTGCGATATAAGCAGAGATTTTGCCAGTCGTTTTAAGACCATATATTAACTGTTGTATCTAATTAATTCGTATTTATTTTTGTTCATTCAACCTATAATTTCTCTGTCCCTCTGTGGACAAGACGTGTATTTTGTCCTCTAAGGAGCTGAGCAGTGTTTAATGTTGGTGGCAATTGGCTGTTTCTGTACCGATTCATCCAATCACACAGCTTCTTAGTGGAAAGGCCCAAAGGGGTCAGTAGCTACAGCACCAGCACACAGGCAGGGCACAAGTCATGAGACAGTTACCGGAAAGCCAGCTCGTCCAGGAGGGCCCTGAAAGAGGGTGAGAGAAGTAGATAGAACACAAAGAGAGTGAGCATCGGAGAAAAGAGTATATCAGGAAGAGACACACTCTGGCCATAAGAAGCACTGTGACAAATCCTACTACTCATGGAATATAACTGTCAGTTTGTATTTAATAATATACCATACTAATATTATGATTTAAACTGTCTACAGAATTATTAGGAAAGCATGTATTTTATTTGTATCGTCTCTTCCAAACAATATTTTCAGTCCAGATGAATCACTGATTAAGAAGGAGCTGTTTCAGAACACAGCACGTTCAGTATTTGGCCTGAGTACTTTCTGTTTGGAGAAAAACAGGAAACATAGATACTTTCTGTGCAGAATTATTAAGCAAACTCTTACTATTATTAAAATGAGCCAAAAAAGGACCTTGCAGAAGGCAGAAAAAAACTAAATAGTAACGTGCCAGTCAGAGGGATGCAAATCAATCGGAATTTCTAAACTTATAAAACATGATTTCTGTATAGTCGAGTGTTTCGTGGCTAACAGACAAAGAGGACGGGAGAAGCACGGAAAGAGAAGACCCAAATTAACTGCCAGTGATTTGTGTCAAATGCTAGGGGAGAAGTCCAGAAAACCTTTCGAGTCAAGTGCCACCATTTCTTAACACTGCAATCTGAATGGAATCTCATAGTACTTGGTGCAGTGTGGTGTGGATATTGCTAAAGTCACAAAGGCTGAAACAGGCTTATACTCAATAAAGCACACAAGCTAACATATGAATAACAGGCACTGACACGTCTCAAGACTGGTTTTACAAAGGTCTTTTGGACAGATGAGACGAGTGTGACTCTTGATGGACTAGGTAGAAGGGTCCGTGGATGGACACCTTCTCCAAGCACCAACAAGGTGGTGGAGTGATGGTGTGGGCTGCAGTTATCAGTGATGAACTTGTCAGACCTTTCAGGCTTCCAGATGGTATAAAAATTAAGTACAAATTTATAGAAGATACCTTCTTAAAACACTAGCACAGGAAGAGGTCGGCAGCTTTCAAAAAGGTTATGATATTCATGCAGGACAATGCCCCTTCCCATACAACAAAGTATTCCATAGATTGGCGAAGAAACGCTTCAAAGGTGACAATCACGACCTGGTCCCTTGACTTAACCCCCACTGTGAATTAATGGGCCTTAATAAAGTATGAGATTTACCAAGATTGCAAACAGGACACTTCTCAGAGTAGCATCTGGAAGGTGGTCCAAGCTGCATCAGCTAATATAGAACAGGACCAAATCAAAAACTTGACTAGTTCAATGAACAACAAGCTTATGATGGTGACTAAAAAGACAGGTGGCTATACATAACAATACAGTGGACTGTATAGAATGACTGATAGTTTGTTACTCCCTCTATAGACTTAATGGCTAAAACTGTTTTTTAATTATTTTTGTAGATGATGTGGAGTGGAAAAAAATCCAGTTTCTGATTACCTAATAATTGTGCATACTGATAATCAAGTTTTTTTTTTGTTAGTGAAAGTCTAATGTAACATGTTCTCTCTAAATACATTTGGAGCAAAACTTCCGACTTTCTGACATTTTTATAAGTCTGTCCAACTTGTGCTAAAAAAATCTCCCCAGGAATAATACTTGCCTAATAATTCTGCACACAGTGTAGTTGTTTAACAGATAGAAGCAACTTAAAACTGCCATGCAGGTTTCTGAAGTTGTTTCAAATTGACATTAATTTTCAACAATTATTGTCATTGTATTCCCCCTGGAGTCAATAAACTTGACCTCATCATATTAAGACACTAAGCAGCATACAGCCTGCTGGCCTGGATTTTCAGACTCTTTATCCTAGCATGGGCAGACCTTCTGGGATGCACACAGGAAGGGCCAAAGCAATGCATTTGTGCCTTTGCTGCACCTGGTGTGAGCATTTCTGCAAACCTTTTGCTAGTCATGGTGGTCTAAATACAATGCAAGTGCAAGATATAAGATCCGTCGAAAATATGTAACTTGTTTTATTTTTTATTACGCGAATTATTAAGGAAAGTGCTGCTACATTTAAAAATGAAAGCGGACTTCTAGTTGAGGCTACCCAGGGAATCTTGTAGAAAAACACGCACTTCCTGCAGTGCAGTTATTCCTTCCACTCGACCTGAGTGCATTGTTTGGTTCCTCTCTTAGTAAATTAAAATAGGCAAGGAAGAAAAGGCCGGTTACAGCATGGCCCAGAAAGCATGTGAAGCTAATCTCTAAATCTGTGCACGTCAGCAAACTGTGCGGGTGCACTGGGGACTCTATGGCTCCTTGTGCCCACCCTGCCCCAAGAGCTTGGTGCTAATTGCCGGTTGGCACACTCGACATCTCCAAAGCAACGTGCCTTTGTCTGACCGCAGAACAGCCTTATCTCATTGCTGGAGTTCCAGGGCCACAGACCGAAACGGTCCCCCCAGGAACGGCCCAGGATGGCGGATTTTTCCATATGTGTGAAGGCTATTCCTGGAGGATTTTCCTGGGAGTGAAGTCGCTTACCCTGTAAGATCACTAAAGCCATAGGCACGCTCACGCATGCGCTTAAAGGGTTACTTAAATTTTCAAGAAACAAAAATGGTTTTAGTGTCACCCGTTCGCAAAATATCCACCCAAATTCATAATGATCTAATTAATCATAAATTAATGATAAGCTGAAGTTGGAAATGACTTGTTGTGCAGTATTTTATTAGAATATAATTGTGCCACTTCGCGCCCCGACTTGACTCTATCGCGGTTTTTTCAAATACAGTGCTGTGCTCATTAAAGTATATACAGTACTGTATATTCATTAAAAAGTTGATCGAGACAGTGAAAATGATACTGTGCGCGAGTCAGTTATATCCTCTTCCTATCCTGGCCACTGACTGGCTCAGCCTCACGCAAGTTCGCTTCTCTCATACACACTTCTACATCGCTACACATAGGAAGCATCTTTGTTTGCGATTTCTGAGACCTTTTATCTAAGCCCCACAATGGCTCCTAAATGTGCTGCTTCTTCTAATTTTCATAGGTTAGTGGTTCTGTGTAAGAACTGTGTGTATATGTAATTAAATGTACAATAATAATAATATGATATTTGTAATGTCTAATGTAATGTAATGTCTTATTTTCTCTTATTATATATACGAGTGTAATGGCGACTAAAGGGTGTTGCTGTCATGTCTATAGGGCTCTAATAATGTTAAAAACCGTATTTAGAAGGTCGTAAACAGGTTTTCTATGCTCTAACTATGAAAATATTCTATTTATAAATAAAGAACACTACTTTGCGGAAATTCACTTTTCGCGGTAGAGTCTGGAACGGATTAAACGCGAGAAACGAGGGACGACTGTACATGAAACCATACTGCTGCAGATGTGCTGTGCAGCTGCAGATTTTGTCCTGCTGACCTGCGACCTGCACATGGTATTTGTTAGCAGACACTGTGTGCTGTCACTAAGCATACAGCCGTCTATAGCCATCACTCCAGCAAAATCTGTACCTTAGGGGTTGTGGGGCAGCCAGTTGCTGTCAGAGATTCAGTCTAGGCCCCCTTGTGGCCACCCTGAGGACTCACAGGTCTAACATGAAAATAAACTCGGGGGTCCAGGCCACACACATATGGATTCCTGTCGGTTCCGGAATTAATGATATTGTTTCCTCAGAGTGACTACGGGCACCCCTGCGTGACTGGCCTCCCTTAGCCGGAGGGGTGGGTGACAATTAGCCTCAGACATCTAATTTCCTCCCTGAAACCCTCGAGCTCAACACTGATTAACTAGTAGCACATCTGACAAGATCGTCCAGGGTGGTTTTGAAAGCATAAATCATCCAAAGCAGTGCTGGGTCTCATGGTAAATTAGAGCAAGTCTAAGTGAAAGGTTCTTCCTATTCATATTAATAATCTAATGAGCACAGAATGGCCAGATAGCAAAAGCTTGTGGTTTGACCTTGCAGGAATTTTGTACTGTTCTGCTTAAAAAAACAGACTCCCCAGCTTAGCAAAACAGGAAGGAACCAGTTTCACAGTAGCTGTTCTGTGCGTAATCATGTTAGCCTACCATGCTTATGTAAACACGGGTGTGGAATAATTCATATAAATCACTGCAGACCTTCTGCTGTTACTCCAGGAAAGGTCAGACAGGACCACTAGGTTTTTTGAACCATGTCATAAATTTTTAGAACTGAAAAGTAAGCACTTGCATTTTGGCAAAGGGTGACTAATGACATGATAGTGAAATAAATATGCAGCAGACCTTGTCTTAGTTCTACGCAAAGCCCTGGGGGCTTAAAACCCTGATGTGTTAATTACCAGCACCAAGGCCTTGCGCGCCTTGCAGAGAGATGCTGCGTTGACATGCACTCGATCTCAGATGTCGGCATCTCACTCGCATGTGCTTATGGCACTCCGTCCCACCACAATGTGGTGGGGGTGAGGGACCAGGAGGAGACGAACGGGATGGGGGGGGGCTGCAATCTTGGGCAGGGGCCAGGAAGCAAAAGGGGGACGGCCAAAGAATCATTGGGAGCCTGACGTCCGTCTAGAGGAAACCTAGCAGACTGTGGGTGTCAGAGAGTGGAAAGAATGGAAGGCTGGGTCGGGAACAGTCGCCGGAATATCCGATCCGGGGTCCCCCCATAGGCCTCTCTGCGGACGGAGTCTGTTGGACAGACTCTTTGGCAGAAGGTGCACCTAGACGGAAGCACTGCTCGCTGGTCTTGGTTGTATTGTGGAAGCTCTGAAGAGCTGGGGCCACTCAACCAGAAACTGTCTCAATATGAAGCAGGTAACATTAGACCACTTAGGACGTTGCGTCTCACAGAGGACGTCGTGTCTCACAGAGGACGTCGCGTCTCACAGAGGACGTCGCGTCTCACAGAGGATGTTGCGACTATATGTTTAACTATTGAACTAAGAAGAAAGCACTCAGAGCTCCTGGCTGAAGTGGAACTGAAAATCATGCATTCTCCCAGCTGCACTGCCCGAAACTATAAAAAATCCTAACAGAAATTTGGTTATGGTATTCTGCTTAAGGTATACGGCTCAATCCCATCCCAATGGTGACAGGACACAGACGTGACCTGGAAGGTTACACTGAGAGCTCTCCAGCAGGCTAACCAAGAGAGCTGAGGTCTACAGCAGCATCGCCAGGCTCAGGCAATCCCGCGAAGTATGCACAAAGAAGCACAAATCTGCAGTCACATTACCACAGTCTGGGCAGCCAATGGCGTCGCGTCTACTTACAGGAGGACCTGAAAAAGAGAGAAAGAGAGCAACGTTAAGTACAGGACCACAGCTGATGGAACAAGGGTGGCCAATATGATGACAATTTATTGTGACTAGTTGCAACTGTATCCACGATAAGCCAGTTCTGAGTTATCGTGAGAATGGCGATACAGCATTACATTGACGTTTAATCTTAATTTAGCAGACACTAGATCACATACAAATGAGTCAAACACCACATTACAAACATATGTGCTGTCTAGGAGTCAGCTAGGCATGAGTGCAGCTAAGCTGAGCTTCCAGGGCATGTCCAGTTACAACTGCACTACTCAAAACTATTATTATAAGGACAGAACTGATACTTCTTATACGGACAGAATAACTACCTATCGTGCAATGCCTACGTGTTTCGAGGCTGCAGACCAACATGAAACCAATTTCAGCCTGCATAACATCTCAGCACTGTCTGTGTATCTCACTCCTTTGGCAATTATCTTAGTGGATCCCAACTTAGTGACTAGATCTTGAAAGAAAAACTTTATATATCTTCTAAATGGTTAAATAACATTGCTACATACATTTCAGTTTTCTTGGTTTGTAAACAAAACAAAACATTGTCATCTCTAGGTGAAACAAGTAAAAAAAAAACACTGAGGTTATTATGATGGATAGTAAATCTCTCCATTCCTACATTATATTAGGTGGACCACAAATCACTAACGCATTCATTACTGAAAAAAATGATCAAATGTAAAATTCCATACAGGTCAAGGATGTTTGGAAAGGAAGCTGTCCAGCTGTACACAAAGAGTGCCAAAAAAACACAAATCACATTATTTTCCAACACTTTATAGCCAGACAAACCCATTGAACCATGTCCTGTTTTACCTAAAGCTGGCCTTCAAATTAAACCTAAAACTTAGGTTTGTTTGTCGGTGGATCCAGTCACTTATAGGAAATATGTTTCGATGCATACATTTAGGCATTAGTACAACAGACCTGCTACAGGAATAGTATGTATAGGCAAAACACGGACAGAAGTAAGTGCACTAGGCCAGTAGTGGGCAGTCTGGAGACCACTCATGGCTAAATTTGACAAAATGATACTTCACCCTTGACATTTTCTAAGGAAAGAGGGAGCACAAAAAAGAGACAGGTGGTCTGTGTTGTATTTGTATATTGTGTATAGTGCTCAGACTGAGCCATCTCAAACCCTGTGTATCAGTACCTCAAGCTCTTATACAGCATATATAATATATACAACCAAGTCTGTAACGGGTTTCTCCAGGAGGTTTTATTTACTTAAAAAAAGCCTTGGCAAGAAGCTGGAGCACAGCTGAAGATGGCCTCTGGCTCTCTGTGGTTCATTCTTTAATTTGCCACCAACGCACCATTAAAAAAGGCCCCCGTCACCCACAAGACATGTGACATTTGTTAGAGCAGCAGGTTACAGTACCAGGCATATGGATGGCTTTAGTTTCTGTATAGAGATACAGCATGGCACTGTAACGATACAACACGGTACTATACAGATACAGCACAGCACTACACAGATACAGAACAGCCCAGCACTATCCAGATACAGCACAGTACTATACAGATACAGCACAGTACTATACAGATACAGCACAGTACTATACAGCACAGCAGTATATATTTATAGCACAGCAGTATATAGATATAGCACAGCAGTATACAGAAAAAGCACAGCAGCGCTCAGTTTGACTTCCCCTCTGTCCCCCACATAAAAAGCAAAGACGTGGTGACACACACAGCAGGTATCTAAATGATACTCAAAAAAGAGCACAAAAGAGGCTCTCGCAGGGATATAAAAACAGTTGGTGGTAATGGGCTTTTAGACGCCAGCATGTAATTGAGTGCCGGTTGCAATGAGAGTATCCTCTTCAAAGCCAGAGCAGTGCAGATGCTCAGCATTGAGAAACACGCGCAGGACAGGCTGACGCAGAATGCCGACGCGTCTGTCCACCGAGGCCTTCTAAGCTGTGAATGGGCCGGCCCAGCTGGAGCAAACTCACAAGCGGGTCACTGGAGAACACCGCAGGACACGTCACGAGAGGGAAGGCCAATCACGCAAGATCAGACTGCGCTCGCCCAGCTACCACGGCAGGTTTAGTCCGCTGTCATATCAGCTGTGATCAAAGAAGGAGGCAGCCTGACTCACAGTGTGATGCTATTGAGATGCAGCTGACCCCCCTTTCAGGGTAAATACTCAAAAGTCGGACCAGCGGACATAAAGAGGCTGGACTGCGCGACTTGGTAGGCAGACGTCCAACTTTCTCACCCATGAGTCATAAAGTGCAAACCGCCCAGTTCCAGAAGCCATAGGGCAGAGGCTTGGGGCTCTGAATATCCCCCAGAGGCTCGTGGCATGAGCGCGGTCACCTTACCACTTAGACACATAACACTAAGTGGGACATTTCCCATGATCTGGAGACAAGCCACCGCGTTCTCACTCATCCGTGACACATGCTGGTCTCTCGCTAATGTGGCAGGTAATACGCAGAACCGCCTTCCAAGCAAACATGAAGCACCGTGGTGAGGCCGCGAGCCGTTAATCTGGGGCGGTTTGCGGCATAATCTCAGGAGATTAAGGGCTCTGCCCTTGGGGCGTCATTGAGAGTCCGTGGCTGGGAGCTTAGCCTGGCTTGTGATGTACCGTCTGCCTCACATTGGGCAAGAGCCAAATAAATATAAATGTAAAAGGAACACACTTAAAGGTATCCTGAAAATAGCACAGACAGGGTACAGTTAAGACCGCTGACACAAAAAAGCACACGAGAATCAGTGCAAGGCACAAACACAGGCGAGGGATACTAGTAAAGGACAACGGAGCACGAGACCTGCCCACAGCTGTGTGAGAAGCTTACCTGCATCCCCAATTCGACCTCTTTTTCCCCTTGACCCAGGAGGCCCTGATCCAAAACATAACAGGCAATTAAATCAGGGGGTTAAAGGTCACACCGGATGAGGCGGTATCCCTTTACCCGAGCACGGCCTGCAGAGACACCCCCCCCCCATAAAATAAAGGGATGAGGGGAAATAAATCAGTATGGAGAATTCCTGAGATGGCCAGGCTTTGGAAAGGTGTGCACTGGCCAGCATAGCTACTCCTGATGGAAAGCAGTGTGAAGCCAGCTGTCCACCATCATGCTGGATGCCGAAGAAGCGGAGACACCTTTTAATGGCATCTCCAGTAAAAGCTGACTCTCGTAACTTAATTGAAATCCCTCCAGAAGTATTCATAAAAACTAAAAAAATTAACCAATTGGCCATATTGCAACTGATTCATTAAATTACTTATTTATTGAAAAGTTAAAAGAAATTCAGAAGACGGTTGTGGAAGCCGCCATACTTACTGGTCATTAATACAGGATAAGAGTCAGAAGGGCATGACCTTTATGTGAGCTTTGTACGTGCTTCAGAAGGACCTGGAAGGGATTCTGCCCGACGGCTGCGTGCCCGCATGCACCCTGCAGCCCCAAGAGTACGTGGCATACACATGCACAGCCGAAGCAGAGGATTTCTGGGGGACTCCAATAACCCCCTTGGCCCGGAAAAGCTAAACCCTGCCCGCAGGCTTGCGAAAGCGCATACTCGCATTCCGGCCGCATGCCGATCCCACCATCACATCCTGTTCCCCGGCCCACTCAAGGACATCTATAGACGACCTTGATCCAAACATGCACTGCAAGGCCAGCTGCAAATATAGTACCGGGGCTAACACTCAGGAGCCTGCCATCCCAGCCCTGGAGGTGAAGGCGTAATTCTAGTGGACAGGAGAAGATCTACAGGTGTGCCCTACCCAGCAGTCTGGGCGGTGTGGCCTAACAGGAGCACCCAGCCCCAGACGCAGTTTGCTGAGGGCTCCACGGACTTCTGTAGATGACATCTCTGCACTTTATTTAGACGACAAAAATTTTAAGAAAAATATCCTACAGTTAAAGCAAGCAACAATTGGCCACAAGCCGAATGCCCCGGACCAATCAGAGGGGTCACACAGCTCTACAAGTGCGTAGACATGCCCCCCCACCCCCCCCACGTCTCAGCTCCCAGCTGCCTTCACCTTTGATAATATGCATGTAGCAGAGATCAGGCACATTCTGTAAGGTACCACAGCTGTGGAGCACCAGGAGGCACATGGTTAAGCAGACACACATCTGTCCCAATGGACTGTCTCTTTCCATAAGGCCTCTGTTGTCGAGTCCCACATCTATGGTCAGGCTGGTTGGAAAAGCTCCCTTTTCTCTACAAGGAAACAACTTCTAATAAAGTCGGGGTGCTAGGCAGAAGTTCGGAGGCAGGTGGGTCGCCATCTTGAGATACACCCAGGAATAACCCAAGGAATTCTGGTGCTGAAAATACCCCACCCCCACCCCCCTCTCTCAGATTCCCTGTCCCTCTGACTGACCCCCCCGTATGTGCAGTTGTGTCCAGCACAAAAGTGTCAGCTTTCAGGCTTCCATACTGTAAGTGTAAGAGGGGAATTTCGGCACAGGGGCCAGAGCATGAGGCCAAGCTCGCTGCCGGATGTTACACTAGCCGCGGCAGCCAACGATGCTGGTGTCATGGGGCAGAACCGAATGCACTTTGGAGGAAGCCAACAAAAACGGCTTCCCTTGTTTTTAAGGTGTTCCGGGCTCATTTTAGATAGTGTGAAGTAGCCTTAATCTCATTATGAACACAGTGCGGGGCAGAGATAACATGGCACACGAAGCCGAGCGGTGCTCATGCAGAGGCAGGCATGGTGTTATATAGCAAAGGTTACATTTCCTGAGATTTACAGGCTGGTAAAACAGCATGGTGACATAATTAATACATTAACTAACTAACACATCTGAGGTTATAAAGCGGAAAAGCAGAAGAGGACAGCCGCTGAGAGCCAGGACCCATTGCTCACTCCTTTGTTTGACTAACCACTTACTCCTATCTGGAAAAATCATCCAGCGAAAATCACGCCATTTCACAACCACTGTAAATAATGGGGTCGCACATAAAATCACTCTGTCTCCAAATAAAAGGGGGGGGGGGCGCAGGCCTTCCAGGGTACCAAGCAGATTAGTTCCCTCTGTCCACCTCAGCCGTCTGCTGGAAACCAATAAACATTAACAGAGGCCACTTGGATCCTAAGCGCTCCACAAAAACATCATGTCTAGACGATTCTACAATTCATCACGCGCCCCCCCATGATTCCTTAGCCTTGCGGTGAGGCACATCCACGGTGAACCCTAATTACACTCAATGCCTTGAAAAATACGACCCCAAACAAAATACAGATCCATTTCATATCCAGGGATAGCTCGGGATTTACAGAGCCCAGCGATGCCATGAGCTATCATGCGACAGTCCAGGCCGCCATGCACGTCGCATAAAACACATCGCATGGTCTGCACTTCTGCTTTCAGTCCAATTACCACTATGTTGCGTACAGCACTTCCAGTCTTATACGCATCTCCTTTATTCTCCATTTAGTGAGTTTTGGGGCCAAACCGGTACTTTTCCATACAAGAAACTCTAGATATAAACTGCTGGTTAATGGTATCTTTGGATTGTGAACACACATAGCTGGGCTGTAGGCTTTCGACAGGATATGAAATCAGATACTGCTTAACATCCACAGTCCAGACAACTCCATCACACTGGAGGAAATGGACTCCAGTGGATAAGCACCCCATCAGCAAAAACATCAGCCTCTTTCAGAAATGTATTCTGTTTTTGCTGTCCCAAATTGTGAACTATTACCACCCGCCTGTAGATGGGGGCCAAAGCAAAAGGAGCCATTCCAGCGAAGATGGCAGCTGCCACACGGGGGATATTGGCAGTCCTTTGCTTTCTCTCTTCCTGTTATTTATATCTGCTGGCCGATCCCAGCTGAGGAGGTGGGAGGGGCTTCCTGGAAGAGAGTGAAGGTGTGGCTGCATGCCTGGGTCTAACCCCCAGTGAAGGGAGGGGGGGGCCCACTCTCCCCCGACGATAAACTCGGGGGTTACATATGCCGTCCTCCTTGGATCACAGTCTTGGTGTGCCCAGGGCTGGCTCTGTTCCAACCTGGTGACTCACTGCAGACCACCACAGTATTCACAAATAATTGCTTGTTGCCTAAATTGTAAGTTTCCTCGCAACCTTCAACATGAAAGTAAAAATCACAACAGCGTACTGTTAAAAAAGAAAAAAAAGAAAATAGTCAAATCAATGTTATTTTATACAGAACCACAGAGCAAGCACTCTTACCCTTCAATTAAATAGGACAGAACGTAAACATTTATTTAAGGTATAAAAATTATACAAAGCGCAATGAGCCTCGTGGAGCCAAAGCCAAATGAAACAGGAGCTCATTAGAGACGTGGCCCAACACACTTCCTGTGTTTCATCCCTTTGCCTAACAGAAGAGAGAAGCACACTGCTCACCAACCACAGCATTGTACCGGAATGTCCCCGCCAGACCAATCAACATTTCCCCAAACCCGATCAGACTGCAAAGTCCTAGATTAAATAATTACACCATGCTTCATACAGGAGACCATGACAAGGGGCCCACTGTCTTTGTGCCAGAGAAGCCACCATTAACCTGACTCAGTGCTATTCTTCCAAATTGCGCTTGGAGCAGAGGCCGGCACACGGCGTGCGAGGGCCCGCTTCATTCCGTACAGACGGAAGGTTTCTAAACCTCAGTCCGGCAAGCAGAGCCACAAACCGGGGTGGGGGGGGAGTGCATACATTTTATGTTGTTTTTGGGCTACCCTTTTTCCAAATTTAATTACATACTTGGGGGAAAAAAGGAACAATGGATGCTGGCGAGGTATCCTGCCAGGAGGGCATGTCTGGAGGTTCTCCAGATCATGCTCCCGACAAGCAGCACGGCGCGATCAGTGCCGTCTTTCCCTTCGCCCAGCCTGTTTAGTTCCTTCTTTGAAGCAGCTATGGAACACATTTTATAGGTGCCATAGAACGAAAGTCTGACTTTACGTCGGAATAGCTGAAACACGAGAGTTCGATACATGGAAATGACATACTGTGAATCTTAAACACTGTTGCTCCCTCTTTCAAATATAATTCCTGAATATGTAAAAGAAGGAATGGATCAGCAACAGAAATGGCTTCTCAAGAAGAAATTAAAATTTTTGGAATGGTCCAGCCAGAGCCCAGACCTAAATCCAACTGAAAATCTGTGGGGTGACCTAAAGAGGGCTGTGCACAGGAGATGCCCTCACAATCCGACAGATTTGGAGCGCTTTTGAAAGGAAGAGTGGGCAAATATTGCCAAGTCAAGATGTGGCATGCTGATAGACTCCTACCCAAAACTTTCTTGGCTACAAGAAAGTATTAGTTTAAGGGTGTGCACACATGCAATCAACTTATTTTACGTTTTTCTATTTTTTAAATATATTTTTTTATATATTTTCCCCCTAACAGAGTTTTTCAATGAAATTGTACAGGCCATAGATCACATTAAAGATAAAAAAAATGATTAAATGATTTGTCATGGTCTTTTAAGATATATAAAAGTAACACAACAACCTGGCATTTTAACAGGGAAATGTATACTTTTTATCTCCACTGTATGTTGCCAACACCGGTTTTTTAAATTATCTTTAACAATTTATGAATATGTGTTAAAAAAATGGCAATTGATGTTGTGGATAAATTACTTTTTCCAAAGATTGAACATCTGAAAAACTGAACTTTGAGTCATTGAAAACAGTTCCACATAGTAAGTTCATAATACACTTTTAATCAGCATCATAAACTACTGATATTTGACTAAATTGGCCTCTAACAAAAAATAGGAGTCAAATGGCATAACCAGTTAAACCATCTGACAATTCAGCTTAAAATCAAATTTGACTTACATTATCAAAGACATTTATGTAAGCAGATGGTTGGAATGTAACATTTTGTAAAGTAAATACAAATTTTCATAATTATGATGAATAGTATGATGAATGTCAGTTTCAATAATATTAATTTTAATGACCCAATAATTGCAAATCAGAATATAAAAGAATAGAATATCTGATATTTTAAAGATAGTTACTAACCTTGACATGCAGCAGTTTGGGTCATCGGGCGTCTGTCTCTGTGATATTATTTTTTGTCACACGGATTTCTTACACAATATGAACGAAATGGATAGTGCTTACATCACTATGACACTAAAGGAAATTGCCTTGACTAACATGAATTCCCAAATTAATTATAATATATAACAATTATAATATTTAGACCAATGGTATTCCATTACTTTAATTTCCCATGAAATAGTTCTAATGGAAGATTACTGCATACTAGTTGATATTGTGTTTTACTGAGAATTTCACCTTTTTAAGGCAAGTTTAATTATTTGGTACAAGACTGTTACAGTTACAGCACATTGACTTTTTGCCAAGATCCCTCAAATATTCTCTCAAAATTCTTTAAAACCAGAAATTCTACACTAGGTCCTCAAACAAGGAATACATGCAAGTAATTTATACGTTTAATTTCAAATTTTAATTTTTAAGTTCATCTAAACCATATGAAAACATAAAAATGAGCGTTACTTCACTACTTCAAAAACGACTCGGTTACTTCATGCATGTATCTGGAGAAACACCGGCGCCCCATGCAGACGCGCCTTTCGACAAACCTGGTTCTAGAATCAAATTTGCTGCCTACTTTTCAATAAGGCGTCTGCTACTCCTCATCCATCACTAAAAGTGTGTTGAATGCAAACAGGGCAGCCCAGTCTGTGAGACTCTTTGGCTTTGTTTGCGCCAGCCTGTCGATGGACCTTGAGCAGCAAATTGATGAGACAGACGAAGGCAAATTGATGAGACAGACGAAGGCAGAGGGAAAACATTTAGCTTATCCCAGAGACAAGTCCTGAGGAGTGACTATAGTCATTTGATGGCTTAGCGTAGGGTGTGAACAAGGCCAGTTTTTCTTGACTGGAAATTTTGGTGGAAATAAAATTACTTCTAATTCACTTTTAAAAATGAAAAAATATTTGCCATCCAGTATTTTACATGCACTCGTGGAAAAAAGCCAAAGAAATTGGGACATTAGGCTTCAAGGGAAGGTATTGCTGGGTGTCATGAGCATAGCAATGCAAAGAAATATTATACTTCCTAAAAGTATTGCCCAAAGGTAACATTTAACATAATAAACAAACAGGCCCCAGAATGGAGCCTTGGGGAACTTCACACCTGATGGGAGCAATGGAAAAATATGTTCCAGTATTAACTGAGAAAGTCCTTTCCCTGAGGTAAGAAATGAACCAACTTAGTGTGACACCCTGAACGTCAGCACCAGGTGCTCAATTAGCACCTCATGGTCCACAATATCAAATGGTGCACTGAGATGCAATAAAATAAAAATGGCACAATCTCCAGAATCAAGTCAGTAATAAATCATTTGTTGCTTTTAAAAGCATAG
Organism: Petrocephalus zakoni; assembly: GCA_026774425.1. Classification (NCBI taxonomy): domain Eukaryota; kingdom Metazoa; phylum Chordata; class Actinopteri; order Osteoglossiformes; family Mormyridae; genus Petrocephalus; species Petrocephalus zakoni. The sequence continues at coordinate 17,412,025 of JAODKN010000063.1, forward strand.
ATTAAAGATTGAATATAGTGAGTGAGTATCCCAGACAAGGCCAGAGGAGTGGCTATTGTTTGAACCTACCCAGATGAAGCCTGTGAAGTGGCTATCTCACAAAGAAATTCTCTGGGGACTCTCAACAATAAGAGAGAGGCTACAGTCATTTTTGTGACACCTTCAAAATTACTCAAATTGTGTG
>JAODKN010000063.1:17422916-17436022 GCA_026774425.1 Petrocephalus zakoni
CCCCCCCCCCCCCCCCCCACATGACCGTTCTAAGTGGTGAAGAACCCCAACTTTTCACGGGAGCAAAAATGACACGTGCTAAAAATGACAGGCAATATTCCTTGGTGATCCCAGCAGATGTAATGTTAGGGTCCCTCTTGCCTTCGCTTTGGAGGGGAAATAGCCAAATTTATCACCTTTAATCAATCTCACACCAGTCATTCGTAACAGCCTGCCATCCCAGTTTTTACAAAAGAGACCTAAGTGTGCGTACATGCACACTGGTGTCCCTGCTCACATTTGACAGTCTGTAGGTGGTTTATTCATTCATTGGCGAACACTGAACATTAGCTGCTCCGTCTTGAAGCCTTTTAAAGCCAGCGTGACAAAGAAGGCAGAGGCAGCCCTGTGTTTGTGCGCACACCCGTGCTGAGGGCCCGCAGCTTGTGCACACATCCGGGCCGTAACAGATGCCCTAGGATCGGATGTGTGGATCCCCAACAGCAGCCCTGGAGCCTCCCATATCCACTTACACTCTCGGACACATCCCTGTGAAATCAGGTCGTGGGTCGTGTCAGGGGTCACAGTGCTGGAGCGTCTTCTGTCTGAAATGGATCCACCTGATGGGAAGGCGGCCGCCTTTGGTCTTGCCAACACCGCTAACCCAGACCCATCTCCTACCATTACAGAGTTCCTGGAAGGGTCTCAGACTTGCGGGGTGGGGGGGTTAACTGCTTCTGCAGTACAAGCTAGTCTTCGGTGTACAGAGAGAAGAAAGGAGAAACTCCCAAACAGAACCGAGACACACAAACGACCCGATTACGCACCATCATGCCAGCAGCTCAGGTTACCGTACAAAAACCTGGACATGGATTTCCCAAATTACACAACCAGGCCCAGCAGGGTTCTGCTCCGAATTTTGGGGTTAAAATACAACCACAAACAGTGATGCGGGCTCAGCTCCTATACCCTGACCACCCGCAACCATCCCCTGCACCCAGACCACCAGACTCGGAAACCCAGAGGACCAATGTAAACCATCAAATCAGGAACCAGCTTCTGAAAGACAGATGATAAATTTAAAATCCAGAACTGTCTGCTTAATACGTCACCAAGCCTTTAACAATCTTAAGGTTACATTCCATAAATTTTTCATAACTGAAGGACTAACCTTAACTGCGGCGGGAAGATACGCTCAGTCTATTCCGCACATAATTTCCAAAATGGTCTCGCCTTACAGTGAAGGCAGTCAACTGATTGAAAATTCACTTCGTTCTGAATATTATGACACACCTTTTTCCCCACTCAGAATTCTTCTCAAATACTATCCTCACTTTTGTCATAAATCCCCAAGCAGCAACAACGGCAGCTGAAATGCAGCTTTAATTCCAGCAGTAATAAATTCCATGCTGTTAAAATTCTGTTGAGTGCATCAGTTCCAGCGCAGCACATTTTATTTTCAATAAGAGGTCATTCTAATGGCTCTCCCTGCGCTTGGGGGCAGGACCAGCCCATCCCCATCACTCTTATGTGTTATGAAATCCAGTCCTTAGGCCCGATTTGACTGGATGAAGGAAAAGCTACCTAACCCACTATTAAACACCCGCAGTTGCCTTAGACCCAGTTGTCTTATAAACAGGGGACTGTAAAAAATGCAAAATGCAGGCGTTTCCACTGCAGTTCAAATCCAGGTCTGCTGAGGTTGGTCCAGAGATGGGGGGCTCAGCGGAAGCCCCGGTAAGGGTGCATGTCTGAGGACCGAGGGCCACAGAAGTCGGGGATTTCGCCCCCACAGAAAGGACTGGGGGCCAGAGAGCTGTCAGTACACATTACTCCCCCGCCAGTTAAGGAGAAGAGGACTAGGGCCACGCTCAGACACATGAGGGGTGTCAGGGCCTGCTAAGTGACCCTCGCACTTCAAGGCCGGCATGAGCCCAACACTTCAGGCCCCAAGGGCTCCTTTAACATTCACTTAATTCCCCTTTTCAGGTTTTACGGGGATTTCACATTTCGAAAGCTGGACATCCCACGAAAAGACATTCTGCAGAAAGTATTACACATCTAGTGTATAGGCTCAGTATTTAATATTTAGTGGCTTCTGGTTGCCGTTTTCTGGTTGTTTGGCTGACTAATCAACTGGGTTAACTCACACACACAATACACTGCAAAAAAGAAAAAAATAGTAGGGTCCCACTTGGGCTATGACTGCTGGTATGTCTCGAGAGTCATCCCTTTCAAAAAGCTGGAACATTGTGCATGCATATATCGTTATATCTAGACCATTTGACACTTGCATGCTAATGCAGTGACACATCACCTGACCAGGTATAACAAGGTACCACAGGTATAAATCACAGCTACTTGCATGCTTGGGGAATCAGAGCCGAGGAAGCACCTAGAACCTCAGCATTTCAGCTAAGGTTCTCGTAAAGGGAAACAGGATAGGAACCTTGCCAGCAACGACAAACGCACAAAGTCCTGACGGGGCCCAGCCCCGTTCCCCGCGTGGGCCTGTGAGCTCAGGGCAACGCCTCCACCTGGAAAAGTAAGATGCAGGCTGCCTTCCAGCAGCCCTCGCTAGAAGTACTGCCCGCTTTCCCAAGCTGATAGAAAGCAGATGGCCGCCTTCTTCAGCACCACAGCCAAAAAGCACACAGAGCCACGTTTTTAACAGGCTCTCTTATTAAATTAGCATTTCAAAAAGTCCTTCCAGTTGTGGTTCGTAAAGCATCCACAGAGCGCAGAGGCCTACACACACACACACACACACACACACACAAACCACGAAGAGGAGATGTCAGTTAATGACAAGCACATTTGGGGGCCCCGTGCCATTTCCAGCACTGCGAGATCACTCCTGGTCAGTACTCAGCTCAGTAATTAGGCCAAACTGAAGAGGTAATACATGACCCTTGGAAATTAGCTACTGCAATTTCATCTACCATCTACCACTTGACATTTGAAAGAAAATAATAATAATAATGATAAATGAAAAAGGCTCCAATTCCCCCATTCTGTGTTAATAAAATGTGCTGTTGTTGGAAAATCTCCCAGGCCTGTTAACATAAGACCCTCTCCCATAGGTCACTCAGTAGGGCATGCTTGAATGCCCAGAGGAAGTCTATAGCGGGCAGTAGCTGTGGACAATGCTGCTGTTACCCAGCAGCCCCTGGGGCCTATGCTCATGCTGCCCCTTGCATAAGACAGCCCTGAGTACAAGCCAATACTGATTGTTTATGGCTGTGATTGCCAGTTATCTGGCTACACATCCACATGGCAGACACATTTCCCCGCCAGTCTGAGCCAGCCACCATCTGACAGTGCAGGACTGCAATGCCAGGACATCGTCAAATTCACCCCAAAATGAGTTACGGAGCTGCACTAAAGGTAACATCCAGCTCCCAAACAGCATGCCAGAAGGTTTGACCCACTACATTATTTTCCTTCTGCACGTTAAAATACCGATATGCTATTCTAATGATTTTAATATTACATTATACAAAGGGATTCATTTTGTTAAGACCCAAACATATATTTATACATCTATAACCACATTTATTACGATAATCAATTTAAACCTGTAATCAGGGTGAAACAAAATTTTCCGGGGCTGACCCAATAAACAGACATTATAGATGGACAATCTAACAAAATAGTGCAATAAATAAACATTAGCCAGAAGTCACTCTTGCTGGCAGGCCCAGCACCTTGGCGGGGACCTTCCAGCCCCACCTCATGTTATATCCCAATTATGCCACAACCAGCTAATCATATACAGCATCGTTCCAATGAATCAAACACTATCGCATGTCACGCTTAACACACACGTTTTTTGGGGAGAAAAACCCTGCAAAGATGATTTATGGTTAATATAATGAAAGACACCCCACAACAACTAAGGATTAAAATCTGCTACCCTGTCAATTTAGCCGCTGTTGCTAAGCACAGTGTAGTGTTCCCAATACAGAGGCCTCAGGCCCGGCCACATCATAGCGCTCCCCCAGGATGCCGCCGTTTCAGCAGAGCACAGAACCAGGACACCAGGCACCTCTTACTAACAAAAATACCCACAACCCATTCTGACACGTCGCTCCTAGTAAGATTCATTACATCCTTTACTCCCACTGTTTCCAAGAAGGAAAAAAATTATACTTTGGCCATACTTTGTGGACATTTCAGCCGACCGCACCATTCCAGAAAACATTTGTTTTACTTACCAGTTTTGCTCCTACATATGTATGTAATTCCTGCAAACACAGCAACGGCAGGAAACGAGTCCCGATCCATAATTAATGTCCTCATTATCAGAACTCACAGGAATAGAGAGGAGTCATGCATGATAATTATTTAGATTGAAAAATAAATATTGCTCATATTAACTCCCTTTTTTGATCTTGATTATGTACATTTTCCTGCTGAATCAAATAAAGCAAGCGTGTCGTGAGCATGGTATGCCACTCGTGCGACGGTGGAGAGCCCGTTAAGGCACATCGTGGGCATCAAGAGACTGCCAGGCATGACACTGGTGTTTGTGAGCAGTGTGTGAGGCTCAGAATTGTTGGAAATGTTTCACTTTTCCACATACATGTAGCCAAATGCCATCTGGGCAATAAACAGAAAAAGCACTTAGAAAAATAACTGCTTGTCAGATTTTTTAAAATTCTGGTGTATCAGTTGTCTTCGTTTTATCGGTATGCAATAAGGTCCCATCTGGGGAAGCAGCTTCATTTTCCCACATCTGAGCGCGAGCAGGCCAGCTTAGATGCCTGTGTTTGTTGGTGCCAATCCAAAGAAAACAGCAGGTTATTAGGTCCGTAGGTGAACGCGAGGATCAAATTCTCCCGACGCACTCCGCAGTGAAGCAGACCGAAGGGTGGAACGCAGACCTGCCAGGAGGCCGCCTTCATCCTGGCGGAAGCCGAAAGCAACGGATGATGGGGGGAACGGGTTCAAACACGCAGCCCTTAGCCCCCCCATCAAGATAACAGGAATGGGTGACCATTGCCTCAGCACCCGAGTCGGCTTTCCCCAGACACGTGGTGTGCCACTGGATGTCACTCTGCTAGATCACGCTCCTGGGAGCAGCAGACCTGATTAGCGATTTGCTAATTAGCATGTTAACGTTGTTCATTCCAAAGCTGACCGGGAACAAGCTGCATAGCACCATGCTACGTGATACGACCATGTGGTCCTGAAACCGCCAGGAGAACAAGCATTCTTCCAAGTTCTCTGCCGCTCTGATTCCATCACAACCACAACAGCTTTGAAAACCCCTAGAGGAAGGAGGCCGGCCTGAATCGCGGTGATATTTCACCGGTCAGAACTCACTCCAGGACGTTTATTCCTGAAAGTTAAACTCACATCAATCTGGATTGTTCTTTGCTTTTTCGGCTGTGCATTCCCATGAAATGTTCTTAGGTTATTTTTAAATTTGAAAGCTCTCCTGCAAAGACCACTGAAGGCCATTAAGGCTACCATTGCTACCTAGCCAGCCAGAGGGTGTGCATTCCCATATTAGAAAATCCTTGCATATAATGTAGCCGCAAACAAATAAAGGTAAATAAACAACTTTTGTGGGGGTCTGCGCAGGGCGTGCCTGTGTGCACGTAGCTGTCCACCAGAGACAGACAGACAGTGAGAGGTACCTCTTCTGGAAACTGGGAGGTAGCATTTCGCAAACCAGTTGCTAACGAGTATGGGTATGACAGGTGGGGGGGGAGGCCACGCTCTTCAGTCACCTGAAACTGACGCCCAGTGTCCTCTGCTGTTGCTCTGTCTGCCCTTCCATGTCCTCTAACCTCTCACCTCTTCTCTCTCCCATCCCTTTTTCCCTCCCCCTCTGGCTGAGGGCAGCCATCACTCTCCAGCTCCCTTCCTCCCAGGTCCAGCCCCTGCTGCTCCAGGCTACAGTACCCCAAGTAAGGCCACACGCGGGGCAGCTGCGCTGAAAACTAATCATGGGTGAGGAAAGGGGATATGCCAGCGCCTCTTCCTGTCAGTAGGGATGTCAAGGTGAACTTGGGGCTCCTTAAATAACCACCCCCACCACCCTTTAACCCTCCTCATCGTGAAGATTAGAAGCAGCTCCTAGTTTACAAGGGCAACGGGGTCTTTAACCACATTACTGTGAGCAGGAAGGCATGTCCGACTTAAAAAAATCCCAAGGCTTAAAGGCGCATGGCGAATTTGAAGCCTCAACATCACCCCAAACCCTTTGATCCATTCCTGCACTCGTGCGGTGCTCTGCCATCAGGGGTCAGCGTGGACGTGCTCCACATGGCTGGCATGCCAGTGCCCGGGCCTGCATCATGGCTCTGCGACGGCCGGCAACAGAGGAGCCTCAAGAATGCGTCGGGCAGCTCAGTCGCATGTGAAGTGCCAAGGGAGCGCCTGCGTCCTCATCCACAGAGAGGTACCTAAAGTGAACTCCTGTGCTCAACTGTGCTCTCCCCAGGTGTTTTCTAACAAATGTCACTGATGTATGGAGAGCCTCTGCAGTATATTAAATCATCTAAAACAGGCTGCTTGCAGAGGGGAGATGACAGAAATATGGCTCATTGTTTATTGTGTTTTGGTGACCTCTTTTCTCAAGCACATCCATCTGCGCTACTCCTGAAACCAGGCATTGTCTCAGCCCGGAGTGGGCGCTGTCAGGGGGGTGGAGTCCAGGGTGGGCGGGCTGCCTGTCTCCTGTGCCTCTGCAAAGCTATGACAGCTATTCCGGGCCCCCAAATCCCGCCAGCGGCTCCGGTTACGTGTGTGACAGGGCCGGCTTCCTGTCTGACTACATCCAGGTTAACTGTCAAATCCAGCTTTCCCCGGTGACCAGCAGCGGCCTTTAGAAGGCTTTTATCCACCTCCGGCTCTCCTCTTTGTCCCTCCCCTGGGATCAATACTGAGAAAGTGGACTGAAGCTGCCCGTCCGCTCTGCGTGGCAATGGCATACGATCAAGCAAAAGCCGGAGCAATTATTCTGGGAAGCTGTCATAATTAGGACCATGACACGCTCCCCGGAAGGTGACACACAGTTGGTTGATTTCACGCAAATGATTTGAGGTAAAACTTCTTCAAGGCACAGGATTCCCCCGCTATTGAAGTGCTTGTATCACAGTCCTCATGACAACTAAGAACTGCACATACACGCATATGTACACATTTCAGATGCCTATCCTCTTTAATAATACACAATTATGATTAAATTAATCCCCTGTCATCAATTCTATGGGTAAGTTCACTACCAAATTTACTCTTTGGTACAAAAAATGAAATAAATTTTAAGCAGCCCTTGACTCCACAGAATCTCAACACCTCATAAAAAATAGATATCTATAGGTATATTTAACTGTATCATAAACATCCTGCCCATGCCCTTATTGTTCCTGAAATAAAGCCAAACAGTAGACGCTTTTAAATCTGACAGCATTTTGAAAAGGGGGAAATTGCGTGAATCACTCACTAATTTCTCTTCACGAATCATTAAAAACCAGAGGCGTCCAGCAAAAACCATAAATTGTTTCAGTTTAATCAAAATGCTACGGTAGCTAACTACAAATCCTCCGATCGCGATCAGGCGATTCACGCCAGTGAAATTAAGCAACATTTTTAGTTTCCTTCTTTAGGTTATTATAACAGTATGTTATACGAGGCAGAGTTTCGCTAAGGAGAGGTTGTGGCAAACGCCATAAATATACCTATAATGCATGCCAAAGTGATTCGCGGTAAATGATCAGTGTTATCGGGTGTAAGCGGTGCCGGCCGGGCCGCCGCCTGCCGGGGGGGCCCGCTCCCCCCCGCGTGTTCAGACGCTCCCGCAGCGTGCCTTGGCTGCTCCCGCGGACGGCTCAGCTGCCGAAAATACAAGCGCATCACATAACTCATCTTAAATTTAATGACTTCTAACAGCACGTTTGCCCTGAAGACGCGTGTGCGGGCGAAGGAACGTGTTTGTATCCGGACTGTCTGATTTTGTCATATGTGGTCTTACACAATGAAGCGTCTGTTGAGGGCACGGAGGTGATTTCTGCACGTCTTGTTAGGGGAATGAGCTGGCGAGCTTTTTCTATGCTTCACTCTAGTTTCCCCTTTGTCCACATGTACTTTTTTAGCACGTCATTTAAAAAAAATAAACCTTCCTGGACATGCCTGTGCCTACCTTTGAGGACACCGAGGTCATGTCCTTAGTATTTTTTCTGCAACTCCAATAACCATAGTCCATTACGGGGCACAACTAGGAAGGGTTAACACTTTTGACCTCGGTATTTTAAAAATCCTAGCTACGGCCCTGTTCCTGGAAAAGCACTCCTTAAAGGACCTCAGTGTTCAATCAATGACTTGTTTACCTTTCTGAATAACACATTATTTTTTACTGCTGTTTATGGAGTATGACAATTATCTCACCATACGATTATTACAAGAAATTAGAAATGTTTTAAGTAGATGGTAGAGTGGTAGGCAGAGTGAAAACATCTATGGTATGTCACCCAACACCCTTTTAGAAAATAGCACAAACCAGCCGTGTTTAACTGTGAATTACCTTCAGGCCCAGCCCAGGACACCACTTTGTCGCTAAAGCCGAATGGAATTAAACCTGAATTAAATCTGAACTATCATACTTTTCAGAAGGGCTGGGTTAGGTAGCAGAGGACCCCTAGGTAGCAGAGACCCCTACACCCCAACAATGCCAAATATGTCCATGTGGTTCAGTGCGAAGATGGCTGATGGGCCTGTATGTCTGTCACCGCACGGCTGGAACAGAGTGGGACAGAGTGCCAGCCTAGTCGCGCTCGTAGGGCACGCTTTCCGGCGTCACCAGACAATAGGCTCCTGCTGCCACTTGATGGCGGAGAGAGCCAGAGGGGGCTCTACACCCCGAACGGACTGAAAATAAATAAAGGAATGGGAGCCATCTGACTGGCGTGCACCGGGGTGACTGGCGGGAGACAGGTGGAGGGGGGGGGACTCTTCTCGTGCCCCACGAGAAGAGTCCCGCCAGCGGACGCCAGCGATACACTGCAGCGGCACGCCACACGCCATTGTTCACTGCCGTTTTTAGCTGCTGTGAGCAGACCACAGACAGGTGGCAGAAGTGTTTAAAGCCACATTTAATAGGCACAGGCAGGGATAGGACACGAAAGAGCCCAGATAGGGAACCTCAGAATCCTTATGAAACAGAGAACGATGAAGGTACAGAGGGAGGCGGCGTCCACGCGGGCACACCAGGGCCCAGGTGTGGCACACACCAGTCAATTATGTGCATTACTCAAAAATGTTACCTTTCTTGCCTTTTTAAATCATGGTGTTACTAGAAAATTCCAAACAGCAAGCCTGGGCTTAAAAAAAAAAAAAGATAAAAGCCAGCACTGGGTGGAGAATGCTGTAAAAGGTTCTCACATCTAACAATGGGGAACCCGCATTGTGACCGCCAAGTCCGCCTTAATTATTTAGCAGGGACCTACCAGACAGTTAACACCCAGCTGGCCACGGACATTTCCAGTTAGCACAGAGGTGTGTCAACTCCTGCCCCTGTGGTTCCCACACGTCTGGTCCAGTGGGGCCCAGAACAGACGCGTACACTCAGAGGAAACACCTCCAAAGAGTGGCTACTTATTTAATGGCTGACACCTGGGAGCAGGCCGGGAAACAGGTGGGGACACTGGCTACTGCTGCTTTTAAATCCTTGTAGCTGTCACATCTCATCGTCATGGCAGCAATTATTCACTCCAGAAGTAAAACAGGAGGTTTAACATAATATTCTAGGTTGAAGCAGTTTAGTCTGATTATTTTTAGAAGGCATTAGAAGCACCGCGACATTTACATAGGTGATAATTAGCACTTACAAAATGTAATCCATTTATACATCCACATCTTTAAAAGACAACAAAGCAGGTGCATTGCATGTCCAAACTGCCCGACGGGGCTGCTCTGTCGGACCCTTGTTATCAGATGGTGACAGCCACCCACCAGCAGTCCTTGTGCCCAAGAATGCTCCCAGTGCCCCGGCCTGCTCTTGGTCAGTCCTGCCCGGGGGCTTAAATGTGTCCACACCTGTCACAGCAAGAGGGTAAGCATCCCTCATAGACTGGAGACAGAAACAGTTCCTCACCATGAGGAAAGCATTACCAAACTCACATGAAATCTGGTACAGTATTTCTGCTAGTTGCCAATCTTATAAAAGTTGAAGGCTGAGACATTCTAGTGTACAAAACCCACCCTCGTCTGCATTACGCTTCAAAAACAGTGCATAAAACTGATTTATATCACAGTTATTACAATGTTTTTTCACAGCAAAGAAATGTACTGTGGCTGGATGGTTGCCCTGCTTATTTCTGCAATAAAACACAAGCAAAGCCCCCTTTCCCAATGTGAAGCAGTTACCAAGCATAGTCAAAGCCCTAAAGGTAACAGGATCAAACAAATACAACATTTCCATAGCAGCAAAATTAATCACAAGAGCTATAAAAGATACTGCCAACACAACCAGAGACCCTTTGCTTTACCCTTAGAAAGAGCCAGGAAGGTGCTGAAGGGTGGCCTGTAACACCCGAGACCCCAAAACCGAACACAACAGAACTCCTTTGTACAGCCAGAAGAAGCAAAGCAGTGGGATGTCAGTCCTCTATAGGGGGCACAAAGCTCAACCTGGTCCTGAAGGACCCCTACACCATCCACCAGGAACTGGGAGGGATGCAAAAATGTGGACTGTCTTGCAGGGACCTGGGAAGTAGCAAAAATGTGGCCTTTCTGGTAGGGACCTGGGAAGTAGCAAAAAATGTGGCCTGGGGTTCCAGAGTACCAGGTTGAGAAATTACTTGAATTACTTTCACATTTCAGTTCAGTTCAGTTTTCAGCTGAACAGTGTCACAGAGACACACACACACACACACACACACATTTAGTTGATCTGAAGATGCTTTTATTGAAAGTCACCCATTCATATGATATTTGCATATGCATATTACTGAACTGATGCATTGGCCCACCTTACAGTCACACAAAGGCAGACGTGCAGCACTGTGCATTAGTAGCTGTTATGAAGCTCACTGCGATACAGGAGCTCCGGGCAGATGTGTGCGAGGCTCAACACCAAAGGGAACGTGGCCTACCTGGTGGGCAGATGCAGCTCTGGGGGGCGTCTCGTGCCTCTCGGACCCTGGGAAGCCGTGCAGCCAGCTTCTGTGGGGGGGGGGCGGACAGGAAGTGCATATTCAGACATCATGCCGGGCGCTGTTCAACACTGAATTCAGTTGTTTTGAACTGCAAATTAAGTATATGTTTACTCTTTACTCTTGAATAATGCAATTTACAGACTTGTGCGCCAACACCTTAACCCATGAGTCTTGCATTAATGAAGTTCCAGCAGGGTAGACATTCATATCTTCACTCTTAGCACTCACAATAAAAACCGCAAAAAGTTAAGTCTTGATTTGTATCAAGTCCCCCCCCCCACGAAGCTTGGATAGTAAAGCAGGCTGAGTGGCGGCTCAGCGATGGCTCGATTGGGGGGGGCGTCCTGTGAAAGCCATCAGCATGCAGGAGCCGGCACGGGCGTCTGCTCTGCTGAAGCCCCTTCTGGGATGGCCACATGGCGAAAAGTTCAAGAAGAACGCAGACTAAACAGTGGCCTTGGAACGGCAGCTCCAGGCTCACATCGAAGGAGTTAAACCCAGTGTATTATTCCAATCTGGGATGTGATCTCACTGCTGTGTGCTGCGTTTGCCGAGACTGAGCTCAAAGCCGGATTCCACCAAGTTTGCTTTTTTAATCTTTATTTTCCCTCTTTCTGGTCTTGATGTTTTTCAAGCCTTTTAATATAAAGGCTTTTCCACCCACAGATCTATAAAGAGACGTAAATCTCCCGCAAATAATTTGTCAGGATTTACTTTTTACGTTTTTACCAACAATTCAAGTTAGAGGGATCTTTTTATAGAGAACCCAGAGAGAACTGTATGGTCTCACATGTGATCCATCCTCCCAACGAGCACAGGCCACGGGCCCGTCTGAAGGGCGTGGGCTGGCGGTCCATAATCGATTCACCAAAAATTTGAAAAACGCAAAGCGCGCAACCTTGGTTGGCTAACCGTAGCATATTCGGCTGCTCTGGGAATACAACATAAAGAGACGTCACAGATCTACCTGACTTTGGATGCAGTCACACAAAACACAGCAGCCACCATCTGGCCAGGGAAGCATGCCACGACTTTGTAGACCAGCTCCCTTTCATTGCCACGTTATCCTGTAAACAGGAATGCTTAGTGCTGCTGGTGGATTGGTGAAAAACCAGATGTAGCCGACCTTCGGTTGAGCAGTGTGCAGGTACAGTAACAGTAGCAGTGGACGGTGATGGGCAATCAGTGCTTTGCAGTGCGGTATGTGGACTGCTACATGATATCACACAAGCCTCTCCCCAGAGGAGCAGCTATCGACGAACAGATATCCAATTAGTAGGTAGCTGCTGCTGTAATTGATAGCAGGCAACAAGTGAGTCCTATGATGATGTAAACGATGCTGGTACAAAAAGGCAGCAGCTGACGGGGGAGGGGGGGGGTTGTACAGGGGTAGGGGGCGGAAGGGGAACATTCCCCGCCTCCCTGCCCCACCTCATTAATGGTAACCTGACCTCCAAGGTTTTGGTCTGGTTTTAATGTTCTATTTTAAAAGGATGACAAAACATTTCACAATACCGACGTCAGATTAGAACTAAGACCCCGATCTTTTACTGTCGGAGGTCCGTCTGTTGAGCGACGATGAGGTCGATTCCCCGCCTGGGTTACTTTGAGTTTGGGGGGGTGCCATTCTGTGATATTCTGCAGGAATGCACACTATGAGGAACAGCCAGTGCTACCGTAATCGCTATCAGCTGCTGCGAACCTAAGCAAAGACTCATGTCTGGAGCAGTAGGCATCTCCGTGGACATCTGGGTGCAGGTCTCGACCTCAGCAGAGAGGTGTTCTCTAATGCATACGGGAGGTGGCACACAGCAGAGAGGTGCGCTCTAATGCATACGGGAGGCGGCACACAGCAGAGAGGTGCGCTCTAATGCATACGGGAGGTGGCACACAGCAGAGAGGTGCGCTCTAATGCATACGGGAGGTGGCACACAGCAGAGAGGTGCGCTCTAATGCATACGG
>JAODKN010000063.1:17460065-17470711 GCA_026774425.1 Petrocephalus zakoni
TGAGGACAAATGAAAGGTTCTTTGTGAGCCACATCAAAACAAGCATAGAAGTTGAGCTCATTCAGTAGGCTGTACACTGACTCTGTTTTCCGTTTTGTAGTCCGTGATGCAGTGTAATCCTCTCCACATGCCTTTGGGGTCAGGGCTATGGTAGCTGGTTTCCACTTTGTCCCTGTAGGCATTCCTGATGGACTTCTAGAGGGCATACCTGGCTGCTTTGCAGGTGTCAAGGTTGCCTAAGTTGAAGGCAGAGGTCCACACTTTAAGTTTAGCATGAATTTCACCATTAACCCAGAGTTTCTGGGTTATATAAATGCAGATGGTGGCTTTTGGACAACATCGTCAATGCGCTTTCTTATGTAGCCTATGCCAGAGTCTGTAAATTCACTGATGCTACATTCAGCTGCATCCTCAAACATCTGCCAGTCAGTTGTTTCAAAGCAGTTCTGTAAGATCCTCTCAGCCTCACTGTCCCATATGTAGATGTACTTGAAAAACAGTTTTTCCTGTTTAGGTTTCTGCCTGTATGCAGGGAAGAGTAGTATGGAACAATTGTCTGCCTTTTCCGGAGCAGAGCAGGGGAGGGGTTTGTAACAGTCTTTTAATGGGGTGTAAAATTGATTCTCTGGTAGGAAAAGTAAAAGTAATGTGCTGGTGGTATTTTGGGAGGACCATCTTCTTTGTTTGGAGAACAGGACTTTTCCCCATTTTTGGAGGCCATGTTGAAGTCTTCCAACATAACGGCATGTGGATATGTGTCTCTAGTCCGCTTATAATGTCATACAGTTCGTCCATAGCCAAAGATTTTTCAGATTGTGGGGGGATATTGACAACTGAAAGGAGCACTGAACTGAATGCTATAGGGAGGTAAAAGTGTCTAACTTTGGTGGTCAGCAGCTCCAGAACTGGTGAGCAGTGCATTGCTAAGACGCAGACATCCATGGCCCACGGACAGTTAAACATAAAGCAGTCACCCCCTCCCCTCGACTTGTCCGAGTCTCTCGTTCTGTCTAGCCAGTAAACAGTGAAGCCCTCTGGTGTGACAGCAGAGCTGTGCAAGCAGGTCTCTGCCAAATGGCAAAGCACAGCAGTGTCTGATGTGCCTTTGGTGTTTAATTTGTGCGTGAAACTCACCCAGTTTGTTGTCTAAGGACATCAGCGTGTAGGATGCTGGGCAGAGGAGGCGTGCTGTTTCTCTCCTGTGTGTGGCACAGAACTCTGGCACGTGCGAGTAAAATAAATAGAATTCTGGTGTTGTTGTAGGACTTCGATTTAAACTTTTTAAAAATACGATTATTCAGCATCATTTTTAAATCCACACAAAATAGAGATCTGCGCATAATATTTGTAAGGATCAGATTTTGACTTATGAAAGGTGAGGGTCTTAATAATCACAATGGTGTAACGGTGATACGCAAGGGAAAATTCTCCTCATAGTTATGAATTTTTTCCAGAGCCTTGAAGAGGGGCAAAGAGACACATGGTCCCCGATGACACTCTCAGACCACTTGCTTGTGCACTTGGGAAGGGTTTGGGCAGAGGGATGGGAGGTCCGCATGCTGGCTTGGGCCAGGCCAGGACCATCAGTGTGCTCTGTGCCGATCCCAGCTCTCATTTACTTCCCACGTGCCTGAGCTGAGGGAACATCTTAAAAAATGGGCCGTTCTGTTCCCATCCCAGAGGCTAATCATGGCAAATCACTTGCAGGTGTGCTGCGGGTAGCCACTGGGGTTGAAGGGCTGGGGGGGGGGGGGGTGTCCATTTCATGGCACCCTGCCAGGTTCAAGTCCCTCACCGCTTGAGACCATGCTAGCTGACCCATAACACCAGTAATTAGGGCAAGGCACTAATAAGTACAGTTTAGATGTATGGGGCCCACTCGTGCACAGAGCTGAGATATTACAGGGAGCTAAAGTTTACTCCTTCTCTAACATATCAAGGTAGAGCCTGTTTGTCCCCAAAATCACAGCACTTTGGTGTGGCTGGGCCCATTGTGGTCTGCCAGCAGCTTCTCGAACAGGTGGGCCTCTTGTCAAAAGGACCTGCAAAGCATGGCGATGGCAGGATGGACATGGTGGCAGACAGGGTCAGGATGCAGGCCAGGCAGACCGCAGCATTGCGGCAGGTCCACCTTGCCGCTGCTCTCCCGAAGGCCGGGTGGCCGTGTCCCACACGGGAGCCGACGCTCGGGGCTGCCCCCATACAAAGCAGGCCGCAGCCGTGCCCAGCAGTTAGCACGGCGGTTAGCCTCTGCCTCAGGCGCTGCGGACTCTGTGGTTTCCTTTCTCCTCTGTAATTAGTCCTGAGCTCCACCCTCAGCACTTATTTTCCTCTGGATATTAGAGCATCGTTGACATTTATGTCGATTAAATGACAGACTTCCCCCGCTTGCGGTTGGGTTATTTAGCTTTGCTACGCTCCCAGTGCAGTCAGCGCCCCATTCTCTGCCTGAGGCACTTGTCAGCCCAGCAGACAGCTCAGTCAAACCCCTGTTCGGACCCCTTTTCTCCATTTTCTCCATGGCCATCAGAACCATCCTGTAAAATAACAGAAAGGGAACCATGAACCCAAAGAGTGCAAACAATCAAAGGCACATCCATAATTATTGTCAGTAATCCTGCTCAGGATACTTTCGTGCTGGTTTCTGTGCCATCAGTGCCCACACATGTACAGCCCCCACGAGAAAGCATATATATAGGTCTAGGCAGTGGAGCATAGGCCGGATCAGAGCCCAATGTCCCGGCTCTGCTCCATTTGACAGCCGTCACTGAGCTCTCATTATGCATCTGTGGGATCATCCTCAGACACTTCCTGGGCCTGGTTTCCATCCCTGAAAGGGAGCACTAACTAGAAACAGATACCTGAAAAAGAACTTCAGTGACAACCCCTGAACCAGAAAGCAGCCATAAGACCTCGAGTGACTTTGAGGAAGGGATAGGTGCCAGCATCTCAGCTCAGTACTGTTAATTCCAGGTATATATGACCATATACACCAAGAGGCCTACCTGTCTCTGACGCGCTGGTGATACTAAATGTTTATTGCTAAATTAGCGCGTTAGAAACACAAATAAAATTTTCGTTAGCGTGCTACGCTCTTTGACGCCTCTGACATTTCAATGTGCATTTTGCTGTGAAGCAGATCTGCATATTTCTCCCAGACTCAGCGATAACTTGAAGCACACTCTGGTTGTAAAATCCTGACATTTTTATCCAGTAAGAAGAGATAAAAATGAATAATGCTCTGTTCTGAGCAGCAGATGGTATGGAACATAGGGACGAGTGTGTGACGCATCTCCAGCTGGAAGTAGCCCACTAATTATGTTCTAGTAGTGGCCTGTGGCCATGCAATCTGAATCTAAATCTGGATATTTATATTCATAATCAAACGCTTGTCATTGAACCAAACTTAATCTATAATTAAGATCTCTGTTCCAAGGAACCGCTTTACCATTTTTAATGTACGACAGAAACTCACAGTTTGAAATTACTGGCATCAGCCCTTTAGCCAGTGATGAGGCACTGGGACACACGTGTTCCACCGAGCAAAGGAAATGAGCACAAACCGCTAGCCATTGGGCTGCAGTACACAATTAACACTTTTTTTTTGTATGTAAATATATTAGCAACTTGAAGTAATTTCCCACTGCCCAGTGAACCCTTTGGATGTTGACTGGATTCCCTGAGTGTATTTTCAGTTTAGCGGTTTGTTGTGAAAGGCTGTCTCAGCACCAGCCTGTTGCCCAGTCGTACATCTGCATGAAGCCACTCTTTCTTGAAAATGCTGTCTTCCTGTTCGCTTACTGCATAGAGCGTTCTGGGCTAAAACTTTGATTCTTTTGGAGGCTTTGATGGAACAAAAAACAGAACTCACCCCGTGAATAGAAACACAGAATTACCAAAGTACTTAATGGCTGGGCATGACATATTGGCTCCATATGATTGGATATAAATGTTTTTCTATTCTTTTTTGTTGAACATCAAAAGAAGATGCAAAAATAATGTGAAAAAAGTCTCTCCATGATAATATTGTAATCAGTAATATCGTAATTGTATCGTGATATTTTAGCCTGGAAAGAAGACGAACGACACAGTAGGTGTTACTCGATGGCCCTTCCAGCCAGGAGTCCCTCTGCCCAATTTGCACCCTGCAGTGGCTCAGAGGGGCTGAGGCAATGCGTCCTGTCATGTAAGAGGCCAACACTGCTATGACAAGGAGCAAATTTTTTTGTGTGGCCAAGTGGACCCCCTATATAGAGGCAATGAGGAGCAGGTGAGGTTAACAGATACGGAGAGGATTAAACACCAAGGGAAACTAAAACAAGGAAAGCTGAACATACTACAAACAAGGAGCAAAACAATGAATAGCTGTCACATCCTGCCCGTCCGATCCGTCCGATCCCATGTGCCACGGCCCCTCGTTAACCTCATGTGGAATCCTTGCATTTACCAGCTGTTTCTCGTTCATGTCTTTAGTTCTGTGTATTTCAGCCTGCATTAGAGTATGTTTCCCCAGTCGGGTCATTAATGTCGTAATGCTGTCCTTTGCTGTTCCCTGCTTGTCCTGAATAAACCCTTCGTACTAATAATTCCTATTTTATTTTGTGCTATAGTTAAATTTTAATAATTTGTTATTGTTATTTTATTATCTGATTTGCACTATTAATACTTTGCCTCTTACCTGTATTTGTCTCTTACATGTACCCCTCTTGTGCACTGAGCATGATCACGAGAATTTCCCTTGGGATAAATAAAGTTCTTTCTTATCTTCTTATCTTCTTATCTTATCTCCTCATCGTTTGGCCTCCCGACTATGCTTCCCCGCTCCAGCTTTTTAGTAGTATATGGATGTTTACTTACACCCACAATTTGGTAAGAGGATTAGTCGTACGCCTTATATTTTAAGTGATGCACCAAAGTTAGTAACCTATATAAATACAGCATATCCTTATTTTTAATAGATGTGTCAAACTCTAAACTGCAAAAAGTACTGCCACACCACAATAGTAATAGTAGTAGTAGCAGCAGTAGCAGTAGTAGTAGTTGCAGTAGCTGTAGCAGTAGTAGTAGTAGTAGAAGTGGCGCTTTATTTGTCATCTCAGCCATATACATTAGAGCACACAGTGAGACAGCACTTCAGACAGATTCACAATACGATAAATGGGAGGGGGGAATAAATATCTGTACATATAATGTACATATAAATATTTGTACATATATCCTAAATATACTCAGTATACATATACCTAAGTATAACTTTCTAAAAAAATATATTTAGTAAAAGATTTAGGAGAGGGAGACACATCAGGGAGGCTATAACAACGCAAGACTATAGACTATATTGTGCTGTTCAGTTATGCAAGTATACATTGTGCAAGTATGCAATGAGTTAATAAATATAAACATAACGCATAAACATAGTGTTGGCAAGTGTAGACAATCACTATAGGCAGATCATTGAAATTATAGAAGCAGAAGCAGCTGGGGTGCTTAAATAGGGCGGAGCAGTTTGTGGAGGAGACAGTCCAGTGTGGAAGGGGGCAGCATGGTCTTCGGGAGCCAGACCGCTTGGGGGAAGAAGCTATTGGACAGTCTAGACTGCTCATGATGCTGCAGAATCTTCTTCCAGATGGAAGGGGTGTAAACAGGCTGTGGGAGGGATGGTGGGGGTCATTCACAATGAGGGTGGCCTTACGTAGGCAGCGGGTGGTGAAAATGTCCTGCAGGCTTGGTAGAGAACTGCCGATGATGCGCTCTGCTGTCCGCACGACCCCATAAAGGGCTCAGTGGTCGGAGGCGTGGCAGTTTCCATACCAGACTGTGATACAGCTCAACAGAACGACCTCAATGGTGCCTCTGTAGAAAGTGGTGAGGGTGGGTTCTTCAGTCGACGCACAATGTACAGGCGCTGCTGGGCTTTCTTTGTCAGGGAACTGGTGTTGCTGGTCCAGGTGAGGTCCTCTGTGATGCGAACACCAAGGGACTTCACCCTCTCCACTGTGGAGCCATCGATGCTGAGGGGGCGGTGGCTGGCGTTGGTCCTTCTGATGGCAACAATCAGCTCTTTTGTCAGCATTAAGAGACAGATCATTGTCCTTGCACCAGGCCACTGTGCCTCCTCTCTGTACGCCGCATCCTTGTTGTCCCTGATGAGTCCCACCACTGTGGTGTCGTCTGCAAACTTGACGATGTGGTAAGGTAAAGGAAGCATAGTAATAAAGGAAAGTGTGAAGGACAGCTGCCCGCTCAGCCCATTAAACAACACAGCGGCCAGGGGAACAGGAGGACACACTAGAAGCCAAAGGCACTGGGATGACCAGCAACATCTGCTGGCCACTAGGAGAAACTACGGAACAAAAGGGTGCCTGTGTAAAACAGAGCCAAGGGACATAAGGCTGGGGTCTGATCCCTGCCTCCCACCTGCTGCTTCGGAAACCCAGTAGTAAAATCGCAGGGCTGTGTCACCAAAAGGTTGTGGTTTCAAGACCCAAGTGGGGAATGGCTGTCGATCAAGGCACTGTGCCTGAATGACATCAGTAAAAAACCACATAAACAGACAGAATGGTTGGCAGGGGGGGTAATAACTACCCAAATAAATGACATTATAAGATGGTGTTGAGACCAGAGCTCTGGGACAGGTGAACGTAGGCTCATTATCTACCATGGCTTAAGAGTGTGTTACCCGGTAGTTGGAAGGAAGACATGGATACTCCCAGCAGGAGTTCTCCTCCTTTGACATTCTTCCTGCTGTCTGGAAGGGGCTCCTGTATGGGAAAGCTGTGAAAGTAATCTGATTCCCTGGTGATGGTCAGGAAGACATCTTCTCAAAAGCTGTTTTCCAAGACTTACCACAAATTCCATTATTATTACAGTGCTTCCTTTGCCCTTGTTTTCAAGTAATTCAGTATTTAGCAATATTAGGTGCTTATACATGTCATAAGAAAGCCCTTTCCCCCTGAGACATTCTTACAGCGCGTAATAAAAGCTCTCCCCGTAAAATCCAAAAATTGTAAGTACACTTATTCGAAATTGCAGGAAATCTAGTTTGAGGACCCATCAGATCCATGACCTGAAAAACAATTGTTTCTCATTAACAGTCATTATTCCTCACCAATTGGCTTACAATTGCAAATGTCATATCTCACTTCTGTGTCTAAGGGATGGGACAGAAACTAAACAAACTGAACAATTAAAGGATCAGTACGGGCCACACTGACTCATAAATAAGAGTCAATGGGAAGAATCTCCAGAGGAAGGCCTGTTGCGGTCAGTAGGGGTCAAATGAACACACCGTTTAACAGACATTTTATGGTTATTTTTATGGGGCATTTGCTCATCTGCAGATTCTTAAATCAACGCTGTGTAATGTTAAATCACACTATACATACTGTATATCTAGACTTACGC
The DNA here is from genome assembly GCA_026774425.1 of Petrocephalus zakoni. NCBI lineage: Eukaryota > Metazoa > Chordata > Actinopteri > Osteoglossiformes > Mormyridae > Petrocephalus > Petrocephalus zakoni. Next base: position 17,467,470 of record JAODKN010000063.1, read on the forward strand.
TTTACATGGAACCTGACTGTAAAATGACACTGGCTTACAGGTTGTAGAGTTATTGTCCAGCTTTGAACACGGGACAGGAGAAGGCCAACACAGAGGGAGGAGGTGACAGGGTTACAGGTCCATCTGAGGGCACTGAGCTCCAGTGGAGCATGGCAATCAATGTTCTGCCCAGACCGTTACTCATAGGCTTGCAGGCATCAGCAGGAAGCCACCTGTCATGGTTAAGACGCTTCACTGCTCTTCAGCCAGCCTTCCCTGGAGCCCCTGGAGAGGAAGCGCTTTGATGCCTCATCCACTCTATTCCCTTTGCCGCACCTTGTCTCCTGGCCCCACGACAGGTTTGTCTGTTTCTAAAGAGACCATGGCTCTACATCCATAACGCCAAATCAGTGGAAGCTGTATCATCCGTCTAAGGCCTGGATCTATGGAAAAAAGGCATTGTGTCTTTGGAAAGTTGAAAACTGAATATTATAAGGCCCATCTGTCCAGATCTGTTGGCTCTGATGTGAAGACACTTGATGTCTCCATGTGCCTGGATAAGGCTCCACTGGCCATTCACGGCTCAGTAACGGGCAAAATTAGTCATGTTTCTCGGGTTTGTCAACATTTCGGGGCTTTTCTGGCAGTACAGCATAAACTGCTGCAGTTTGCTCAGTGGAAAAAAGGAGGGAAAGTCATTTTGTAGATTTTTCCATTCTTGCCTCAACAAGTAGAAACTCCTTCTTCATACAGACTGGCACATACACTTTACAAAAATTTAAAGGAGGGTGACAGGCCAGTGCCAAATCCTCTGGCCTCCTCTGGTAAGACCCAGGCTGGTCTGTGTGTGGATGAAAGGACAGAGATATGTGGACTCACGAGCCCTCAGACCTTGATTTCATAATTCCCTATATTAGCTGGAGCATCATTGTAGCTCAGTCTGCAGTCTCGCAGATTAACTGCTGTAGTGCAATGACTGTTTGCCTAAAGAAAATACGAATTTGACAGGAAAGGCCACAGACTGGTGCCATGCACACACAAATAAATGGCTGACAGGCACGTGTGAGTATCTGTGGAATTCCAACTCCCAACTTCCTCATCTGGTCTGCTGCTCACTGCAGTGTAAAAATACCCTTTTCTGAAGCGTCGCGACACTTTGCAAACACGTGCCACACATGGCTCTCCATGCTTCTTCTGCTAAAATGATAGTGGTGCCTAATTGCTGGCCCACAGCGAGATATAGAGCACAGTCAGCTGAGAAAACACTAGTGCCCTGCTTCCAATCAAGACACATCGCAGACTAATCAGATGCTGGAGGCACTAATCAGATTAGCAGGGATCACTGAAATGCCACCCTAAATCCCTTCCCTGATACAAACCACAGACTAAATGTCTACGGTACGTTTCCAATTAACGTGCAATTCGTCCCGTTTAGCTGGAACTGATTGCTTTCACATTGCAGGTGTATTTCTGGAGGGATCAGCCAGGTACAAGGCATAACACGGGAGGAGTGACACACTAGGAACAGACAGAGGCAGAAAAATGTGACAAAGACGCTCATAGCAGGCTGGGGCATCAGTATATATAATCACTAATCAATCCATCCAATAAAAACATGAGGAAAAAAACACCAACTCCATAAATCTCCCTTCTGTCCCAACTGAAGCATTTGTTTGAGACGTATAGGTGTTACTCAAAATTTAACTACAGCTACAACTTATCCGATTTGTGTTAGTCAGGGCTAAATGTAAAAGTCCATTTAAATTAAAGTACGTTAAAAAAAATTTTAAAGTTACCCAGCTAAGTAAGAAATCTGGCTTCGTGATACAGGCCCCAAGAAAGACTTAATCCTGCCCAGTGTCAGCTGTCACTATTTATATCAGCAGGAGAGAAAGTAATGTTATACATTTCAGAATGTGCTGCTTTTTATTTCCCAAATTCCCTCTTCTTAGTCCCCCTGTGTCTGTATGCCTCTGGTTACTCCCTGTCTAGGGGTTACCTTGCCATGTCTCACTTTGGTCACCACTCTGGCCTTGAGATTTTAACTTTTAACTTCCTTATCCTTGTCCAGTGATTTCCAGAGCCTGCATTTCAGGCTCGCAATAGGCAATGGAGTGGATAAGATGGCACTAGATTACGAAGGGGGTGTTCCACAAAGCAGGATTTCTTGCTTAGCCAGATAACTTGTTAGCTTTAAGGTAGTTTTTCCTAAATGAACTTTATCTTCATCTTCTTGAACTTCACATTTGGCTCAGCTTACCTTAAATCTGACAGGTTATCCCACTAAGCAAGAAATCCTGCTTTGTGAAACACCCCTCCCCCCAGGGAGGATGGGTATCAGCACTATACTTACAGTAGATATATTAAAGTAAACATAAACATATGTGCTGCTAGTGTGAGCTACAGTGTTGATTGAAAATTAGTAATGTGTAACTGTTACTAGTTATTTCATTCAAAGGTAATTCAGTTACTTTACCAATTACTTCATAAAGTAATTAGTAACTTTTGCATTTTGCACATATATATCGCTGGCATGTTGATATCAGATTGAAACGCTGTTAAATTATTGCATTCCATTTAGGCCTGATATCAATATTTAAATTGTTGCATACGGTAATATGTGTTTCAGTGAGTGCATTTTTTTTCTCTATTATCTTGCTTTTTCTCTATTATCATGTTGTTAATATTTAAAATAACGAACATATAACTTTTAATTTGTTAGATTGTTTGTTTGGTATATGGTTTTAAGCAGAATTCCTTCATGTGGAGTAACAAAATCTACCCTATACAATATAAATATATATATATATAATATAAACTATATATAGTATAACCCTATTTTGGGTTATATAGCCTAATTGGGAAAAATAACAGTAGACTAAATGTTGCATAGTGACATTATGTTGCTGTTAAAATACATGGCGCAGACATCAGGGGAATGTTGAATCAGTATTTGGTAGCAATGTCTCTTCAATGTTGTGCCAGTGAGCAAATGAGCTCATAGAGATTCTTTGTCGATGGATTTCAAAGCATTGTCGAGCCCTTGTGTAGACCTTGTGTCTATGCATGTGTGCTGTCTGGGTAGTTTTATTGTAGTGCTGGGGGTCCCCATCAGGAAACGTGGCATGCTGGATTGGTGTCAGTCATGTATATAATGTAAATAGTTTGCAGCGCAGAATGACTCAATATCCCTGAAATGCAGCGTTGCCAACTATTTCTTACCTGAACTTACCTCAACGCTGCATTTCAGGGATTTTGAGTCA
>JAODKN010000063.1:17498511-17523715 GCA_026774425.1 Petrocephalus zakoni
CCAGCATGGACGGCAATATCAAATGTCCCTGTTTTGGTTCAGGGAAAGAGCAAGGAAGAAGCACCAAAGCACAGGACCAGTTCACCTTCTTTCGGAAAGCAGCTCTATATCAACTATTTTACTTGCCTCAAAATGACAGTTAGATTGTCGAATAGGAAAATGGTGCATCTCCTCCTTTCTAAACATTCGTTAACCTTTCTACTGTGCTGACACAGAAAAACCTAGATCAGAATGAGCATGAAAAAACAGTTATAAACTAGATGCAGCTTACTCCTAAACATACATCTATAGCAGGTTTGCCTTTCAAGGTGGTTGAACTGACATCAGTGCTGATGCAGAGATGATGCTGAGCAGTTTTATAGACATCCTGTTACACACGTCTTTTGATTGCAGACCAGCTGGTGTAATTGAATGGCATTTGTCTAACATCACAATGTCCCCCACTACAGTAAGCCAAGAGTGCTTGGGCTAGTAATATGTCCTGCTGAGTAATATGTCCTGCTCAGCTGTAGTTCAGCATACTCTGTTTGACAACCAACTAAAATTTTTCTTTAGATTCAAGGGAGAGGTGTGCGTGGTGTTAAAGGTTGTTCCCTGAGTACAATGTTTTCCATGTAAAACCAATTACCGATAAAAGACTCAGCAAAGACTGGAGCAAGCAGATTACATTTTACAGATTACAGGTTACAAAGTGAGCAGACTGCATATTATTTGTTTCACTCGGAAGCTACACCTTGAATTGTTCATGTTTCCTCCTGTGGTACTGGGATTTCCTGCCCAACAGAAAAATTAATTAGTCATGATTCACTAATGCCCTTCCTCAAATAAGATTATTAGCAAGTTTTACAAAGTTTCTCAGAGCACAAAGACCTTAAACCACAAACAGAACATACCCCCACATATTAGTTTGCGTTTCCTGTTTTTTTTACCCCAATATAGACGCCAGTGAGCGGCAGTGCCCCTCCCCACACCCTGGGGGCAGCTGGTGTTCCTTTCTCAGGTACAGTTGGCTGATGTATCCATGGTAACAGTGGTAGTTTTTTTGGCATTGCACATGTTCAGTTGTGCTTTCCTTCCTCAGTTTGGTTATATTATTGTTTCATAAGAGATGTGGAGAGCGACACCAGTACGGATCATATTATAATGAGGTACTAAGGAAGCCAGATTGATTGTTTCCCACTGCTCTGACTGGGCTAACCTCCATTATGCAAGCTACTGCATATTGCTTACTCACTTCAGTTAGGTGCTGGCACTGGGTTACACTCATGAAAATGTTTGACACATTGTAATATCTGTTCTACTGGGTGTCAGGCTGATCACCACGTGGCCAGTACAAGTGACTGTAAAATGCACTTTAAATGAAAGCATGAAATGGCCTTTAAAGGCAGAGAATGGCATAAAAAGACAGCTCTGTATTTTTATCTGGGGCCCGGACGGCGGCCCCCCAAACCTGACTTCCACAGGAACAGGAAATGCTACAGATTGCCCCGGATTTGTCGCCTGGCCAAGTCTAAATGCCACCACTAAAAATAGCGGGCAGGAATGCAGGCTTGGCGTGGGGTCAGGCCATTGGGCCAGGCCACGTCGCCAAGCTGAGGACGCCTCTCCTCACAGCAGCACTGCTGGAGTGTAACCTGATCCCAGGTCACAGTCTGACTCCTTTGCTTTAATACCTTATTCTGTCCTGGGACACTTTGGGATGACTTGGAGATGAGGGCTTTGGGGATCTATTCCCATAATGCCACAGTGAGGATTGCGTTTATAGGGGCCGGTCTAGGAATCGAGCAACTCATCTGGTCCTAAAAATACAAGCCCAGGGTATTGGTGCTGGAGCTGGGCGCAGCGTGCCTCACAAGGCCCCCCCGTGCCTCACCAGCCACGCAGTAACATTATGGGGACATCATATTCAAATGCTGCCATCTCTGCTGACCCCCTGGATGAAAAGCACCCAATGCCAGGAACAGGGCTGAGCTTCACACTGACGTGCCACCTTCTGCGACTGAGAGACACCTTGATGGTGCTCTAAGATACTAGTGGGATGCATTCTCCTCAGCATCACTGCTGAGACTAATGTATGAGCTCCCCAGCTGATGCTTAGTCTGCAGTTAAACACACTGTACTGTATTCTCACACTTCAACACTATTTTTATGGTGAGGCTATTTTTGCTATTTTTTCTATATGCCCACGGTTAGTTTTAATGCATGGTTGGGGCGGGAGGTATTAGTGCATGTCACACTTCACATTTTCACAATCTCAAATTCCACCTTGTTTCTTTAAGTTAATGTCTAACAGAAACTGAGCTGACAGTCCATAACAGGAGACACTGTAACAGGACTCTAAACCTGCTAATACATTCCAAGAGGCTGCCTCTCCATCTGAGATTAAAATATTGTCTCCAAATAAAATTGAGGCGCTTCTTTCCCCCATAGTTCCTGACGCGACATGCAAAGTCGAGGCCTGTCGAGGAAACCCAGGTCAGTTTCCTGTGAAATTCCAGATATAGGAAGTACTGCTCTCTCGCTGAAGGATGCTCACATGACACTCGACGTTCTGAAGAAACCCAAAGCACAACACTACTACACATCCGCTGGGTAACAATAAACATGTGGACATTAACTGACTGAACTCATAGTATTTTACCACAATGCAAACTGAGTGGGGACCTTTGGAAACATACAAGTGCATCACATTCTTTTAAGGATTAAAGAATTAAGGATACCTTATTGTCATAATAGACAGTATCAGAAGGTATTTACTGATGGAGACTTCTAAGCACGTATGTAAGTCCCTCTGGCTAAGGGCGTCTGCCAAATACTGTAAATGTCATAAACAGCTCACAGGAGATGAGACAACATTTCTCCATGGACCATGATGCAACATACATTGACATATAACAAAATACAAAGTGCCACAGGACAAAACAACATTGAACTTACTGTGCACATATTTAAATATAACCAGCATAATCTGTCAGAGAGCCACCTACATTAGCAGCATGCTGAATATCAAACAATTATTGCACAAAAGTATAACAGCAGCATTGGTTGAGCTAGCATGTCTGACATGTTACACTTTATATGAAATGAGATAAGACCATACATACTACACATGGAGTGAATTAGCAGCTTTTAGTAAGTACAGAGTTAACACTGAGCAGGTAAAGTGCATGTGGCTAGACAGAGATTTTAACTGAATGTGCATTAAGGAGTCTGATGGCTTGTAGTATGAAGCTGTTGCACAGTCTGGCAGAAGCAGCACATGAGCTTTGCATGCTTTTGTCAGTGGCTATACACAGATCAGAATACTAAAGCCTTAAAACTGAATCTGATTAAAGCATTACACAAAGGGCATCTTCACACCTATAGTTCAGTTTTTCTGGTCAGAATCATACGATGAGTTTGTTAAACTCATGTTTTCCCTTCAGTTTGCCTTCACTCAGAGAAAAGTCCAAGCGAAGCAGCAATTCATTCTGCTTATTGGTCAGATGTGTCTGAGGCAGGAGCAGGACAGTAAATACGGGAACAAGGTCCCGTGTCCTGGGCTATGCAACTGGACATCTCTCACTTTTATGTATTGTTGCCTCAGTATTTTTTTTAACTTTCATGCAGCACTGTTGAGTCGACCAATCAAATCCTCTCTCCCACTCCCATTGAGTATACATTTTGAAAAGTTCAGAGTTTTTATGAGTTGTTTTTAGGAACAGACAGATGTAGTCATCTTCTCAGATTTCAAGAAGGCAACGTATCTCACTGCTAGACTTTGTAAGCCCTCAGTTCATTTCTCCTTCTCAGCCTAACTGCTGCTACTGGTTTGCGAGCTCTGCCATGTCCCAGAATGCATAGCACACCAGGCTACGGGAGCCATTTAGCTCAAACATGCAGACACACTTAGAAGTTGGGTTGGATTGAGGTTGGATCACGTTCACACCACAAACAATTTACTCCAGAGTTCATTTGGGAATGAACTGAGACCACCTCCTGTCAAGGGTCTCGAAACGGTTGTTTTGGTCCGCACCCGAGTGCGATTACAGTGCTCACACCTGGCCAAACGAATTACACTGTGGGGGGAATCGAACCACAGTCTGCTGTAACAGAAAAGTGCTGGTGTGAGAACACCCAAATATTTTTATTGAATAATTGTGGATCTTAAAATTATTAATCTAGCAGATATTTAAAGTTTCCCTTTCAACATCTCAAAATGCACCAAGACTGTAGTGTCAAGTCATCCACAAAGAGATGTTATGACAGCTTGTATAGACATGCTGATATCAGGGTTGTACAAAACCAGCACGTGGCTTGTAAAACACCTAACGATACCTTCTGGCACAGCCATTCTTAAACACACATGACTAATAAATTATGAAAGCAAAGTGGTGCAACATAGCCTTGAGTAAACAGATGTTAACAGATTTTCCATCTGGCTCTTTGCAGACACCTGAGTGAGTTTTTGAGGCACAGGGTGCTGAAAAGCCACAGGACAGCCAAACGTTCACAGCCAATTAGTTTGTCAGAGGATTGGATCACCTCATGCTGTCTAAGGATTCAGGCGTAATTCGTTACCAGCAGCAATAAACATCAACAGCGATCTGAGTGTCAGGCAGCTGTTTAACCAATTTAGTCATCTGCCAGCTCTTTCCCGTGGCTATCTAGTCAGCCACTTCAACAACATTTACACCCAAACATCAGGAATCAATTGCTGCATAGGTTTTTTTTTCTTGCTTAGGTCAATCTCTGCTCACAGGTGATGTGAAGCAGAAGGTCTACCTAACACGCTTCTACATGTAGAGTTGTGGTTCCCCAGTCCAGCCTTGAGTCCCCATGTAAATGGACTCTTGGTCAGGTCACACACGGGTGAATTTGTACTCGAACATGACTTGGACTCGAGCACTCGAGTCTGATACCCCTATTTCTTACATTAACGTCAATGTTTTTTGAATAATGCGAATACACCCACTTAGGGCAGGTCAATCCTATAGGTGCTAACTTCAGAGGGGGTGCAGATTTGCCAGGTGAAATTTAAATGTGACAGGGAGTTAGTGTTTTTGCGCAAAATTCATATCTTTGATGTGATGTTTTGTTAAAAGTCTACAGCTGACCATGTTCAATTTTTGTCACTGGTCTCAAGGGCTGAATGGTGTTGTGACTGATCTGCTGGGACCGGATAGGGACTGGAATTCAGCTTGCCATTTTTCAAACACAGGAGTCTTAACCCGTTGAGTCACATACCACTCTGTAATATAAATATATTAAACATTAGGTAGCTGCACATTAGCTACAAGCTTAAATAAAGTTATTTGGGCAATTTTTTATATCAATGATGTTATGCTTGCTGATGGTAGGTACATGTACTACACTGTGTTCAGAATTATTAGGCAAGAGTGTATTTTATTTGTATCTTCTCTTCCGGACAATATTTTCAGTTCAGATTAACCACTAATTAAGAACAACCTGTTTAAAAACAAAGCATGTTCAATATTTGGTCTATGTACATTCTGCTTGGAGAAAAACAGGAAAACAGATCCTTTCCTGCACAGAATTGTTAAGCAAATTATTATTACTATTAAAATGGGCTGAAAACCCATTTGACCTTGCAGAGAGCAGAAAAAAAACAAAATAGCAAAGTGCCAGTCATACAGATGCAAAACAATCGATATTGCTAAACTTTTGAAAGGTGATTATCGCACAATCGAGTGTTTTGTGGCCAACAGACAAAAAAGACGAAAAAAAGAAGGCATAAATGAACTGCCAGTGATTTGTGACTAATGCTAGGGGAGACGTCCAGAAACCCTTTAGAATCAAGTGCCACCATTTTTCAAAACCGCAATCTGAATGGAATCTTTAAGTATTTGGTGCAGTGTGGTATGTGACAAAGGCTGAAACATGACCTCCACTCAATAAGACACACAAGCGAAAACACCAAGAATAGGCACTGACACGTCTCAAGACTAGTGTTACAAACGTGTTGTGGACAGATGAAATGAGATTGACTCTTGAGGAAGCAGATGGATGGGCCAGTGGTCGGACGCCTTCTTCAAGTACCAACAAGATGGTGGAGGAGCGATGGTGTGGGCTGCAGCTGTCAGTGAATTTGTTGGACCTTTCAGACTTCCAGACCATAAGACCTTCTGAAATTTCTAGAAGATACCTTCTTTAAACCTTGCCAGAAGAAGAAGTCAGCAGCAGGTTATGATGCAGGATGCCCCTTCCTATGCATCAAAGTATTCCATAGACTGGCCAAGAAAGGCTTCACAGGTGACTGAATTATGACCTGACCTTCATCACCCGAGTCAACCGCCACTGATAATTACTGGGCCTTACTAAAGTATGAGATTTACCAAGGTCGCAAGCAGTACACTTCTTAGAGCAGCGTCTGAGAGGCGTTCCTAGCTGCCTCAGCTGGTTGAACATGGTCAAATGAAAATCTTGACTGGTTCAATGGACAACAGGCTCATGATAGTCATTGAGAAGAATGGTGCCTATACAGGACATTAAACTTGGTAAAGTGGACTGTAGAATGACTGATAATTTGTTATTCCTTATATAGACTGAATGGCTAAAACTGTTTTTGTTATTACTTCTGGAGATGGTGAAGAGAGAAATTAGTTTCTGATTACCTAATAATTGTCCACACTAATAATCAAGTGCTTCTCTTTTATTTTTGTTTGTGAGTCTAATGTAACATTTTCTCTCTAAAATGAATTCACGTGGAATAAAAGAAAACTTCTGAATCTTTAAGTCTGCCCAGCTTTTTCTAAAAATTATCTCTAGGAATAGCACTTGCCTAATAATTCTGCACACAGTGTAGCTACAGTAGGTAGTAAAACTGATGTGACCCCATCATAATGAGACCCCATCCTGCACCTTAAGGCATAAAATGCTCACAGCACTTGTATTTCTGAAAAGAAATATGTTGTTGTTGTAGTGTGGAGAGTGCCAGTCATAACAGATATCATATATAGTAACATAGTTGTGTGTTCACTTTATCTGTACGTTCCTTGTGTACATGTTTTATTAAAAGTTTGTTAAATAAAAAGTATTTTAAATGAAGTATGTATTGATTATGTATATTATTTGGTTCCAGGACCAATTTGAAATATGTTCAGTGTCATGTGCTGCCCATCATGTGTCTGCCTGACCCCCCCATCTCCTTCCTGACGTGGCCCTAATGAGCCATGCCTGTTGTTCATTGTACCCTCGTTAGTCGTGAATAAGCGTGCCTGTCTGCCTTGTCAGCCCCAGTCCGCTCACTGACGTCACCCATCCTGTTGCTTGTGCCCGTCCCTTTGCTAGTCTTAGATGGCTGTCTACTCCTAGGCCTTTCCCCCCGTTGTTCCCATTTTCCCGTTTAGACCCCTCATAGTCCTGCGTTGTTTCATAGTGAAAGTTTATGTTTTGTATCATAAAGCCCCATTTAGCTCATCACACTCCAGCCCTCAAGCTGCTCCTTCTCCTCGACCTGACATTCAGCAGGATACAGTCCTGTTAAAATGTTATTAATAATTAATGCAGGATGCAGTAGAAGTGTGTTTCCGTTACCTTTGTGTTTGGCACATCATTTATTTCTTATTTGAAAGTGATTATTTCAAATGTTTTAATTACATATTTATTAAATACATGTAAAAAAATTAGGTATCTGTTTAGTCTTCAGTTTATGGTTTTTGAAACGAGATTCAAAGACAAGAATTAAGTATTCAGGTGATAATGGATTGTGGTATATAGTGTCTTTTAAGTACCCCATGGAAAACAGCAGAAGTGTCAATTTCAGGTCTAGAAAGTAAAACTCCAGACCAGGATTTTGTTTCAACCAATCAGTTGAGCATAAAGAGTCACAGTCACAGAGTGCTCTACTAGTTGGTTGAAACAAAATCCTGGTCTGAATTTTTACTTTCTGGACCTGAAATTGACACAGTGATCTTTCCACTGGTATCACTGAGTTGTGATCAGTCTACAGTTTTTGTTTTAGTCTTCTTAAGCATTATAAAATCTATAAGATAATGAAATGTATAAAATATTAAATGTTGACCAGCAATGGTTAATGTCTTTATTGTGCCATTTCTTCTCAAGTTCATGTTTGGTTGGCTGCATGCACTACTCTAATCCTGTACTAAGTATGGGTAGGAATATAGGTCTGTTCACTGCAGCTTATATCTCATTTTATTAAGAAAATGGTGGGGATTCAGTTGAATTTTAAAGTCAGTGTTTGCACAATGTACCTTTGCTTAAAAGGCTTCCAAGAGAGTTTACATTTTATTACAGAAACAAGGATGAGAAAAGTTACTTTCACTTGCTTATCTGAAACTATATCAACATTAAGACAGAACAATATGTGGTAAGCGTAGAATAATTTACTGATGATATTACATCTATGTTACATTAACATTTGCCATGGCACTGGACTATACAGAACCCTTCTGTGTCCCATTATCAGCTTGATAAAAAGCAATGGAAACCTAAACAAAGCAGTAACAAAGCAGTATACGGGGTGTGGGACGATTTGCAGATTTTGTCTATTTATTTATTTTTTACAAGTAACTAAATCTAAAAAACTATTTATTATAAAAACATTGCTGACACCTTTATTAGTTTTAAGGAATGCCTCTGGGTCTACACATTTAATTGGAACCATTTATTTGGTTGTCAGCTATGTGTATGCTTCAAAAAGAAGGTATGTATTGAATATTTCATGCTGTTTGCTCTTTGTGCGGCTCTGAAGTATAAATTAATCAATAAGCTGTGTATGCCAGTGTTTGTAAAAAGCCTTAAGGGTGGTGGATATGTTCCATGGGGTTTGCATTTCATGTTTCAATCGACAAATTATCTTAAATTTTACTAAGGGGCACATAGAGCTTTCTAAAACATCAGCTGTATGGCAAACCTAAACTTTCCAGAATCCCATACTCTTACGTTCTTGCTTAAGGAGCTACTGTTATAGCAGTTCAGCTATTAATGGTGGATGACGTTCTACTTGCAAGATTAACAGGAAAAAAACATTTATTTTGGAATAGATAATTTTACAGGTTTTAGAGAAATTATAGCGGAGGAATCCCAAAGTGTGTATAACTTATATATAATGCAAATGGGACTGAAATAGGAAACAGAATGAGAATAGCAGATCAAGCTTCTGCCTTCCACTCAGGTTGTATGGTAACTGAGACTTGACCCCTAGTCCTGGATAGCTGTGTGTGCTTTATAGTCTCCATTGTTTGACGCACAAGTCACTATAAGTTACTATTGTGTTATGTATTTAAATCAGTTCTAAATATATCTGTCTGGCACAAGACAAGAACACAGCACAGAGCCAGCCCTGAATAACTTTGACATCTATAGACAAACTAACCAAACTTCCATCATTTTCCTGCTACTTGCTCTTCACAGCAAGCACAGCACAGTGTGGGTAAACTCTCCATGCTGCCACCACAGCACCGCTGATTTCACCCAGAGACAAGAGGAAACTCTGGGTTTTCCTGAGCAAATTAATCAGGAGGTGAAGGGACAGGGAAGCTCCACCCTGACGCTAAGGACTCCGCTTTCCCATGAGAATGATTACAGAAAGCTGGACCTCTGTTACTCATTCATTGTGCTCAGAAGTGAGTGCCTCACCCAGACAACATGACTCCTACTAATACTGAAGTGACTGGCCATACAACCACATTTCCAACTTCACATGCTGAGAAATGGTTAAAACATTTTGCTAAACTAAGATTCTCAGAAAGTTTCATGGAGTCACTCATACCTTCGTGACACAAAAATCATGGAAGTTTTTAAAACAAAGCCGATATCCTCCTTTTATACAAAGTTACTGTACTTTTATCCACAAGAGGGTGCCAGAAATACCGATTTTGGGCATTACAAATAACGGTATACAGAAAGGATACTTGCACAGATTCAGGTGTTGATCAGTTGTACAATATGCTTTCACCTATTTTCTAAAAACTTAATGGGTGTTCAACAAAATCCAGGAATATAAAATGTATACTGATTGTATACTGGTTTTGTATTAGATCTTAAACAAAGAATTGAGTACATACACATTGGAAAAATATATTTTCTTAGTTTCACCATATAGGCACATATTTATCATAGCATATATGCATAAATAAATAAATATGCATATTATGACATGAACAACTATAGCAGAGATAGCTTGAGTCCTCTGCACATCACTATGCACAAGGTTGACATTAACTTTGTTTCAATTTTGGGATCAGCTGTTTTCATAATTACACTAGTTGGGACATCACCGCTGACTACAGAAGCTTGCCTTTCCTGAGATGCTTCAGGACTTCAAGGAAGAGTTTTCCCTGCAGTTCCCTCAACTCAGGAAAAGCTGGGGAAGTCATTTGTTGTCCATCGAAGGGGCTACAGGCATCTGGAATATATATTTCAGTTAGAAGCATGTATAGAACTCCTGAAAATTTTCAATTATTAGGGCGGATGTAACGTTTTTGGTGACCATAGCCAACATATGTCTACAAAGTGTCTGCATCTTCTCCAGTTTAATTTTTATTGCTGCCATCTGTTCAGCTTTTATTCAGGAAGACCGGAAAGAACTGTCTTTTCTGCTTGATGGTCTCTGTTGCTGTGCAGATATTATGACAATAACAGGCCAAATTCCACAATCTTCAATTTGGCTAGTAGTTCACTAGTTTGACTGTGACACTATATTTCATGGGTTGATGAGGTGCAATGTCTTTGTTTTGGTCAGTGGTACTATGAGTCATTTCGATGACTTAAACATTGGTACACAACATGCTTCCATTCACATCTGAATCACAGCCACCAAGACAACAGATAGGTTTGTACTGACTAACAGCTTAAGAAAATGCAAGATCTGACTAAAATGACATGCAGATAGTTGGACAGGCGGTGCACAGTAGTTTGAGCTTACCATATATAATGTACATACTGTACGTCAGTAAATAATGCAGATCTTACATTTGATATACCACCATACTTTGACACGATTCATTGCGAGGCTGTCAGGGACATTGCAGAGTATTTACATTTAAAACTTGAGTCAGTATTGTCATGTCAGCAGTCTGCTCAGAACCTGGAAACTGCCAGTCAAATTGTACTTCACACTATTTGTGAAATTGGTTTTGCATTGTGAAGGTTCAGATAAACGAGTCAGGATTAATGAATTTACAGTTAATTCTCATCTAATTACTTTGCAATTCACTCCAAAAATGCTTTTGTACTTCTGCGACTGAAGACCCATAGTGTTAACCAGCTTTCTTTGGCCCGTGTTAATTTTGGAACTTCCGTATAATTATTGAATTTACTTTATCTTTTACTGCCCTCTGCTGGGCACTTTTGGCGGCATGTTTAAATTTGGTATTTTTTGTTAGTGGGTTTAATTTACGGTTAAAATCAGAATCATTTTATTCCCCATGTATAAAAAGTACAAGGAAATTGTTTTGGTTGTGGCACGAGTATGAAATTTAACAATGTCAAGACAAAAAATACACAATTACTTAGATACACAAAACGCTGTATGCAATGGAGATATAAGTAAATGTGCTATTATTAAATAAACATGTAGGTATACAAATCAGTGTGAGATGACAATATGTGGGGTACAAACAATTTGGAGTATGTGCAAATAAGCTTAGCTTGAACAATAAAATACAGTGGGTGGGTCTCATAGGGGCCAGTGTGCTTCTCATGGGACATTTGCTGCATTTGAACTTCTCTACAAATCGTATAATTTCCCAATATTCTCAGCTTAGAGCACAGCAATGTATTTGCTGTATTGGTGGGCTGGCAGCTCACATCTTTCTGATGTGTGCCATTGCACTGCGTGAAGGGAAAAATATTGCAGCAGCTGTTTTCACATAATAGTGCCTCAGCTCATAGATAAGTGGGAGGGTGATACAAGCACGTAGATGGTGGGAAGGTAACCTTTTACTAGATATGCATATATATGTTCTAATGATGAAAATATTTTTCCACAACAATTTGTCATTTCAAAACTTATGATCCAGATTTTTTGCACAATTTGATCAGGTACTGTTAAACTACAGATAGTTTCAAAATTACTAGTGAATATGTTTTTCCCTATTGCAAAACATGTAAGAGGTTAGAGTAAAAAAAACTAAGTTTGGCACAGGGATGGTCAAATGGTTAGGGATCTGGCCTTATGATCAGAAGGTTGTTGGTTCAATTCCCTGACAAGGTACTATCCCTAAACACTGCTGCCCACAGCTATGTTAAATGCAGAGGATACATTTTATTCGAGTCAACAATGACAATTGATCACTTAATTTAGATAATTTTGTTCATACTCATGTGCTTATTTGTAGCGATCGCCTTGTGTTAATTTGATTGAATATCGGTGATGATGAGAAAACGGTGCTATACGGAGTATTTGATTAAACTATTCACACACAGAGTCTGCTGTAGGCCGGTGTCCGCGTACGGGGTGTAGGCTTTCATCACCTCATCCATGGGCGGTTATGGATGGACCCATATGTTGCTAATAAACCAGTTAAAAATTAAACGTTTGAACACTAGGGTCGTCTTGCAGTCTAAATTTATATCGCTGGCGACAGTCGCACAACTCCACGTAGGTAAGAAATTTATTTTTGCTTTTAAACAGTCGATTGGAACGGGTTAGTTAACCAGGCTGCGAAAGGCAGCGTTTGTGTGTCGGTGGCGCTTGTTCACCTTTAAAGCACACGGCAGGGACACCGACGCCAATTTAAAATGAAATGGCTGTTTGCGGGATTTACGGCGGATTAAATTTGCGGATTAATTTTGCGACGGATTAAAGGCGTCGCGGCGGCCGAACGCGCGCCTCCTTTCTCTCGCTTTCCGTCCGTCTCTCTCCCCGTCTGTCCGTCTCTCTCCGGGGGCGTTTTCGGCGTATTCTCCTTCGCACTGAATTTTTCCCCTTGGCAGCATCAGTAGCATAGAGCCTGCCTCCGACGAGCGGCGGCCGTGTGTTTTTAGCTTGTAAAAGCTCAGGAATACACACCAGGACAGAGAATAAGAGAATAAATACAATCTCCTAGGGGATTTCACGGGAAAACCCGGGCCTGCTTTGATACGTTAAAGGAGAACAAACAGGTACAAATAAGAGAATTACGGAAATATATCGGGGGGCGACTCGCGGTCGGCGCCGTCCAAGGCTTTCGAGTGATACTCCCTGTCTGACAGGGTTAGCCTACACAGCCAGCCGACCGGACACGGACATCTTACGGCCCTGTTTCAGACCCTCCGCCTCAGTCCGAAGCGGCCGTTTGTTTGCATAAAGGTCTCGTCGGGCATTGCTTCGCATAGCTACGGGTTTGTAAGCGGTTAGCAACAGTCTGCGTTTTATTCGGCCAGCACAGCCGGGGGGGGGTTGTAACCGAGAGTGCATCTATACGGCGTAATCTAATGAGGAAATGCTGCTCGTGTCGCCTTTCCGATTCGGCGGGGTAGCGCCTGCATTTTCGGAGGGGATTTATGCTGGCGCCGGGGAGCCATTCGGAGCTAGGCTTCGGCGGACGCCGGCGCCGCGTTTGTAGGCGCCGTTCTCAGGCGGCTCGCGTCGATTGGCGTCTAGCTGCCCGACCGGCTACTAAGCGAATAAAAAGGCGTCGGTTTAAAATTGGTTTTTGAGTGGTGAAGGCGTCGGGCCGCCGTGCGGCGAGGCCGGTGCGGACAGGCCCCGCTCCCGGACGGCGCTGCGCCTCGCAGGCCTCTGCGCTCGCGCTCCGCCGACACGTAGCCCCTGTGCGCGCGCGGCGTCCGGCGGCGGCCAAGTGCCGCGGGAGCGTCTCCCGAGCGCGAGCCGTTTAAAATGCATTATATGACTTTCGGACTGGGCATCTGTTCTTGGTGGCTGTACCGTCGGGTGGACCCTAGGCTAGTAACCGTGCTTCGCAAAATTGTGTAATTTTTTCTTTTTATTATTAAGGTCGCTTTCTGTAACGCCAAGGACGCTGATGCATTTATTCATCCATAACGCGAATCGCGTCGTACAGATTGTTATACCCTAAGCACACAGTAGAAACACAGCGGGCTTTTCCCCCTCAGACCTGCGCGCCAGAGCCGCAGGTGAGCGGCGTAGGACTCCGTGCCCTGGATGCGACAGATGGGATCGCATGCAGAAATGTGACGATGAAGGGTCTCGTTAACCAGCTGCCCTCCGCCTAGTGACCCAATAAAAAGTCGCACGTTGATAACTGTCCACTTGTCCCCCACATTATGGACTTCGTGAAAACAGTAATAAAATGCTGTGAGGTACCAATGGTAAAGTACCAGTGGCATGGATACAGTGTTGTTCAGAGTTCCCGAATCCGCCAGCACAAAACTACTTTCATTTATAGTGCCATATACCTAAAATGTAGTATATTGACCAGACAGGTTACTTTTTAATATACTGTTTTAATTACTTTTGCTTACAGATATGACATATTTAGGGCAGCTGCACCTGGGCATAATTGGGACCTCTTCCAGCATTTCCACCGACGGCCCAAAATGGAAACTCGCCCATTCACACAGCATATGTATGATTCAGAGGCTTGTGTTGTCAGGAGCTGTAGGTTTTCCCTCTCTGTGGCAGGAACTTATTCCGTTCTTGGTATTTGGCTTCAGTAACTGCAGTGTCCCTCTCAGTCTGTCCTATCCTAATGACCCTAATGACCAGCTGTTAGTCATAACCTGCAGAAGTGCGGCACACAGAAAACATCTATTTTTTGCCTTGCTACATAAACTCTAAGGTTTGTTTTATGGTAAGAAATAGCCACTACAAATAATGGCTTTATTATCCGTTTGTTCCCACAGCTTTGCCCATTTCTCACTTGTGGAGTTTGATTTTAAGAATAAAGCTGTGCTGAGCGTGACTCATGTCTGACTGAAATGTCATCCACAAAAACTGGTGTGATGGGATGAAATAAAGGTGTGCAGTCTCACCCATATCATATTTTTACATCTGTGCAAATCTGTACAAACAGATTAGGAAAGTGAAAGTAAATATGGAAATTCACCTCTGGTCTTTCTGTGTTATTTAAAGCAGTTCATTTTGGAATTATTCTTAAACTACTTCTATAGCTGCTGTTTTGCTCATTTTTACCTAAAATGTCAACTGCTATTTCAAGACAAAACATTTTTCTATACATTTTACAATTTCTATGAACCGGTTATGTATTGATAAAAATGGAATATATAATTGTTAAAAGTAAAAATTTAAACCATCTTGAATTTAACAGTGAAAACTTCCAATAACAAAACCTGAACAGATTTTTACACAACTGTGATTTGATGTGTACCGTAATCTTAATTTCCTCTGAGTTAAGTCAGTAATCCAGCTCTTAACTTTCTTTGAACATGATTAAGCAAAGAACTATCCCTGTAATGCCATGTTAGACAGATAAACTTTTTTTTTCTAATAACCAAATAATCCACTGTAGTGAATAAGTGTCAGCAGCCTTTGGAAAAATGTACTGTGAGTGAGCATGTTTCTCTAAGCAGCCAGTGAAGTCACAGTGCCTGAATATGGGCATCACAGAAGGCAGTGACTTATTCAGCTTTAATATTCAGACCATTTTCAGCATTAAAACTGCACGTTCAGCCAGACGGCTCTGAATGCACTGCTAGTGATTATGCATGAACCTCTTAGGGCTGTGTTAACACCCCCCCCCCCCATTTAACAAAGACACAATTTTCTTTTGTGTGAAATAAACCACAGATCATTGTATCTGTGTATTTTATATGGTTAAATGTGACACCCAGTTGCTACTCCATAAAATTGTCTGTGCATGGCACATCACAAGTACTGCTATACAGTACCCAAGAAAATCTGTCCAGTTGTAAAGACTGTGCGCTCATCCACAATACCACATAATTCAGAGGCAGCATCTGAGCTTTGCTCTGCTGCTGCTTGTGAAATATTAACAGCCCACTAGGGCATTGCATGTACTCTTTTGAAAAACCTTGCCTGAAAAACAGCCTGAAAGCGTTCTGATTTCCTTACATCTGAAAATCTATTTGGGCACTGCTCTCATCTGTGAGCTCTGACAGATGTGTAAGATGTGTGCATAGCAGCAGTGTTGCAGCTGCATGTGTATTCATTCATTCATTGGAAATAAGGGGGATCTTATTTAAAAAAAATGCTTTGTGTTAGGGTTGCTAGGTGATGAATGACAGGAGTAGCAGGAACCTGGTAGAGTGGTCTTTGGACTGTGGAAGCTCACTCAGAAAAGCCAGCTCTATGGATACTGAACAGAAACCAAAGCTAAAGCCACTGTAGTTATGGAGTATGGTATACCTTCAGGTGACCTGTTTGCTCCTGGTATCATTCTCTGTTGCAGGATGTCTGCCAGAGGTGGGAAGAAGAAAACCACTAAATTGTCTCGCTCAGCCAGGGCGGGGGTGATCTTTCCAGTTGGCAGGATGATGCGGTACCTGCGTACCGGGACCCACAAGTACCGCATCGGCATGGGCGCCCCGGTCTACATGGCAGCCGTCATCGAGTACCTGGCAGGTGAGCATGGCCTCTGCCCCTGCCTGTTGCCTGGGAGTCAGTTGATGTGTGCAAGCTAGCAGAATAGCTGACAAGGTGGCCGAGTAATAGCTTGTCCTTTGGCTATACATTCTCCGGCCAAGGTTTTCTGTGGTCTTTTGAACAACACATGAATATTTACTAATATAGATAATGATACAAACCAATTTTGTATATGTTAAACATTTTTGATGGCACTGGGCTTTTAGAAATGCAAGACTAATAACTGAAAAGCAATTGATAGTAATGTAATTGAGGAGAACATAACTGAGTTACACAGGTCAGCCACAACATTGAGTCACTTTATACTTTACAATGGAGATAATTGTATCTGGGATATTGGGCTGAATTTGTTTGAAAATGGGAATTTGCATTTATAGGTTTCCTTAACAGTTCTTTCCCTCTGGTACCTTTTGTCCTAGCTGAGATTTTGGAGCTGGCAGGTAACGCGGCGCGGGACAACAAGAAGGGCCGTATCACACCAAGACACATCAAGCTGGCCATAGCCAATGACGAGGAGCTCAATCAGGTGCGGCTGGTCGCTCGGCGACACCACAGCCAGATTCACACACAGGGGGCACCACAGATAACCATAATAATCATTATGAAAGTCTACTGATCCCCATGGGAAAATTCTCTTTTTACCTACTCCCGTCTTGCTCTCCATGACACACGTGTAAAAGTGTATTATCTGCCAGTTTATCATTTACTTATTTTTAAAAATATTATTTTGGTAATGGTATCATGGCATAGAACTGGCCAGAACGTCACATACTTGTCCAGAGAAATCGGTAAATTTTTCTTTGCATCAAAAAGGTACAAAGTATCTCACTTGGCCCCATGTTTTTATTAATTTTGTTTTATGGTCTGTCTAGTACAACTGTATCAGTATTGCACCTGCAACATCTTTTGTGCAACACATTAGAGAACTATAAAGCCATCATGTTTCTAAAATGCTGCTGTTAATTTTAGACCTCATACAGTAATAGCAATGGAATAAAATAATTTCCTGCAGAATTGTATTTGATGACCCTACATTGGACAAAGTGGGTATAGAAAATTGGTGGATGGTTTTCAGGTGTTTCTCAGCACTGTTTATAACATAATGCCAAATATACAGATGTTCAGCTTCCCAAACATTTTATCCTCAATTGATGTGTGGCTCTGTCTACATTGCTTTTGATTTGTACAACATTTTGCCCAAGCACTGGCTGTAAGATTAACTGTATTGATCCCAGGGGAAATATGATATTTTTGCACAAAATATAAACACACCTAAACAAACCAATTAGTTTTTCATTACTCAAACATTAAACACTGAAATGGATCTGGAGTTTATATGAAAATTTCCAACTTGGTGTAAGGCGGCCAGACGTGAATGCAGCTAACAAACAAAAAATAATAATGCAGGTAGTCCCCGATTTACAAAGGAGATGCATTCCGATGATCCCGTCGTAACTTGAAAATATCGAGACATGGCTTAGCCTACCCAAGAGTCTGAAAGAATGGTGACCAATGTGGGGTAGTATACTGTAATTTGTTCATTTTACTACTATAATGCTTTTTCCCCCACTAAAATTGGGCTTTGAAACACCAAAAACCCAGAAAAATATGCTCTAAAACCGAGACAACTAAACTCCATAGCGGGCAATAGTGAGGCACAAGGTAGGAGATGCGTACATCCCGGCAGAGTCCCAACGTATCGTACCGCATACGCTGCTGTGTTTGACTGCCGCCCCAAACAAAGTATTTTTACAATTTTGTCGTATCGCTATCGTCATTGTAAGACTGAAAACTTATAAGTTGAACTATCATAATTCGGGGACCATATGTATAATTAACTAGTCACTTAATTTATCAGAAGTAAATTTTAATTTGCATTTTGTTGTTCAATTACAATTCTAGTGGCAAGTCTCTTAACCCTTGTGTACATATCTCAGGCCACCCGCCTCGCCCTGTGCTCGATCCCTAAACGGCAAGGTGTGAGTGGGACATTATCTAGTGGTAGTTTTTCCAGTCTTTGCCCAATTTAGCTTATTTTGTGGATTAATAGATTTTGATTACTGGACTCTTTCGGAGGTACAAATACTGATGCTGGCTTATTTTTAGTGGTGGGTGCTTTGCTATACATGTCTTCCTGAATATTTACATCTGTCAGCCAGCATTATTCAATATCCATTATTCAGTGCTTATTATTAATGTTGTAGCTGAAAGTGGTTTTAAAATGATATAAAGTTCAGTTTTTTTAGATACATCTCAGTGTTCGGGGAAGAGGCATTCAGTTGAAGTTTATAGCCATGGTTATTGTGGTATGTTAGTTTAAAGGAATGTGTGTATTTGCATTTGATTTTGCTTTCGTTTAGTAACTTTCAGAACTTATTTGACTATTTGAAAATCTTTGTGCTTTTGCAGGGTAGATTTGCAAATAGAGTGGAATTTGAAGGGATCGCTGAACTTTGATCTTGTCGTCTGCAGCTTCTTCGCAGTGTAACCATATCCAATGGAGGAGTCTTACCCCGGATTCATCCCGAGCTGCTGTCCAAGAAGAGGGGCAGCCGCGTCAAGGTGGAAACTCAGGTCACTGTGCCAGAGAAACGGACCAGTCGAGTGAAGAGCATCAAGAAGCCCTCAGCGAAGAGAGGAAAAGGAAAGCCAGGCCGGAAACCAAGGGTGGGTGGCCTGGAAGCCTTTGCTTTACATCTGCCATTCTCCATGACACAGTCACAGATGTTGTCATAAGGTCATTATAGCGACAAAGAAACCAGCTGTTTTCTGTGCCTAGAAGCCTACATGTGCTTTTCTTCAACAGAAAAATGCAGAGCATGAGAAAGACGGAGCCTCCAGTTCCACTACAGAAGATGGTCCGGGTGACGGCTTTACAGTCCTTTCGGCAAAGAGTTTGTTCCTGGGTCAGAAGGTTGGCATCCTGTTTGTGATGTTCATATCTGCCAAGCTACTGGCCTTTATTCTATACATGTTAAAGCCACCGCAATCCATTAGCTACAGGCTTTTGTAGGTTTATTCCGGTTGCATGTTTGTTAGCCTTTTCAGTGTACAAGTGAATTTATTTGCAGCAGTTGATATTGTTTGCTTTTCTCAGCTTTCATTGACAGAGACAGAAATAAGCAAAATTGGATCCATCAAAGTGGAGGGAATCATCAACCCCACCAATGCTGATATAGACCTGAAAGAGGGCATTGGTGAGTGCGGCTTCCACATAACAGGTCTGAACGCAGGGCTTTCAGTAGTACGGCAGGTACGGTGTTGCCATGCGGCTCAAGGGAGGGCGGCCCAGAGCCCACAAATCTAATGTGGTTAAAAATACGTCAAGCTTTCCTTGCAGCAACTAAGACCAAATGCTTGTGACTGGGCTGTGGTTTCAGGCAATGCTCTTGAAAAAGCTGGAGGGAGAGAATTCCTGGAAGGAGTAAAAGAACTAAGAAAATCTCAAGGTCCTCTGGATGTCGCTGCAGGTGAGGAGAGTGTAGGCAGTGATGCTGATTGCAACAAAACGGGCAGGCTGACATGCCAAATATAAAAGAGCATAGTCTGCTTAATTGGCTTTTTACAGTTGGTTAGAAGTGATAAATTGGCCCAATATTGTGTGAATCATGCAGCACGTTTACAGTGTCACTTTAACACCATCTCATGTGACACCAAGCCTGACACACTGAGCAGCCGTCCATCAGACAAAAAGAGCTGACAGCCGTTTGCCCACCTGCCCTCTACCTATCTGCAGTTGCTGTGAGCCAAGCCAGCGGCCTGGCAGCTCGCTTTGTCATCCACTGCAACGTCCCCCAGTGGGGTTCAGAGAAGTGCGAGGACCAGTTGGAGAAAACGGTGAAGAACTGCCTGTCTGCCGCAGAAGAGAAGAAGCTCAAATCGGTGGCCTTTCCCTCTCTCCCTGCAGGCCGGTAAGGCAGGAATTCACACACTGCTCTCTCAGCAGGTTTCCCATTTCGTAGTGTTGATAGTGAGCTTCACATGTGAACCATGACCACATCTGGCTACATTATACGGTGTAGACATGCTGTTAGCTGGAGGCGTGGCTCTAATGATCCACGCATTTCATAAAAACACACACAATACAGTTTCACACAAATATGAAACGCTCATACAGTACAAATGAACATTTGCCCCCTGCTCCAGGACCTTCAGCACCTGTGAACATTTCCGCTACTGTACCTGCGTGTGTATGTCTTTGTTCAGGAATGGCTTCCCTAAGCAGACTGCAGCCCAGCTGATCCTCAAGGCCATTTCCAGTCACTTTGTGTCTGCCACGGCCTCCTCTCTGAAAAACATCTACTTCGTTCTGTTTGACAGTGAGAGCATTGGTATTTATCTTCAGGAAATGGCCAAGATGGATGCCAAGTGAAGACTTTAGTGGTTCTGACCATGTTTCAGGTGGATCTCTTTGCAGCTGGTATAGTGCGATTCACAGAAAGCTGTAAGTAGAAGTTTTTGACAGTGAAGAAGTTTCTGTGCGGGACACAAAATGGATGTGAGTCAAGTACTGTACGAGTTCACTTTACACTGTTTTCCTCTTTTAAAAAATGACATTTGTATAGGATAGAAAAAGTTAATCCCATCGCTTGCCATCTGTTGTTTTTACATTCCATATAAGGATGAATTGAGTTTTTTTTTCTTGCCAATTTTCTGTGTAGTTTCAGATACTCTTAGTAAATGTACATCATTCTGCTTTGAAATAAAAACCAGATGTTTAGATCTTAAAAACATTGTTTGGATTCCCCCCCCCCGTTTTTTCAGTGGCAGATTTCTAAATGGCTTCCCTGTGTACTTGCTGTTTTTGGCATTGTAACTGAACTCTCTCTTCTTAGGGATTCTGCAGTCTGTAAGTCATTTGATGGATTTAAGAGTTGGGGAGGGTCATGATGGAACTGGTCTCAGAACAGCACAGTGGTCCAAACTTACCGGTAGGATGGCGCTCACCACAACACTGTGGTTTAAAAGCAAGACAAATTATAGTTTTTTTTTTTTATTTATTACACTGTAAAAATTACATTACCATTTATATATACATATTTTTTCAGGTCATTCTTTGTTACCTAAAACATATTACTGACATTTCTAATAATGCAGTACAACAGATTCAAATATTGAGCACATGATCTTTACACCCACTGCAGAGTGCAGCCGCTATCAGAGTCATGCCGTTACACAAACTTGATTCCATTTTGCATGGTGTGACATAAGACAATAGCAAATGACCTCTCAGTACTGGATGCGTCTCTTCAACCTGTAATTTCCAAAAGAGGTACGCCCCAAACTTCAGTTCCATGTGCAAACAGGGATACTGGTTTCATGGCTAGGAGAATTGATGGGGCATTGAACAGGTTCAATATTTATACCAGAGTGCTACGTAGGGCAGCATCTACAGCAGTCATCTCAGTTACTCGAGGACGGGAGAGGTGCAGAAATAATTCGCCTGTATTTTTAGCATGGAGGTTTGGTTAGCGTTTACCTCGACTTGCGTTGTTTATTGTTGTTTATTAGATGAAACATGAGACTAATTATGCTCTTGTTTCACATCAGTCTGATAAGGCTGCACTGACAGTACAGCAGTTCTCAAGTGCCACCACTTACAAGCACATGGAAAACACACCCAACTCCACATGGCAAAATAAACCTAACAATGTACTCTTATCTTGGTAAGACTCCTTGGGATATTATAGCTCGATCAATTGTGTGTGCAAAGACTTCTCTATACACTGAGCAACCATTCCGTAATCAGGATAGATGGTTCCATTACATTTGGAATGTTCCAGACCTAAAACAATGTCACTGTCATCGTGCTCTTTGTGGAATACAAAACACCGGCTGAAATGTACTTTCAATATTAACTACTGAAGTATGAGCTGCTGTTAAGACGACTGTCTGAAAGGCATCGCTCCTAAACAGAGCAACAGATCAGGTTCCTGTTGTAAGCAGAATTTACTATTTAAGTTTTCTGTCTGTGATAGTCTTTCAGTATTTATCGGTCCATTTCAACATCCTTAAGAAACCAAATTGTCTTTTCTATACTCGTGTGTGTGTGTGTGTGTGTGTGTGTGTGTGTGTGTGTGTGTGTGTGTATGTGTATATACATACATACACACACACACACAATATATATATATAAAAATATGGGGAGAGAGTGTCAGAGATACCAGTGCATTATTTTCTGTACATTTAAAGTGTAATCTAAGTCGTTACAAATGACAATTTTAATGCACAGTTCTGCCATCTGCTTTTCAAAGCCACTGTACCCAGGTACTAAACTCACTGGTAGTCATGAACATTCCATACAACAACCAGCATGCAGTTTCCAGATGAATTCATGGGGAGCCCCTCCCTGAAATCTCAAACATACTAATAAAATGTGTCAGTTTACAATGCTATTTTGGGAAGATCTGACTTGCAACCACCTGATAACCCTTCATTTTCATTAGCATGTTGTATAACACACCCCAGAACAGTAATCACCAATTGACCAGATAACCGGTGTAGCACAAAGTGCAGCACCAGAATGACTGAATTTATGAAGCAGAATGAGAGGTCACACTTCCCAGTTCTTATCTGATGACCATGCAAGCATATGTTTTCTCTGAGAAGTTGTCATTATTTCCTGTAGTAGGCACAGCAATGCTGGGAAAACCGCACTCAAACAGTGGGTCAGGATCTAAAACAACATGTTTGTTTTGGGCCCTCTCCTGTCTTTCCCATGAGGCACTGGGTGTGAGCACTCTACTTTACCTCAGAGGCGTTGCTGGGTTCTGTGGGCCGTGTAGCAGGGAGTAGCGGTACAGGAGAAGTAGCCTCTATAAGGGCAGGGTTAAGGATGATTGGCAAGGACATGGGCGGAACGCCCACCTGCAGCGCTGAGGCCAGAGGTTGCAGGATGAGGGGAGATGACTGACTGATGGTAGAAGAAGCCTCACTGGGACTCATCTTCACAGAGATGGGCACTGGCATTGTAGAGGGCACTGGAGAGGATCGCTCTGTTCAGGTGACACCAAACAGGAAATCGTTTAACATGGGAGTAGAACATGTCCTGTATTTGTGCACATACACCTTCATTGGGTACTACTGTTGCAGTTTATCTAGCTGCAGCTCACCATTGGCACTAAGAGGGGGGGGCTCCTGGGGTGACTCTGGCCTGCTGGGGGTCTTTGTCTCAGTGGGGGCCGCTGGCACTGGGGATGCAGCACGAGGAGCTGGGGCTGGGGAGGGCTCCACTGACACGCTAGAAACAGGTTCTGCACGGCACACAATCCACAGAGGCATCCAGTCACTCCCCACAATCCAATTGTAAATGGCCTCTGGCGAGATTTAAATTATAACAAGGGCTTGTTTGGAATGGGATACAGAAACTGTAGGGCTGGTCTAGTAAGTACCATCATGTCTCTTATGATGGACATTTGTGAATGTCCCCTTCCATCTATCGATGTCTGAGTAAGATATGACCTCAATTCTACCTTGCCATGCATCAGAGATATGGAAGTTAAGAGTTTACATTCATCAGTATCCGAAAAGAACGCTTAAAATTAAATGCGTATCACTTCAAGAGTAAGAACACCCATTGCTCATTCCTAGCATTTTCATTGGTCATTAAGGTTGACAATCTGTAGACCTAAATTTGACCTAATTTGACCTCAGTGTGATGAGTACCAAGTCATTGACTGGTGCTGTTGTGTAAATTCATGTGAGCCAAGGTGAACCGTGTAAGACCACGGCACAGGATCTGGGCCTGACTCTGCTACCTGGCATCACAGCCTGCTTGAAGAGCTCCTGCCGTAGCCGTGGCAAGAAGCAGTCGATCCTCTCCCAGGTGATCTCCCATAGGTCAGAGTATCCAGTGCGTGAGTCGGCGCAGTGGAAGATGCCGGCCGTGTCCATCACCAGGAGCATGTTCTTCAGGGACTCTGGGATGGCTTCCAGCTAGTGACCACATTCAACACATCAGTGAGTCCAAAGCCAGTTACAAACTATCTGCAGTAAACAGTCATTCATGTGAACTGGCTTACTGACCAGCAGGTCACTTGATCCGGCGTGCATGTATTTGTCCATGAAGTCCAGAATGGTGAGCCACAGAGCAGCAAAAGTAGGAAGTGACAACAGAGGGGAAAGATGCTGTAGGAATACCTGCAACGTGGCACAGGAAAAGCAGTGCAGCACAGACAAAACACTATTAGTATTCTAAGCAAGTAAGTAATTCCCTGCTTGTTCTAAATAAGTCTCCAGTTCATTTACAAGGTTCTGACCTTTGAGAGCAGGGTACAGGCCCTCATGCGGGTTTCCTCCATGCCACCCACATCTGCAGGGCTGATGTTGTCCAACAGCTTGGTTAAGAGCGGGAACAGCACCTGCAGGAACACAGCAGCACTATTCAGAGAAGGAGCACCAGTACTAATGAGGTTTCTGACACAGTGGGCAGGGCTCAGCTGGCTCCTGACATTTTCCACATCGGGACTGGCAGATCTAAAAAAAATCTACATTTTCATAAATATATATAAATAATATACACATTTTTAACATGTTCATTTACATTCGGAACGTAAAAAAATTGTCGGAAAAAAACGTGAATGCATGAACAAATTATATATGGATTATTATAATATGATTATAAAGTCTAAAGTTGTGGTTTACAGACTTACAGCAAGCATTAGCCACTTAGCACCATTATAACTGACGTTTACATACACTGAAACCTTTGGG